>JBAJFG010000084.1:0-528372 GCA_037903475.1 Ancylostoma caninum
GTCACCAGCATACGTGCAAAACCTAAGGTCCCGGGGAGATTTGAACTCCCGTCGCAGGATTCAGAGTCCTGAGTGCTAACCGCTACACCACGGGACCACTGGGCGGGACCACGGCACGACCTCGTTTCCGTAGACCTAATCAGCTAGACAGCCGGAAAACCAGCGTTTCTCACGCACATCCATGTGTTTCGCATGATTTTGAGGTCACCAGCATACGTGCAAAACCTAAGGTCACGGGGAGATTTGAACTCCCGTCGCAGGATTCAGAGTCCTGAGTGCTAACCGCTACACCACGGGACCACTGGGCGGGACCACGGCACGACCTCGTTTCCGGAGGCCTAAACGGCTAGACAGCCGGAAAACCACCGTTTATCACGCACAACCATGTGTTTCGCATGATTTTGAGGTCACCAGCATACGTGCAAAACCTAAGGTCCCGGGGAGATTTGAACTCCCGTCGCAGGATTCAGAGTCCTGAGTGCTAACCGCTACACCACGGGACCACTGAGCGGGACCACGGCACGACCTCGTTTCCGGAGGCCTAAACGGCTAGACAGCCGGAAAACCAGCGTTTCTCACGCACAACCATGTGTTTCGCATGATTTTGAGGTCACCAGCATACTTGCAAAACTTAAGGTCCCGGGGAGATTTGAACTCCCGTCGCAGGATTCAGAGTCCTGAGTGCTAACCGCTACACCACGGGACCACTGGGCGGGACCACGGCACGACCTCGTTTCCGGAGGCCTAATCGGCTAGACAGCCGGAAAACCACCGTTTCTCGCGCACAACCATGTGTTTCGCATGATTTTGAGGTCACCAGCATACTTGCAAAACCTAAGGTCCCGGGGAGATTTGAACTCCCGTCGCAGGATTCAGAGTCCTGAGTGCTAACCGCTACACCACGGGACCACTGGGCGGGACCACGGCACGACCTCGTTTCCGGAGGCCTAATCGGCTAGACAGCCGGAAAACCACCGTTTCTCGCGCACAACCATGTGTTTCGCATGATTTTGAGGTCACCAGCATACTTGCAAAACCTAAGGTCCCGGGGAGATTTGAACTCCCGTCGCAGGATTCAGAGTCCTGAGTGCTAACCGCTACACCACGGGACCACTGGGCGGGACCACGGCACGCCCGTTTCCGGAGGCCTAATCGGCTAGACAGCCGGAAAACCAGCGTTTCTCACGCACAACCATGTGTTTCGCATGATTTTGAGGTCACCAGCATACGTGCAAAACCTAAGGTCCCGGGGAGATTTGAACTCCCGTCGCAGGATTCAGAGTCCTGAGTGCTAACCGCTACACCACGGGACCACTGGGCGGGACCACGGCACGACCTCGTTTCCGGAGGCCTAATCGGCTAGACAGCCGGAAAACCACCGTTTCTCACGCACAACCATGTGTTTCGCATGATTTTGAGGTCACCAGCATACGTGCAAAACCTAAGGTCCCGGGGAGATTTGAACTCCCGTCGCAGGATTCAGAGTCCTGAGTGCTAACCGCTACACCACGGGACCACGGCACGACCTCGTTTCCGTAGACCTAATCAGCTAGACAGCCGGTAAACCAGCGTTTCTCACGCACAACCATGTGTTTCGCATGATTTTGAGGTCACCAGCATACGTGCAAAACCTAAGGTCCCGGGGAGATTTGAACTCCCGTCGCAGGATTCAGAGTCCTGAGTGCTAACCGCTACACCACGGGACCACTGGGCGGGACCACGGCACGACCTCGTTTCCGGAGGCCTAATCGGCTAGACAGCCGGAAAACCACCGTTTCTCGCGCACAACCATGTGTTTCGCATGATTTTGAGGTCACCAGCATACGTGCAAAACCTAAGGTCCCGGGGAGATTTGAACTCCCGTCGCAGGATTCAGAGTCCTGAGTGCTAACCGCTACACCACGGGACCACTGGGCGGGACCACGGCACGACCTCGTTTCCGGAGGCCTAATCGGCTAGACAGCCGGAAAACCACCGTTTCTCGCGCACAACCATGTGTTTCGCATGATTTTGAGGTCACCAGCATACTTGCAAAACCTAAGGTCCCGGGGAGATTTGAACTCCCGTCGCAGGATTCAGAGTCCTGAGTGCTAACCGCTACACCACGGGACCACTGGGCGGGACCACGGCACGGCCTCGTTTCCGGAGGCCTAATCTGCTAGACAGCCGGAAAACCAGCGTTTCTCACGCACAACCATGTGTTTCGCATGATTTTGAGGTCACCAGCATACGTGCAAAAGCTAAGGTCCCGGGGAGATTTGAACTCCCGTCGCAGGATTCAGAGTCCTGAGTGCTAACCGCTACACCACGGGACCACTGGGCGGGACCACGGCGCGGCCTCGTTTCCAGAGGCCTAAACGGCTAGACAGCCGGAAAACCACCGTTTCTCACGCACAAACATGTGTTTCGCATGATTTTGAGGTCACCAGCATACGTGCAAAACCTAAGGTCCCGGGGAGATTTGAACTCGCGTCGCAGGATTCAGAGTCCTGAGTGCTAACCGCTACACCACGGGACCGCTGGGCGGGACCACGGAACGACCTCGTTTCCAGAGGCCTAAACGGCTACGCAGCAGGAAAACCACCGTTTCTCACGCACATCCATGTGCTTCGCATGATTTTGAGGTCACCAGCATACGTGCAAAACCTAAGGTCCCGGAGAGACTTGAAATCGTAGGTAAGTATGTTTTTAAGTGTGCTTTTCTTCACTAGTCGATCAGCTAACATTGATGAATGTTTTGTTGTTGGATGCTGGCCAAGCGGAGCGGGATGAATCCTGTCGAGATACCGGTCGCTGTATAGTATGTGGAACGCCTCTAGGCGATGAACTGTCACAGCCGCGAATTCATAACAGTTGGTATCAGCTGACTGCTAATTGCAGCTAGCGACCAGTCCAACACTACCGCTGTGAGCGAGCTCGTGGACTTCACATAGTGTCATCAAGCTCTTTCCTCGCTCCATGTATTCTGCAGTTCTTGTGGTCTTCGCTGTTATTCATTCGTGTAACAGCTGCGCACCTACAGCGGTAAGGACCTTTGCTTCGCTTACAGAGATAAGTGTCAGGCTTATCTTCGTCATTGCTTCATTGGAATTGAGTAATTATCAGTCTGGTAACTGATTTCAGCTGCGAATGTTCTGTCCAGTCTTCTCAGGATGAAAGTATATGTGGCTCCTCACTTAGAGATTATAGTGTTTTGAATTGACCTGCAATGCCTTCAGCTTCTACAAACAAGTCGCCTGTATGCGACGGCAGCTGAGCTGGCGTCGCATTTTTGGAGCTCTACATTTGGCGATAAAGTGTTCATTGTGGTTCTGATCGCTTAACTAACCATGTGCGGGAGCTAGCTCCATTGTTAAGGCGCGCTACAATTAAGATATTGTATCACATCATTACATCTATTATCTCACATATTAGATGTAGTATTAAATGACTATTTCCGAGCCCCTGCGCTCGTGTTTAGGCTCATTCACCTAAGGCGCAAAGTGTTACTCCTGGAAAGGGCGGTATGGCCTGGCTCTGCTGCTGGCCAGTTCGCCCAAGTAGCCAGTCGTAGAGCTAGCGTGCCGCCGTTCCCGGTGCAACACCTTCTTTCTCAATGCGATTGGCTAGTTGAGCTCTTCTTACTAGCAGCAATGCTCCAAAATCAAGCGCTGGTCACAGACGTCACTCGATCCTGGATCGTGGACTAATCTCACGACTAGCTACTTGTTCTCCGGCTAGTAAAGACATCTCTTATCAACCGATAACAATTTATCACACATCCGCGATCGCGACGCAGGTGGACACAGTAAACATTCCTAAACTTGATCAGAGTATAAGCAAACCGGTAAGCATATACTCGGCTCATGAAAACTAGTGTCGTCCTTGAATTATAGCAATATCGGGAATATTAACAATTACTTTTCAAAAATGCACTATTGCTTGGAAGGCTGGGAGGTTTGGAAAGCCACAATTTTGCTTAATTCCTATTCAGAGAAAAATGACCCTCCAAATATACCTTGCAGTGGGAAAACACTATATTTTCTCCCGCAAATGCTGGATATGATCACCAATTTTTTTTGAGATCGTCGAACCCGTATCCCTTTTTAATTTTTTAACGAATCCGATAAAGAAGTGAGTATTCCATCTGCTCACATTAAAGCTTGCTTGCTCTGGCAACTCAGTTTACTTTATGTAGTGTGTCCATGCGGTAGTTCCATGCAAAGCTTTTCCAGGAAAAAACCAGTTGTTAACAAGAAATTGCTTGGAGAATTTGAAAAATATTAGCAAAAATAGAGAAATCGGACTATAACAAATGCTTTATGTTGAATAGCGTTACTATTCGACTATACATTAGACTTTTTTTCTGAAATTTATACATATTACATTATTTTCACTTGCATTGCTACATGGGATGGTTCGCATGGGGTGTGATCCAAAAAACTACCTGCAACTTTGCACCAGTCCATTCAAGGAACGAATACTTACCAGACGCAAAAATTCCACTTGAGTTATTACACATCACATCCAAGATGACCGCCGTTAGCTTCAATATGAGCATCGGATCTCTCCTGGAAACCCTTGAGGATGCGCGCGGTCATTTTCCTCGAACCATGCCTTCCCCAGGGATCTTCTAAGCGAATTCTGTGACTTGTGTTCAAAAGAGCAGGCTTTTTTTTTACCAATAGTAAGAGCTAAAGGGTTGAGATCGGGCAAGCTTGACGGCACAACATCCTTTGTCCAGAAATCCGGAAGTTTGGTCTGACCAAAACGAAGGGTCTTCTTTGCGCCGTAGGCTGGCGCCCTTTTTTTTTTTTGAAGGCCCAGACGATGTCCCTAGCGTTCACTTTGGCTTAAGGAATCATCGCATCTGCAAAAAAAAAAATAACGGATTTTCCATAGCCGGTCACACTTCGTGCGGACCACCTTCTATATTAGCGTTAAAACTATATATTGGCATTGTATAGCCTGTCCGAAAGGACGAGGCTGCCGATGCACTCGAGGCATCCACATTCGGCGCTGCTGTGGCGAGGCCGACCATTAGCTGTTTGAAAGGAAACTAGGAAAAAAATCCACCAAATGGAATGGAAATTGTAGTAAAGGGGGTAAAACGATGAAAAGGGAGCAAGTGTTTAACAAAAAACAATCAAATACAAGGATAAAGTCTGATCGAATTGGCGTATGCTGCGAAGTCGGCCGCGCCGCCTCTGGATCCTTCGACCGCGTCGGCGGCCTCGTCGTTTCAGACAGACTGTATGTATATCGATAGAAATTATACAAAACTTGTGCTTGCGTCAGACGGGCGCAAACTATGATGAAATATGGGGAAAACGCCTATTCAAAACGCAGGCCTGACCCACCCACGTAACTAGTACAAATTTTTCTTAATTTTTATTTTTAATAGTGATGTAATAATCACAATCTTTATTTATTCATGTTCTATCGTTAAGAGTCGCGTGATCAGAGCTGAAGTCGAGATGTTTGCGGCGACACCAGGCGGAAATCCAGGCGGCGGACGTATCGGAACCATATTCCTCAGACAACGCGGCAACAGAGTCATAGTGAGCTCCCATCTATTTCTGGAAACCCTCTCCTTTACCAAAAAAAAAATGACAAATTCAGCTCACAGGCACCGTAAGCGGCCTGACGCCGGGTCTGCACGGCATGCATATCCACGAGTTTGGCAGTCTGGGTAATGGTTGCAATGCGGCTGGTATGCACTTCAACCCCACGAACATGAGACATGGTGGCTTGATGGATGCTATTCGACATGTCGGCGATCTTGGCAATATTGTTGCAAATGTAGGTTGCGAGTCCATGATAAGGACTTAAAATCCTTCCGAGATTTTTCCTAGTAGGGTTTTAGTAATTATTTCCGTTAGTAATAGTAAATGTAGTAACCATCGGCGAAGCTGGAAGGCAGTGTCTCACCTCAGAATCGATTATGAGATTCTAACCTCGCAAGAATGCTTGCACGACGCTGATCACAACGGTATACATATTTCCCACAAAAGTGCCGAGAAACCCCGTTCCGAGCCCTTGTTTTTGGAGAGTTTGAGGGGACCGTTGTGACAGCTATCATACGGAGTTGCATTCCTAACATGTTAGGCGCCAGGGATCGAGAGATCGATATCAGCACTACCAGGGCATGCCGCAACTCCATAACTGCCTGTGGTAGCTGTCGCCAATTCTCTCCAAAACGAAGGGATTCAAAAAGGGCCTTCTCGGCATTTTTAAGTGGAAATATGTGTACCACTGCGGTCAGCGTCGCCTGCAGATTCTTATGACTTTAGAATATCGAGATTGATTCTGAAGCGAGATACTACCTCTAAGGAAGTCTTTTCTTGCTGGGACCCATATAGGACATCTTCTTAGAAAGCACGCAGAATTTTCCGGCACAAAAACAGCTTCCACGTGAATACATCAAATTTTTGTTGTTCTACCATGAAGAAGTTCCACTCACACGAATAACTGCATTTCGCCTCAGCACCCCTATCAACCAGTCTCGTTTTTGTTCTATCACCAGGTTTGCTGGAAAGCACTGCTGAAACTGGTATCGAATCTGGTGCGATAGCCTTGAACACCCTGTCGCTAGAGTAGAACATTCGCGTCACAGGAACACAGCAACGTATTCCAAAACCAATCATTCCAGGCAAACGGCGTTGCTACGATTGACATCACCGATACAATTATTTCTCTGAGAAGCGGAAGTTCAAACGACGTCGTTGGACGAGCTATGGTCATCCACGCGGATCCCGATGACTTAGGCCGTGGAAATTCACCACTCAGTGGTACTACTGGCAACTCTGGACCACGTGTCGCTTGCGGAATCATACGAAGAGTTTAGAGGTGGCTAGGCTCCGCTTCTGTTCTATGACTTTTTGCACATTTCTCATCCAGAACCTCTGACATGCACTTCTTTTCACCCCTGGATGCATATCATTTTCAGACGGCTTATTTTTTTTTTCAACGTAAATCTTACAAAACATAAAGGACTTAGCGAAAATTACCCTTAACAGGCCATCACCGGTCATTTCCCCGCGAAATGAAGTTAGGAATCTCAACAAGTGCCACACTTTGAAACCGTGGAATTTCATTGGATTCACGGAACCATTGCATCCTTCTTCATGATTCCCCCGAGCTGAGAGTGCATTATAGCCCGTTGTATTATTTCATCATCAATGCTTTATAAACAAATATCTACAATATTCATAATGCAATCAAGCTCTTGCGTTACTATAGTTGCTCTCTCCTGTGTATTGATTCTACACATTTCTCCATTTCTTTTCTTTTTCTCCTTATTGTTTAATAAATATTGATTCGCCCACTTGTAAAAATGGACCAGATGATTGAGAAATTTGGGAAAAACCGCCCTAGTTTTGGAATGCAAAACATAACCATCTCAGAAGAGTAAAAGAACAATACGTATAACCAGAACGTCATCAGCTGAGCTGAATTATCAACCAGTATCATATATGGATTACTAAAACAAATAGGAAGCTGTAAAAATACCGTATCCTACTCGTACTCAAGTATTCCGCATGATTTTGAGGTCACCAGCATACGTGCAAAACCTAAGGTCCCGGGAGATTTGAACTCCCGCCGCAGGATTCAGAGTCCTGAGTGCTAACCGCTACACCACGGGACCCCATGACGGTCCTCGCGGTGCAACCTCTTTCGAAAGCACGGAAACGGCCACACAGCTTTAAAACAAATATCTCAACGCAAGCCAGCAATTCCCGTTCTCCGAGTGGTCACATCACCAGTGAAGCCTTAGAAGAGAGAGAACATTGAGTAAAATTCAAGAGAATGCAACCAGAAGAAATTTATTTCACAGGACCCTAGAGCAAATTCAGATGTTAGCTTCTATACAGACAAAAAAATCATCTCCTAAGCTTGCTTTCCAGAAAAATCGTAAAATAATGGCATTAACTGGAGAAACTCGCTCGCAGCCCAGGTGGACGACAACCGATAGCCTTAATCATTGTGACTCCCACGGGGTTTGTGTCAGCCTCTTCTTTTTCCACTGCCGTTTCCGCCTTTTGTGAGTTCTAAACAATGCATGATTATGTACCAGACAATATATAACTACAAGAAACCAGTGATGTCCAAAATCTGCCATTACCTCCCCCTTAGCATCAGCTTTAGGCGTTGTAGAAATCGGCTTCAACACAGGCTTTCTGAATGGATTCGCACAACTGGCACTCCTTAACGATAATTTCTCAGAAGCGGTAATTCATAGCAATCAATAGTGTTTCAACAAACCTTCTCACAAAATATGCACTACGTCCTAATCCTGTAGAAGCCGTTACTGTTGTTATCGTCGCTGCAGAGGCTACAGTAGGTTGCGACTTAGTACCTGGAATACCGTAGTAAGCTAGTTACAATTACTATTAGTTAATTACACGATATCACTCTGAGGAACCCAGCAACATTTTTTTTCGTCAGAGGTGCCGGGAAATAAGTAGTTCTACGTGAACTTTTGTGGTCTTTACCAAAAAAAGGGAAGCGAATGGGCGAAACCTATAGAAAACAGCGCCAAGGTCCTGTGGCGGGACTCCCGAACACTCCCGGGAAGATTGCAGTCTTCCTCCTTCCTCAAAAGTGGAAACGTTTTCCAAGGAAAAATGAATACACTTTGTCCGAGCGACTAAGTAATGGTAAAGATACATAGTAAGATACGTCATAATACGCTTCAGGAATTTCCTCGTTCAATCTTGGGATGCTTATAATCCTCCTGGGAAATTTCCTGAACCCCGTCACTGGAACAAATGGAACCTCAAACCTTACAGATGATACCTTGGAAATTCCAATGAAATTCGACTAAATTCTAAAAAATGAGTTGAACAGTTGAAAATATTTTAAAGACATGAAATCAACGAAAAATAGGTAAGAAAGCACTTATCCTATTTTTCTGACCAGTCTGAATGTCTAAGAAAAAAGTAAAGCCACACGGAAAAACGCATTTTACTAGGATTCTCGGCAGTGCGGCGCTGACCCCGCCCACTCCTTCCAACTGACACACTCAGCGCACCTGCTGCTGCCGCTGTGGTAGATGTGCTCGGCGTAGATGTAGCACCCTGGGATCCATACATTTTCATCACCTCGTCAACTGTCCAACTACAGTTCGCTTGATTCTTCAGTGACTTCGGACGAGTTGTCTGCTACAACACGACTAAATAGGCTTTTTACCAGTATATTATCTAAAAAACTAACAGGATTTGTTCCATTCTCCAGCGCTGGTTTGTTAGGCACACTCTCAGACTGCGAGTAGGCCTTCTCGTCACTCTGCTTCTGCTCTTCTTTATTTGGCTTTGAAGCCTCTTCCAAACCGATCTCCGGTTCCAGATCAATAAAATCGATAGTAGCTGAGGTGTCCAATTTCACACGCTTCCTCGATGGAGAATCGAACTACAAGGACGGGAAAATTTAGAAATTAGTCAATGTCCTTTCAAAACTTCAAAAAAAAAACTCACTCGAAAAGCTGAGCCACATTTCTTCTCCTCTCTTTTCCGCTCCTCTTCCAGACGACGTTTGCGCTTACCACAGCTCTCGAATCGGTCACTCCATACTGACCACTCGGGAACCGGTGACGGCAAAAAGAACTTGTCCGTGATTACGGATTTTTCTATCTAAATGTGGCATATTGCTCGATTTCAATCGATAAAGCTTTCGCTTACACATTCCGTCAAACTATTAACAACAGAGATAAGAAAAATACTGGGGAAGAAAGAAATGGCTAGCAAATTTCAATTTCGAAAAATGTTCAAAATGATTGTAGATATAACAATACGACAATGATTGAAAAATAAAAACAAACTAAATAGAAATTTCACAGTGCCGGTCAGTCATTTTTGCAGAACAGGAAACCGCCCATCTGGACTGCTGCAACGCATCACCAATGCGGCGCGGCAGACCATCCCTGCGCAAGGCCAAGGTTGTCGAGCGTTGTCGGTGAAATCAAAGTTTTCCTCATATTTTCCATCTTTTCTATTGTCTTTGTTTCTATTACGGAAAGCATAAGCCAGCAACTGCAACAGCCGATAACCAAAACACTGGTCTGCCGCGCCGCGTAGGTAATGTGGCGCGGTAAACCAGATGGGATTGACCAGCACTGTATTTATAAGTTGTGCCTATCAATAACCTGAGACATTTTTTCTAGTTTCACTCACCTGATTACCCAGAGCTAATCTGACAGCCAAGTTCGACGACAGCACCTCCCCCGCATATGAGAACTCCGATGTTTCCTTTCTTCCGTCAGGCATAACAAACTGCAAATTTGGGGTACTGTAATTTTTCTTCCCTTCATACTCGTTCACATCCATGAGAACCCATTACTCATGAGGAAAACACTGAAGACACAACCAGACTGTACACTTGTTACCGGAACACAGTGGAAAATTCGATTACGGTAAGAAAATGCGCAAATACACAACTCACATCATCATCATTTTCGTCCGACCCCTTGTGATCCTCTTTTCGAGCACACGGATACGGTGTCAGCGGACGTTGACAACGTTGACGCGGATCGAAAATCACCTAGCGACACTCGAATATTGATCGATATTGATTTTATGAAAAAAAAAGAAACTACCTGATGAATAAAAGTGTTCTCTGCTCGTATGAACTCTTCAATGAACTCTTTGGAAACTGTTAATTTAGACATGTTAAGGTAATTTGGAATGCGAGGTAGTAACTGAAATATTGATTCATTGATTGATTTAAAAACCAGTGTACTAAATATAAAGTCGAAAATTCATTTACCAACCGTTTTGAGATCCGTCCGTGAAGTTTTTGAGAAGAATGAAAGAGCTTTATTCAACCCGATGCCAGGTAAACCCGCCTAAAAACAATATTTTTACTCCAGTAATTTGAAATATTTGTGCGAGAACTGGTCCCCAGCACATATTAAGAGTTCAACATCCTCGAAAAAATCTCATTTTCTACCATGATCAAATTGTGCATCGGAAGAGCAAAAAAAATCGCTTGAGAGCCAGAAAACTTGTTGGGGACCAGTTCTCGCGGACCAAAAAGAGTGGGCGTGGCCTTGGGGACCAGTTCTCGCTAGCCTATTTCTACTATAGAAGACTATATATAGGAGTGTAGGAATGAACCGTACCTGCAAGTAATCACAACCGGAAAGGATGCAAATTCTTCGAAATTTCGTAAAATCGAATTGTGAGCTCATAACACCCGAAAAGCAACGTGGCAGTTCCTTTTTCTCATATATCGTGCACTCTCCTGTTTCGCAGTTCCATTTGAAGGCAATCTAAATAGTGGGCGTGGCCTTGCTACAACCATCATAAAAGACACCGACGTTTCGCTACACTCGCCTTTTCGCATCCAAACGCTATTAGGTCCGAATCTTCGGTGACCACCACATCCGCCAAACCCTCGTTCACCAGAAACGCCAGTTGAGCATCGGATTCATACGGTGATACTATCACATCCACATTTTTATAGCTTCGAAAGTGCTAAACAGGCGGAATTTCACACAATATCCAGAGAAATAGAGCGATTGATCCTTCATTGGACCATTTCGTCTTCGAAAATCAACCTACGCACTTCGATCGTGCTCTCAACGACTTCAGGAGTGATCGATGTGGCCCTCTTGAACTTATCCACAGCCTCGTTGATCTTCCCTTCCGATAGCAGCAGCTCTGCAGCCTTGACGTTCTCTGCTCGTCGTTGGCGTCTCTCATCATTTGTGTTCTATGTTATTCAAAACTAAGAAATAGGAAACATTTTAGATTTTTCCCCTAAAGGGCTCCTTGTTTAAAAGCAAAATCCAAGCAGATCCGATCTCTCAGGAAAGAATACCAAGTTTACCCTTCCGCAAATGCATGCCTATCTTTTTTGTGTTTTCCCCTCATGTCTACAAATTCAGAGGACGTCTTCCACTTTTATGGACACTCGTAAAATTTTACAAAGTGTCCTACATTTCTATGTACTATATGTTTCCACCCAATCACACAGAATATCAAGCACCCCCACCTTCTTCGCCGGCAGCGGACGACCATCAAACACCATAATGACGTGGCAACCAAGATCCAGCAAGGCTTTTATGTGTTTACTCACATAGTGGATGTAGCTGAAAGAAATCTGTGATAGGTAAGAGCCTCCTTTCCTGAGCCTGAATGCATCACTGAGGTTACCCAGGATAAACGTGTTGACGTACGCAAATTTGCACTTTACCTAACACCCATCAACTGCTTACCATATCTGGCGTTGTTTATACCCACCTCCTATCCAAGGGTAATCATACTCATGGGCACGAGGCTAACCATTCTTCCAATGATGCATCCTGGCCCTTAGTTACTGATCAGTTGAAGCAAGATGTCCCGGATGCGTCCGTGGAATAATTGGTGATCATATACTCACGGGTATGGTTACCCAGGGGTAGCAGTTGGGTAAGGCAACGTCATTTAAGGATAAACATGTTTATAGGTGCCAGGTGAATGGTTAATTTGGGTAAGCTGACAAATTTACTATGGGTAATTCAATGATATATCTAGGGGCCAGTAGCCAAGGGGTTGGAATTTTTGGAAGAGATATTCGTTAAAATGTCTCTTGCCCAAACTCCCAAATAGATCTTGATAAGTTGATCCGGAAATCTTTTGTTTTGTTTTTCACACTCCTCCCATGCATTCAAAAAGGGATAACACAGTGCATCTCGAGTAATTCATTCCATTTCTCAAACCTGCCCAGGATACTTGTTGATTATTTACAGAAACAAATCAGACAAAACGACAAAAAAATGGCCAGTCAAGCCAAAGCCATGCAAGCCAAATTAAGAATCTCAGAAAGTTTCAGGCACTAAGCAGGAAAAGAAAATCGGGATGAAATACCATTAATGGTCACCCACAAGGTAGTCTTCTTTCCCTGTGCTACACTTTCCATACATCCAAATAGTCCTCTGTGCAACAGACAGCTCACATCCACCGCAACGGAACATCCAGCAAATTCGCTAATATTTCCCTAAAAGAATGCAGTTTTCTTAGAATTCAAATTCGCGTCTACTCCATGTCTAAATTCATGTCTCACAGAATATATTAATTGCACAACAGTAAATTTGAAGCCATACCTGTCGACAAGCTTTTTTCACAAATGGCAATAGATTTTGAATGCCCATTTGGTGACCAAAACAGTGGAGACCATGCAGCGTTTCAACATAAACAGCTGAAAAGGAAGCCTTCATTGTTCATGAACATAAGTAAATTTCTAACAATACTCCTGACTTGAGCAAAGGGTCGACTAATCGATAGCCCTTCACGATTTTACAATATTGTCTAACTGTGTAGTGTTTGTATTGCTAGAAACGTTTTTTCGAGCCTTACTGAAAGTGTCTCACCTCAGAATCGACTCGGAGATTTTTACATGAAAAGAATTTCCAGGAGCTTATGATCATAACGGTATGCATGGTTCCTTGCAAAACTGCATAAAAACCCGTTTTCGAGCCCCCTTTTCTGGGGAGATTGTGGGCGGGGCCAGGGCGGAACTACGGGGTTCTCATTATGCACTCTCTTGCTGGACACACATGGAGCGCACCTTTTATCCTGTTACAGAATGGATGATGAGGAACTCCTACGAGGAAAACGAATCTCCTTAGAGGATTCGCTGGCGAGAGTGCATAATTTAGAAAGCTCGTCCTCCTACCTTAGAGGCTCCCTGGGCTCCACCCACAAGCGCCTCAAGAACTGCTGCCCAAAAACGGAATTTTCGGCAATTTTGCATGGATTCACGCAAATATCTGTGATCAGCAGCATCTGAAAATTTTTCTAGTGTGAAAATGTCAAAATAGATACTGCGATGAAACACTGACTTTAATCAACAGCTTTCGACGGTGTTCATACTAATGACATATCACAAAAAAAGGAGGTTTTCACCAGGATGGCGCATAACGAGCACGTTTTCCTGCCCAATTCCTCTTGCTGAATTTGGCGCTTCGGTCGCTTTTCCCTCAAGAAAAGAACCGACATTATTCGCTCGATGACAAGGCATTTATAGGGGCATCAAAAAGTTTCCGGCCTGGACCACTTGCAGACTAGCTACCGCAGTAAAATTTTAAAGAAAATAAATGTGCATCCCTCGAAGACCAAAACACTCTTCATCTTCTCATTTTATTAGACATATCCAATTTTATAAGAATTTTTATCATCCGAATATAAACATCGAACATAGGCTTTTTTTTCGTTGTTTGTATTGTTCCGCTGAAGTGCCGTTCCAGATTTTCTCACGGATTCTAGCAGCTGCTCCCCAGACCCCGTCTACGAAGTGGCTGAATCAGCGAAATGCATTCGCATTGTCATGAAACAATGCAATTTTGTGAAAAAGGATGTCTCATTGAAGCGCCTGAATTTCAAGGTTAAATTTCTGGGATTTCTGCAATATGGCATAGGCGAAAAGAGGCCGGAAACTTTTTGATACCTCTGTAATTGATCATATTCGTACTTTTTTCACAACGCTTCAAGAATCTGGGAGAAATACGAATATCGAAGCGCTCATTCCGCAATCCAGACGATGCTTCCGGCAAATTACGAGCTAATAATATCAAATGTGCACCCCAATGATAGGAGCTTTGATAAGAAGTTGGGAAGAGGTATGCAGAACTTGTCGTACAAGCGAAGTCGACGTTGAATTTGATTTATTGTTTCACAGACGGAAACTTCCGTGAGATCGCGTACTGACCATTCTGCGATCGTTATTTCCTCAACGCTGTGGAGCATAGTGCAAAGAACACCATTAACTTGTTCACTTCTGTACTACCAAGATGTGCTTATACGTACGTATACCATTGACTGGAGGCGTTTTTCAAGCGAAGGCTACAGAATGATTCTTTTTTTTTGCAGGAAAAACATCCAAAACTCCATTTTAGATAAGAGAAAAATGACCATGCAGAACAGATAATAGTTATGCACCGAACTAACATTAATCCAACAATCCTTATAATAATTTTAAATAACTGGAAAAAATAACTTCTACCCCTCCAATCTACGTCATTGCTCCCACAGGAATGCCGCTACCTATATGTGACCCAGTTCACTGGTTTCAACCTATTTGAATTCCATTTTGCCGACATTATGGAAACATGAAATCTGTGTTATTAGAGATTAGAGAACGCGCAGAATCCTTAGGATGCGTATAGGACACATCTGCTCAAAAGGTAGCTTCGATGGAACGCATCTGTTGGTCACATTTCAGTCAAAATGTTAACCCTACAAAGGAGTTTACGTAGTATAGAAAGGCGGTATCAAGCTGAAAGCTAGTACACACCTATCAGTGTTGGACGCGGGCAGTAGAGCAGAAGGGGAAGGAAAAAATACCATAATTATTATTTTAAAATTATTTGCTCTTAATTATTCACCATTGATATGAATTTCCCTAGTGATTATATTTTTCTATCCGGGTCCTCAAAATGAAACGCATTTTTCCTCTACTCCACCTCCCCCTCCCTCCCTCCGGCTGAACATTTCTGCATCCCCAACTGATGTCAATCACATATCGCTGCATCAAAACAGCACCAATGATGCGTTAAGCAAATTTACCAGAAATTTAGCAGAAGAACAACCGTTCCTTATAGACTACAAATTACCTAAGGCTTCGCCACTGCTAAATGGCTTGGCCGTATTGCATTCAGTTTCTCCTAGGCATATAATACATATTGATTGCAACGAGCGTTCAAAAAAGTTTCTTTTTCAGCCTAAGAAAACATTTCTCCATGCACGTTTCCGTTTACAGCGGTTATAGGTATTCTAAACGATTATGGACGGCTTTAACAGTAAACGCAATGCGGCCGTTAATCATACAATTCCACAAATTATTCCCTGTCGGCTGTCAACGCCTATCAATTCAACGAATAGATGTAAAACCACAACCATTCAACCAAATACCATCATGTCATTCACATTACGACAATCACATTCACGTGGAGAAAAGACGCGAATGGGCGATAATTGCTCTGAATTACTTTGTTTATTCTACGACTTTTAGGCGGAAATTAGAGAAAATTGATGTATTGTCAACTCCTCGAATTGCAGATCTCTAATGTTCCATCATGCAATTTTCCAGTATAATTGGTGGTTTGGATACAAAAAATTTCGCTTGTTACATATCAGCATCGATGCACTATATACTAGTTGTTTATGCAGTTGTGGAGATCTTTTATACATCGTGTTCATGATTGTTTTTTTTTCATCCATCTGTTGCTTACTTGGTACGGAAGCTTCTAGCGAATTGCATGTCAACTTTGACATAAATGAACTATTGCTCTGTAGCTTTTTACGATTCCAAATGCCAATTCTGGCAAAGTATGATTTGATCTGCTGTTGTCCGTGAAGATATATAGTTTAAGCTTCATAGCTCGTCTCGGTCTGTGAGGTCGTACGAAAAGCCTAATGCTCGTTACCCGGCTTGCCGGTTCCATGAAGGTGGCCGGTATACCTGTGTGTCGAAGTTCCGGCAAGCTCCCATGACCCCGTTGGTGGCGCTAAGGGCATCATAGCCGGCTGATGTGGGTACTGCTTCTGGCTTTCGTACTGATCTCCCCATTAGGTTTACTGGGCTCATTCAAAGTGCCATATCTTGCTCGGCGCCAACAGGGGATCGGATCATAAGACATTCGGGTTTGAAAAGCGCACTTATTAGAGCATTCGTTGAACCGGCTAGTTAGAACAGTCCGGCACTCAGTGTCCAATTCGTGCATTAATTTGCTCGGTTGTAATCCTAGTTGCATTTTATGGTCTTTCTTTATTTCCTTTGTTGTTAGCACGTTTTTAGACGTATGAAAATGAAAATGAAATATGAAGACATAGTGGGTCTCCTAGCAGCTGGCCAAAACTAGCCGCAGCGCGGCAGAGTGTACCGTTTCGCGCGCGCCTAGCGGCAGATGGAATTCTTTGTAAGGTCGTTGAAAATTAATTTCATTTCAAAGCAATGCTGATATTTTCAAACATTTGACTTTAAAAGGCGATTACGGTGAGCGAGAGTAGCAAAATAGCTCCAATACAAATACAAGCACAAGCGTCTCAATTTCCCCAATGTTAAGGGCATGCCTAGTAGAATAATCGCGGCAAGTACTGCTCAAAAGCAAAGAGAGCAAAACCCTACAATGATTAAAAATCTTGTTTGACCCCGACTGCGATTTTCTGATGGGAGCAATGTTTGCTCATGACGATTCGCGTAGTGCAACTTTATTCTGGTCATAGTCCTGAAACATCAAGACTTTTCAAGGCACGATATCGCGCTATAGTAAGGTTGAAAAGCGAGAAGCCATACAAGATGACTTCAACTGATTAATTATCTAATCGTTGCGATTCACTGGTTAATACATAGGCGTGACTGATTTTTAGTCAAATTCCCATTAGAGTCAACACAACTAACTTGGAATCAATAACTGCTAGCAAAAGTGTAGTCTTTGATGCGAACACGCATGTATTCACGGTGCAGCATGCATCAATGACATTACCCAGGGTAAATATGTTAACATAACGCAAATTTACCCACAGCCAACACCGGGGGGAAGGGGGGGGGTAAACGTGTTTGTGATGAGACCCTGAGTGATCTCAATGATGCATCTAAGCCAAGTATGTCTACGATTACTTGCATTCGAATACGCATATATGTAGTACTCATATAGAGATGTAATGTAATAAATAATTTTCAAAAAATTTAGCATAGCTATCCCTGCAATTGCGGCTTACCAACCCCCTTTCCCAATACCGAGTTATTACTCTAAGCAGAACTAGAGCCAGTTACTATGTACTTGTCACGTTAAGAAGAAGATGAACGAAGCACTCCTCTAAAAGTTATTCTCACCCTTACCCTCCAATCGCACCAGGATATCATTTTAAAAAGTACGAAATACCCGTTTACCTCGTTGTTCAAGCATTATACTAACAATATAGCGTACACATTCCATGGTAAACCTCTAGCAAGGATTAAAATCTCTTCGCACATACAACTTAATTGCGTTGCGCCAATGCATTGTGGACGCCCTTGATGCACATAACAAACAGACAAAAGCCTTGGAACGTGCAAGGCCACGCTTCAACACACCATAACTCTGTAATTTCACGCGGGAATTCTTCAAAACATTGCTGATCTTATAATTTCGTCATGTAACTAGTCATCTAACCCGCCTCATCGGTAAGTAAAACCTTGAAAAAAAAACTAATGAATCCTGACCGAATGAAAGCTAATCCAATTTAAACTCCCGCCTATCGTCTCTTAGTGGAATAAATCCCAAGAAACCCTGGAAAATCTATGGCATCAAATGTTCCTAAGCCCTAAAGTGCTAGTTTATTGCTCAGATGAGACATCTGTCCCACGGACGGCATTTCCAAGCCGAGCGGGGCACCCGAAAACCAAATTTTAGGTGTGATCTTTCGTCGAGCGGCCCATGGGCACTTTTCTTGCAACTGGGTCGCCCAAGGCAGACAATTTGTGGGGCGTGACATAAAACCTCAGGGATTTTGGTGAAACGCAAGGTCATAAGAGGAAATCTACCACGTAAACACCATGAGACCTGAAGGAGTTCACCAGTTCACTAGAGAGATCAAACTTTTGGGAAAAGGCATAGCACCGGGAGACCCGAAAGATTATGTTCAAGCATAGGAAGGCTCGACTGAATTTATTGGGCCACCTAGGCCCAGATACATCATTGAGGTTACCCATAGTAAACATGTCAAAGTACCCAAATTTATCCTTTACCTGTCACCCATCAACATGTTTACCCATAGGTTACGTTGTCTATACCCAGCTGCAACCCACGTTATGGGATAACTACCCTTCCATTAATCCGTTCAGGCCCTGCTTTTAGGATCAATTTTGTGGGTGTATAAAATTTTGAGGAACATAGATGTGTAGAGAAGCGAGGAAATCTAGCAGGACATAAGAAGGACAAATTTTGGGGCAAATTTTGGGATCATAGTATAACCGGGCGCTCGTAGAGAATTTATAATACCATTATCCATGGGTAGCAGCTGGATACAGACAACGTTACGTATGGCTAAACATAAGCTACATACATCATTGAGATTACGTAGGGTAAACGTGTTGACACCACAGAAATCTACCCATCGTCAACATGGGCGCCAACGCGTTCACTCAGGTTAATCTCGGTGATACAGGCACGATAATACGTTTATCATGTGTTACTTCAGTTACTTCAACTATGCATCCGGGCCCAGGCAACCCAGTGACTCACCAAACGCCCTCGTCTCGCCCAATGTCACCACCTCAGTGATCGCAATTGATGTTGCAGTAAAGTTTCTCTCACTCGGAGACATTCAATGAGCAAAAAATGTCACGCCACTCTCCCATATTTTCAAAAAAAGACCTTACCGTTCCTGTCTCTCTGAACAACTTCAACACTGTCGCAGCCGTAAACCTTCACATTGTTGCTACTTGCACTCTTTTTGGCTGGCTGCCAGGCTGTTTTTATCCCACCGCTGCGTGATGTCCTTTCCCTTTTCAGAGAGTTCTCGAAAGTGTGTGAATAACATCGCCCGCCGCTCCCGCCGGTGACGCTAGCAAGTTTTATTGGATACAGAAATCCGGGGAGCAGCGAAATAGCCCAACTCCGGGAATTTGGGAAGGCGCCCCACCCCTCCCCCATACTCCGGTTATAGACTAACAGCTGACCGCTGCCGATCATCATATCGTCATATTTCGTAGCGAATTACCTAACGACAGCGCTGTTTTGCCGTAGTGGGCGTGGCGGCGACGGATTCGAGAAACGTCGAGAAAAAGCCTGCAGATGCAGTATGGGTCGCGAGGAGGCGGAGACACGGTGAGACCATCGAAATCATGCTGGCTGTGTGTGGCGGTGTGGTATCAACTGACTGCTGACTGCTGCTGACAACCGGTCCACCATCATCACCAGCAACGCCGGCCAGCCACCCACCACCCAGGCGACGACGACGACGACGACCAGCCAGCCGCGCGATCGCACTCCCCGCACCACGTTCTCGTCAAGTTCTTCCGCGCCAAACGCATCGTCATGCTTTCAGAGATATTTCTGATCTCCGCTATTATTGGCACTGTTCACGTGCACAGCGTCGAGTGCGCTAGCGAAGGTTGAAAAAAAAATCAATACTGTAGCCTCACTGATCAATAATTGCACAATGTCCCATATTTGCAGTGCTGAAAGCTCGCGCCTACATCTTCGAAGCGGTCAAAGGCGGTAATCCCACCAAAACCATCGGCATTGTCGATCTCACACAAATTGGCACGTTTGTCAAGGTGAGCTACAGACGGGAGATTTTCGTACATCTACCATAAAACGACAGAATTCAGCTCAACGGCACTGTATCCGGCCTAAAGCCAGGAGTTCATGGTTTCCATATTCATGAGAAAGGAGACCTCGGCAATGGTTGCGTAGCAGCCGCTGGTCATTTTAATCCTCATAAGATGATGCATGGTGCCCCAGATGACTCTAATCGACATGTCGGCGATCTCGGGAATGTTAACACACCGGTACGTTGCTACTGACTATTCAGGTCCTCGATGGAATATTACGTCACGGCAATTTTGTCATTTTAACATGCCAATTCATTTTTAAGCATTTAAACATCAATCCACAGTTCAGCCCTACAACCGCAACCCGTACTCCTTCCCCCGTGTCACAACCCACCACCATCTGACCGCAAGAAAGCCAACCCAGGCCCGTCAGATTGACAATAGTGCCCATAGAATTTCGAAGATCCCTTGAGAATTCAAGGTACCAGACCCCGTACCCCTTTCTCGCCTGCGCAAAATACCCCTTTTTGCTACTACCAAACATTCCGCGCAACTTTACTCAAACAGCCAATCAACAGTAACAGCTTGTACACGCCAAAAAGTGTATATTCTGCATCTGCGGACTCAAGAGGGTTATAAGGGAGTTCGCAGTATTCTGGTTTGCAGCAGACTCGCTGCCTTCGAAGACTTGAAACATTCAAATACTAATTACTCTATATAACTGTACAATTATAACTATGACTCTTATATAACTGTAATTAGTCCAGAAATAGTGGAAAGTATCAAGCTAAGCTGGAGAGTTTAAATCAAACCCTAGGAAATCCACATCTTTTTTACCAGGAAAAAGCAACACATGGAACGGAACCCGAATTGGAATTTCCCACTCTATTCTGAATTTGTACTTCAGTTGTCAATCCTTCTCAATGTTTTCCTTGTATTTACAACCAAATATTATTGGGGATTAACGGAAGAAACCTCTTCAAGGACCCGCTTTACAAATATGGGAATCTTTTGTACATAACCTACAACGGGATTTTTTTTCTGTCTTGATCCTTTCACGGTCATAACATTGTTCATTCTTGTTCTCAATTCTTCCCCCCACCCCTCTACTTTCCCCAACAATCGCCTAGGAACCCTCAAAAAATCAAAAACGGGTACCTTCACATCCCTAATCTAATGGACTCGTATTGATCTAGAAAGAGATAGCGAGAAGTTCGGGAAGAAACTGAGTTCCTGTCGCAATGAAACAATCTATAGGGGCAGAGGGATGAAGATGACATCCCGTCGTTTTTTTTTTCGGTTTTTCATTTTTCCTTTTCTTTTCGCCCGCTATTTTTTTTCTCTGTGTTAACTAAAGCGGGAATGTTTGAATTGTCGTTTTGATGCCTTTTCCTCCTTGTCTTTGATAACTTCATTACTTGCTTTCCCAGTAATGCTACCATTAAAAAGTTGTGTTCAAATATAATAATTTCTTTGTATCATACTAACTAGTGATGTGGGAACCTCTCCTCTATTCGACACCAGCTTCTAGAATTTTTCATCTGATCATCACCTAAGTAGAACCCTGGAGCACCTGTCCCAATCTCTCATCATCAGAGTATGTGTACCAATGGAATTTCCCAAAAAAACCTAATCAATTATTTAAAATCCCAATGGAGCACCCAATGGAGCACTCTTCTTTCGTCACCCAAGCTCATCTTTACAATGTCAACGTTGCCAATTTCAAAAATTGTAGTTACTCCACGCACTACGTGTCAGTGCAAAACCAGTGATTTAATTGATGCTAGGCCACATTTTTCGTTGTATTTTACGCGATTACTTACTCCGGACCCGAATGCATTATTGAGGTACCCACGGTAAATCCGTTAATGAACCCAAGTCAACGGTTTACGTGGCATCCATCACACCCATGATTGCCTATGCCTTATCTGTGGTAATCACAGCCATGGGTTTGAGATAAGTAATCCTTCCAATGCGGTCATGAGTATGATTACCCATGGGTAACATGGGTAATCATGGGCATATGCAAAATCATGTACAAGTACACATGTTTATGGGTGCCAGGTAAGGATAAATTTGGGTATATCAGCACGTTTACCCTGGGTAATCTTAATGACACGTATCTACCCAGGTTTTCAAGGTGCTTCTCAGCTGCCTTCACCTTTATCAATAGAACCTGTTGAGAACAACTTTAACGAGCAAGAATTTCAAAGGAAAAAGGGCAGCTTTAGAGAACACGGCTTGTCTTCCTTTTAGCATAGTTCAAATGCGCTTTTTTCCCCTCCACATTCTTCTTCCATGTACACGGTTTCACATTTGCAAAAAAGTGGGTTTTACACATAACCCAGGCCAAACCTCGGTTTTTCTCTGCTCAGGTTTTCAAGGCTTTTAACAGCTCTTTAAGCAACAGAGCTCATGTAAGTGACCGTCCTGTTTCTAAATACCTTTCTCCACAATCATTCAATCACAGTCAATTAGGAGAACTTGACAGGAATCGAGGAAATCCATTCGACCTCGCTCACGTTCTATAAAATTCAGTTACCCAGTTTTGGACGGATTTTCGCAGACAAAACCCAGTCCATACCTCTGGACGTATAGGGATGCAGACATTCTCGTTCTGCCTAACAAATACAGGAACTGGCGAGGAGTTCTGGATAACTTCCTGAGTAAGTAGTAGTATAGCAGTGCAGTACAAACATCAATGGACCATTGTTAAACGCTTTGCCATGATTCCTTGCTGTCCATGTTCACAAGGTCGAAAAACGCTGCGCACAAGATAATTACGCTCCGAAACATCATGGTTCCCTTGATTAGGCATTGTCAAGATGCTGTTGTTGATGCAATTACCTTTCTTTCCATCTGTATTCCACGTTTCACTGAACAGTTTGGCTATCCAATCCAAACATCAAAGATCTAGACTTTCGCAGTTCTTCGATCTACCTGTTAACTCCGCAGAGTAACAGCGAAATTCCAAGCTGCCGCTCTTGCAGTTTCCACTCTGCGAGATTTCTCATAGCTCTCTTCTCGATGCTTCTACAAAATGGGTGACAGGGTTGGGCAAAATTTTCCACTGTTCATCTCACGCTTTCGATTTTCGGGCCTTTTTCTAGCATTCGTTCTCCGTTTTTTGGATATACTGCTTCCATTCATCTTTAGCCAATTACCTTCTTAACAAGGACAAAACCACACTTTTATAACTGTGTAGCATAAATGCAGCCCAAACAGGTAATACGCCAAGTGTAGTCTGTGGGTATCTCTCGCTACCTGCTGCTATCCTCCTCACCTCAACTGCTGCTTGAGGTGAGGAGGATAGCAGTAGGTAGCGGGAGATATCCAAAGACTGCACTTGGCATATTACGCTGTTTGGGCTGCATACCTAATGGTTACCTCGAGGTTTTGGCCAAATTACTACCACCTTTTCTTACTTTTGTTGGGAATTTTCTTACTTGCGCTCCTTTAAAAGATGCTGCATCCCACCCTTGATTTTAAAGGCCGTACCACTCTTCGAGACTCGAATGGCAAAGCAGCTGCCAAAGAGCTTAACACTGGCATGTTCCCCTTCCGCGCTCTCTTTCTGCTTGCAGACTCTCTCACTTTCTTTGTGCCAGAGAATCCATAAAAATGTAGAACATAAGTGCAATTCTGATGTGTCAGTGTCTAGCCATTCAATGTCCCGATATCGCTTAGGCCTGAGTATTGGGTGATAAAAGCCCGATGATCCCAATGATTTGTTCTTCAGATGAAATCCTGATTAAATCTGAAGCGGGAGTTTCGGGAAATTCCGTTGAAACTCTGGAAGGCTATGAGGACTAGCCACACTGAAACTTTGCTGTGATGTTTTCCTTTGTTCTAACACACCCAAACTTAATTTTAAAAAAAAACGTATTGTATGAAATACGTTAAAATGGAAGGAAATTTTGTTCCTCGCTGTATTCTCATCTCTTAGCCCTCCCCCCACTCTATAATGTTGCTATATGTATTCATGTTTTATTTATTTATTGTGCTTATTTATTTTCTACACTATAAAATCTCGCGAGCAACTATTCCCACTTTCTTGCACCAATGCGCAACCAAGACTGCAGGAAGAGAAAACCGGTGATAAATAGTGAATCCTTCCGTATCTAAGGTGTTTACGCTTCCATGTCGACTTTTAGGCAAATAGGTCTGCATAATCACGCGGATCGCACGCTTGTCCCAAAAAAAGGTACAGCACAGCACCAACTGTTAAAGATAATTCCATCTTCTCGAGAGGTTATTCATTTCCGATTATCCACCCTGCACTCACTTACTGTCAGGTACCCCTTGCGCAAAGGTAAACCACTCTGAGTCACCGCAATTAAAATTGTTTTGCATTATTGCCTTCATTTCATTGTAAGAACAAACAAAGCACTCCACACTGCAATATCAACTTCTTCTGGAAAACTGGTTTTGCACGAGAAATGTCACGAAATGCCGTGGTACCCGTGATTATTTACCAATGATCGATCACGTCGGAGGAACCCTTCGGTATGCACTCTGAGCCAAGAGATGTACAAAAATACTAGCGGCACCAATCCTAACAATTCGGGGATCTGGACTTCTCCATGAGCTTTTGCTTAATGTCTGATTATGCAAGAGCGTTACACTTCCCACCAAAAGAAAACTCTATAACTAAGAAAAATGCTGGGAATGGAATACTGCTAAGGATCCGGCAGAATATGATACGTACGTATTCGAATATTCGTTTTCGAGTTGGTCGAAAATTCAAAAGTTGGAAAAAGAGGAAGCAATACAGCTCTGGGGTAAAACTGGAGGGATGAAAGGTTTCATTAATTCTTGTAATGTTGGCCGTACTTCGTCAAAAACATGCAGTCCTGCTCGTCAACGAAAATCGCGGAAATTCCAAAAGACAAATGACTTTCTCGACATCTGGGGAAACTTCTCTTATACAAGGAAATCAAGATATTCTCTGTTTTCTGGCGTTAATTCATCACTCCATTCCTGTTCGCAGAAGTTTTTTTTTTTCATGGAATTCAGTGGACGGTAAAGTCCATAGAAAGAGGGGTAGGAACTCAGAGAAACTATTAATTTCCGCTGCTAACTTTCCGGGAATACATGGGGAAAGATGGTCATCTCATTAGGAGAATACTTCATAGCAAGGCTTCTGAAGCCAGTTCTAGTGGAACAACCTGCCTCCTAGCGTAAAGCATTCCATTATGTACGGGACCAACAACATAAATGTCTCATGATTAGCCTATAAATCACGGAAACGCCATTAATTCAGCCGTATCGCCCATATTACAGCGGAAAAAGGCAAACCTTGCGTTCAAAACAAACAACCGCCTTCTGCGCCCGTAAAAAGTATCGCGTCAATTAGTCTCCTTTCTGTGGTTTCTCCATATTTCAACGATACACAACGTCGAAACTGATATCAAAACGAGTACGATAACCTTGAACAGTTTGTCAGTGGACGAAAACAAGTTGCTACTGGTTAATTCGCCAACAAAAGGGGTTGTAGAACCTTGCTACAGTCACTGTTTTCAGGAAAATGGCGACACTGTGATCAGCATTTCCGACTCGGTAATTTCACTAACGGGTCAGCACAACGTCATTGGAAGAGCAATCGTTATCCATGCTGATCCGGACGATTTGGGTCGAGGAAACTCGGAATTGAGCAAGACGACCGGAAACGCCGGAGCACGAGTTGCTTGCGGAGTCATCGGTATCCTCTAGACGCGGTTCGGCTTAATTTGCGTTTTGTTGCTTTCTGTTCATAGCAAAATCAAGAAATCCGCACATTTTTCTCTTGTATCCGCTTAAGACACAACATAATCGCTATGATAACACTTCAGTTGCACATTAACATTATGAAAAAGGAAAAGAACTGCAGGAGGAGAAAATAAAAATCGGAGATAGAAAGAAAAACATTAATCCTTAGTAGATATGCTTTAAATCGAATGTTCTAACTCGAATAACTTGAAAATTCGAATGTCCGAGAAACAAGGAGCAATGCAGGTCTGTAGGATGGTTAAGAAGAGCTTCAGGGTTTCCTCTTTTTACGGGAATGATAAAAAAATAAATTGTTACTAAATTATGAAAGACTGACTAAACAAATTCGTAAAAAAATTGTCACTACAATATTCAAACATCGAAACCAACGATTTTCCACCTCAAAACACTGCTCTGACACGTTTCCATAACACTCGCACGAAATGCAAAAGCCAAGGTCCCGGGGAGATTTGAACTCCCGTCGCAGGATTCAGAGTCCTGAGTGCTAACCGCTACACCACGGGACCGGTGACACACCGCGGCGAACGACCTCTCTCGAGCGGGGCGCTGCCGGCACTATAGAAAAGTGCGGCTACACACGTGTGTAACAATCTGGCCCATCTGCTGAGAATATCGGCCAAAGTGCAAAAATAGTGGTCAGAATAAGATCTGAACCCCGATCGCAATACAAGTGCATAAACTATCCAAAGTGAAGTAGTTGAACAATACTACCACGTTAGAAATCGAAAGCTTTTGCTCAATGTTGCATCACTTCCTACTTCTAGCGGTAACCTTTCTGCCAGTACCTTTTCCATTCACATTAACCAAGAACTAATACTTTTTCGAGGAGTCATATTGTCTCTCATTGCAACATCGAAATAGACCCACAATGTACACCTTGTTCGGCAAACTAGTTATAACTTCACAACAATACCCATGTACTGCGGACGGAAACAGGGATGTTGCAAAGTTAGAAAGAAGGGGAGCAAGTTCTACTTACTGTCGATCAAGGATTTGAAAGTGAAAACAGTCTGGATTGTTCGAGTAGGCGTGGCTTCACCATTTGTTTCTTCTCTTTCAAATTTCTGGCCTCTTAGTAGAAAAAAATGTAATGACTTCTTCCTTATAAGGCAAAGATAATAAAAGGAAGCCAGCTAGGTGTAAAATCACAAAAAAAAACTCCCGTCAACGTGATCTAAAGTTCAAAAAATTCAATCATGGCACAAATATTGTGCTACTGCGCACAGCACTTGAAACTTTGGAAACCAATGAATACAGTGCCGCTTAATCATTACTTCACCACACAAAACTGCAGATCTAGCCTGCCGCATCGCACCAACGAAGGGGCGTGCCAGACCAGCTGAGCGCCTCGGTTGTCACGTGCTGGCGATACTGGTGTTTTGCTTATTTTCTCTACCATTTTCTTCGTGTCCTTGTTTTCTTCTCAAAAGAACATAAGTGGAACATCAATATCGGCAACGCTCGACAATCACAGCACCCATCCGATCTGGTAGGTGGTGCTGCGCGGCTGACCAAATGAACGGTTTTTTTTTCTGCAAAAAATATTGACCGGCAGTGTACCTGGAAAACAACAGTTGTATCAGCATTGTCGGGAAAAATCATCCGTTCCTCCCAATGAAGGAGCTTGCTTGGTTACCATTCCATAGTTTACTATGCCTCTAACCCTCTATCTAACCCCTAACCAGCATCAAAATCACTGAGTTTTCGTTTCGAAAGTAATATTGGCGAAACTTACCAAGTGCTTCTAGGTATTCTGGAAGAGGTGGAGGTGATTCCGACCACTGAGCCCTTGCCTTTGCTGAATGATTCCGTTGTAGAGCAAGGTGCTGGCGCTGGCGCTATGGGTTCCTGTAGTCAGTTATTGTCAATGGTCTGGGTTTGGTTGGTGACAGTGTTCATAACACGATTATTAATGTTGTAGTTACTTAGTTGTTTCGTTTTGTTCTTATATTGTACATATTTTTCCTTTAATAAATGTTGTTATTTCTAGTCTCTTAGCATCCCCGAACGATATAGTTGTAGTTTCTATGTCAGACAGAGCCTTTGAAGCGATGCAGAAACCATATCCAGGGTAAAAATTAACCCATATTCTACAAAGGAAGCTTGAAATAGCCGCGAAACACGAGCTCAATATACTTGCACCATCCCAAAATTGATCTTTTTCATGGTTCTCGTGGATGAGAAAAAGCTAAGTGAAACCATCTCAAGCAATAAAACATCAAATTCACCTTAACCACCAAAGCAACTAATAGATGTGACTCAGCAGACATTCTGTAACTGTGGACATCTTTCTTTATAACCCTTTTACAACTCGTAAACGTGGCTACAGGCATTTAAATACCCCTAAAACCACGCGAAGTACATTATTAGTGTAACACACGAGCAATTATTAGTGTAATGTCCCGCACTACTGTGTTCCAAATGATCATGCAGAAAAACTGAACAGTAAATGAGTAGCGGTTTTATCGTCGATTCTAAAAACCTTGGCCAGTGTTTAAAGGTGGGATGGATATGTAGTGCCTGGTAATTGTAACTTTGGCTTTTCTCAACAACAGAAGGCAAGAAATAACTATGATTTGCGGAGTCAAGGATGAGAAATCCGCAATTTTACCTGGACAAATACTTCCATCTTCACTACCCTACAACGACAAATTGGCTGCAATATTTTGCAGACAACCTGTTCATGCTATGATGATGTTTCATATGGTTTCTCGCATTTTTTACGAAAATTTTCCTTGAAAATGAAACTTCAGGAGCGTCTTAAGCTGCTTTACAAAATTTTCTCGACTTCTCAGCTAAGTTTGTCTATAGTTTAATTAATGCGCCATTTAACCGCTAAAACTCATACACCTTCAATTACAGAGATATGGTCTATTAGCTCACAGAGGACGCCTGATATGACTTTGTCTGCAATTATGACCGCACTGATTCCGTCGGAAGGAAATTTTAGCAAAATGGCAGTAGGGGAACATCAAAATGGAAGGAGTCACACCAAAAACATGTCAAAAAAAGTGGAAGAACTCGATGAGTTGGCCAACATAGTGATGAGGTCGTAATTGCGGCCAAAGTCGGATCAGGCACCCTCTGTGAGCTAATAGACTGTATGTACAGTCCTTGTCGAAATGATAGACGGATTGCGCGTGCGGTTTCATATCTTCACATAACTAGCGCCCCTTCGGGACGCTAGAAAGTGGGGTGGGGCAGCCACTTGGGACATGTGCAAAAGCTTTGCACTTGCCAAATCTCTACAAAATTGATAAAGAGGTAGAACCAATCTTTGAATGCGCCCAAACATGAACGCCTTCTTATGAGCTGAGTAGAGTATGAGAAGTCCGTTCTCCATCGTATAGCGTATTCGTGCGTATTCCTCACTAGGACGCAGACGCGTTCTCCATGGGCAGAACTGTATACTGCCGTTCCCCACACTACTGGACCAAGGCGAAATCGTATCCGTGTGTTCTCCACACTAATGGGCCACAGCGGGCCTTCTTCCATCGGTGGACCCGTATTCTGGCGTCATCTTCAATGTTAGGTCACAATGAACCCGTTCACCGTCTGCTGAACCGTATTCTGGTATTCTCCACTTTTCTGAGTCACAGCGGACCGATCCTACATTGGTGGACCCGTAGCCTGGTGTTATCCACACCACTGGGCCGCGGTGGGCCCTTCCTCCATCTGACCGCCCGCATTCTGGCGCCTTCCTCACAGTTAGGACAAGCCGGATCCGTTCTCCAGGGGGGTGCTCGCATCCCGGCATTTTCAACACTATCGGACCAAAGTGAACCCGTATCCTGACGCTCTCCACACCATTGGGCTACGACGGGTCCTTCCTCCATCGGTGGACCAGCATTCTCGCGATTTCCTTACTGTAGGGCCGTGGCGGACTCTTTCTCCATCTGCGGTGTTCTCCACGCTATTGAGCAATCGCGGATCCTTCCTCGTGGACCCGTATGCTGACGTCCCCACACCACTGCGCCACGCGGACCCGTTCTCTGTCGACGGACCTGTATCCTGACGTTCATCACACCACTTGGCTATGGCGGGCCCGTTCTCTGTTGGTGTCCGTTGCTGGACCCGTATCCTCGCGTCCCCCACAACAATGGGCCACTGTGGACCCTTTCTCCATCGGTGGACCGGTGTCATTGCATCCCCTGCACCATTGGGCCACGGCGGGCCCTTTCTTCATTGGTGAGCACGTATCCTGGCGTTCCCCACACCATTGGGCCACGGCGGGCCCTTTCTCCATCGCTGGACCCTTGTCATTGCATCCCCCGCACCATTGGGCCACGGCGGGCCCTTTCTCCATCGCTGGACCCGTGTCATGGCATCCCCTGCACCACTGGGCCACGGCGGGCCCTTTCTTCATTGGTGAGCACGTATCCTGGCGTTCCCCACACCACTGGGCCACGGCGGGCCCTTTCTCCATCGCTGGACCCTTGTCATTGCATCCCCCGCACCATTGGGCCACGGCGGGCCCTTTCTCCATCGCTGGACCCGTGTCATGGCATCCCCTGCACCATTGGGCCACGGCGGGCCCTTCATTCATCGGTGAGCCCGTATCCTGGCGTTCCCTACACCATTGGGCCACGGCGGGCCCTTTCTTCATTGGTGAGCCGTATCCTGGCGTTCCCCACACCACTGGGCCACGGCGGGCCCTTTCTCCATCGCTGGACCCGTGTCATGGCATCCCCTGCACCATTGGGCCACGGCGGGCCCCTTCATCCATCCGGCGTGGGCCACGGCGGGCCCTTTCTTCCCGTATCCTGGCGTTCCCCACACCACTGGGCCACGGCGGGCCCTTTCTCCATCGCTGGACCCGGCATCCCCCGCACCATTGGGCCACGGCGGGCCCTTTCTCCATCGCTGGACCCGTGTCATGGCATTGCACCATTTGGCGGGTATCCTGGCGCTTGGCGGGCCCTTTCTCCATCGGTGGACCTGAGTCATGGCGTTCCCCACAGCACTGGGCCTGGCGGGTTCTCCCACGGCTGGCGTCCCCCACACCATTGGGCCCTTTCTTCATCGGTGGACGTGCTGGCGTCCCCTTTGGGCCACGGGGGCCCTTTCCATCGCTGGACCCGTGTCATGGCATCCCCTGCACCATTGGGCCACGGCGGGCCTTTTCTTCATTGGTTAGCCCGTATCCTGGCGTTCCCCACACCATTGGGCCACGGCGGGCCTTTTCTTCATTGGTGAGCACGTATCCTGGCGTTCCCCACACCACTGGGCCACGGCGGGCCCTTTCTCCATCGCTGGACCCGTGTCATGGCATTCCCTGCACCATTGGGCCACGGCGGGCCCTTTATTCATTGGTGAGCCAGTATCCTGGCGTTCCCCACACCACTGGGCCACGGCGGGCCCTTTCTCCATCGCTGGACCCTTGTCATTGCATCCCCCGCACCATTGGGCCACGGCGGGCCCTTTCTTCATCGGTGGGCCCGTAGTCTGGCGTTGCCCGCACCATTGGGCTAAGGCGGGCCCTTTCTTCATCGGTGGGCCCGTATTCTGGCGTTGCCCACACAACTGGGCCACAGCGGGCCCTTTCTCCATCGCTGGACCCGTATATTGTTGATGAATCCGTATATTGTTGACTGGTTACACAATGTCATGCCTTGATATGTTGAGGCCTTCACTCTGTGTTGGCGCACAAGCTTTCTCGAAAACATCGGACACCGTAACTGCACAATCGCTTCGAGACCTCATGGGGGGATGAGACAGATGCATCCCCGAATGGGCCGACGGCATGACTGCGAGCACCACACTGTATCCGAGACGTTGTAGAGTTTCCAAAGAACCCGCTGATCGTTCACTGGAGGTGGCTGGTCCGCCGCAACTGTGGAAGGGGGATTTTCCTGTTCCGTATGCTAAACTGCTTGAAAGTTGTAAACACTCCCTCACTCCTATGCGGCAAGACCGCCAGCGAAGGCGATGAAATCACCATTCCGTGCATGCGGGAGAGCCAGCAGTGACGTAATTGCGTGTCTCGAAGCGAACGTGTCTGCGTCCATGGAAATCGGCCATTTCGCCACACAGTCTGCGCCTCAAGATTGCGGTGTCTATGAGTGCCGCCGCGTATCTCTAGCCGCTCTAGCCCCCTTACGGCGCTTTGTTTAATAGATCGCGCCAGGACCTACTCAACCCTCTCACTTCTGGCATGCTCTCTCCGCATCTGTCGTTCAGGTCCCACCGCGTTCCTGCAATCACAGGATCCGTCTATCTCTTTGAGAAGGACTGTAAAAGACAGGCAAGTTCCGTGCGAGCTCCATAGCATCGTGGCCGTACAAGCGCATCAGAACCTAACGAAGTTTGCGGTAGCAGAATGATCCAAGTGAGAGGATTAAGTAAGTCCCGCCATGCGCTTTACCCGCCAATTATTATATTTTGAGACAGATCGACAGTAGCGGCTGAAGATGGGTGGGGCCAAGAAAAGTGAGAGCGTAGTAGAAGAAATAAATCCAGACAGCCAAAAATCCAAAAACATAGCTATTAAGGATTGATTTCGACAATGATTCATTAAAATTTGATTTAAAAATAGAAAGGAAATGAGAGACCAAGAAATGAGCTAACACGAAAGTTTTACCCTCATTTATGCTGGAAAATTCGTCGACCCAATTCTGCAAAGGGGACAATCGCTCAGTACTTCAAGAAACAGCTGTCAGGAATCTAATTTTCGCCTCGAATACTTTGCCTTATTGATCCTAAGCAATTTTCCTTCCCAGTTCGCGCCTCCAGCAACGATATGCGTTTAGAACCAGCTGATCAATTTTACTTAGCAATCCCTTTTCTTAACAAAACTATCACATGGATTTCGAAAATGTCAGTAGTAAAAAGAGGCATAGCCAGGATTTTCGATCAGAACCAAAGATCCCACGATCAACTACAGAACAGGAAAAACTGCTCACACTAAGCCTTCAATACTCCGAACAAATATCGCAAAACGGCGTGACATCACACAACAACAACCACATTTCAAATGACAACGCATTTATTCAGACTGGCAATTTGGAAAACATCTCATCTGCTCCGCATAATTCTACGCTTTTCACTATATCTGGGAAAATTTTCTTATTAGCACAACCATACCGCATAAAAATCCCTTCTGAATCAAAATAACTTTTTCTTTGAAAAGCGTAGACAATTTCAAAATCACCATACCGTACAAATAGCAGTTTTTAGAATGCACAAAATGCACAGGACAAGTACTACATGAAAGGTAAAGAACATAGATCTTTCATCTCTCATGCCTAAGAATGGATATCTCATCTAATACGTCAAATACAAATACACGTACGCAACGAAAGCTGCAATATCGAACAACTTTCCGAGGAAAAAAATAACAAGAAATAAAATGAAGGAATTATTTTCAGAAACTCTGAACAATAGTCAGCCGAGCTTTCAAAACAAGTAAAATTCTAAGCAAGAGGAAAAAGAATTGAATAATAAATAATTATGGAGATTAGTCACTGTCATCATCACTTTGAATCTGCTTTTTCTTTTTACGTGGTGACGTGTCGCTACCACTGTCAGCACCGCTCTCTGGTGATTTTCTGGCTGGAGCATCGTGATCACTGTCTGACGCTCCAATAATTGGTCCGCCTCCTGATCCGCTATCCGACTGCTCATCATCCGAATCCATGACGTTCTGGAAAAACACAATAAATATTCATGGAACCTATTTTTAACCCAACTGCCGCTTAACTATTCGCACATTTGCACATTTGTCAACATTGTTGATTCAGTAATGATCAGCAACAGCGCGAGAAGGTCACATGGCACGGTTAATACGCTGTCGTAGTGAATACGCCGCCCAAATATGTTGACAACAACAAACATATCACCATATGGTATTAACTCTTGCAAAAAAAGGGGCGCAAACATTTTACAGCCAGTCTAACGGTTACTAAATATAGAACAACTTTCTAGTTTACTCATCACCCTCAAAAATAGGACCCCATCAAATGCAAATAATGCAGGCATGGAATCTCCGCATCAGAAAAAAAAATCATAAATAGAGCAAACAAATTGGGTGGAACGAGGAAGTGGCGTCTCAATGTGAGGATAAAATTCCACCCCTTACTCTCTCCCCCCTCTCCTCCCCACCGCCTCCTCACCTAGCGAAAAAATTGGCAAAATAGAAAGAAGCAAGATACTACTAATAAGTACCCAGAAATGTATAGATCGTGCATACGTTTTTACAGGGTCCGTCTTGACAGAATAATGGCCGCGGATCAAATCCTACTCGATTAGAGGACCGATAATAAATCCTATGAAAAGAGAAACTGAGGGAGTAAGTTCTTATGATTCGGCTCTATGTTCAAAAAAAAAAAAGAAATGAAAATTGGGTATGAAATGTGAAAAGGATGAGACCCGCAGTATTAAAATACCCAAAACAAACTCGATCTTTATGATAGATCGTAGAAGCAATACTCAGTAATACTCTATGTTTTCCTTAGTTCCCCCTAAGGAACTTCTATATTTATTGCAAATTAAGGTAGTTCAGTAGTCGTAAGAATACGTATCACAATAGCATGTATGTTACAATAGTGTCTGTTACAACAGTGTCTTCAAGGAAACAAATAAACCTTCATGCGCACCAATTAAGAATTCGCCGAAGTGTTCTTGGTCGCGTACTTCTCCTCAAGTGGTTTTCTTATAACAATCAAAGAAAGAAAGAAACGGAGAAAGAAAGTAAGTAAGTAAGAAAGAAAGGGAGTGAGAGAGAAAAAAAGTATCAGAAACGGATTAGCCTAGTTCTGGCGAACAAAGAGCAGAAGTCAACTCACACTTATTTTCGAGTTAAAATATCGAGGGCATATGAACTACATAACGACGCCCTGCACTCAAATTTCTCAAACTTTACCCTAAGGTAACCGTGAAACGTTAAGTTCACCTTTTCCAAATTGCTTGCACTCTGCGATATGATTGCTCTGAGGAACTGCTCTGACATGTGCAGAGCATAGATCAAAACTCAGAGGTTCTCCAACGACTGCATAGTGATTGCATCGCTGGATAATTGGGGAATGTAGGTCATAGAATGGACCGCTTGATGAACCAGCGCTATAAACGAGGCAGAAACGAGCCGGGGAACGCAAAAAACACGTAACTACACGCGTAAAAGAACAAAGATGGATTGAATTTCTCGGAACTGCGAAGAAGATGTGTGAACAGACGTGGAATGGGTAGCGGCACACCTCGAATGAAGATTTCCTACAGATATGGATTTTTTCAATGAAAGTGCAGCTTTTTAACAAATTTCTAGGAAGATATCGTTGTTGTGAGGAATAAGATAAATTAGTGTTCAGATCTCAGATAAGAAAGAGGGAAGATGTTCCTCTAATTCCTAGTTCGTTACGTTTACGTATTACTCTAGAATTGTCGTCATGAAATCCAGTAATGTCACATACGTCGATCAAATCATACAAGATTTCCAATATTCAACTATTCATAGGATCCTCCTAGTTCCAACATCTTCTATGCCTTCAAAAAAGGGAAAGCAAACAAAATGACGCGCACCAAGAAAAAAACAACAAAATGCTACTATCTTCGAGATTTCACTAGGACTGCAAAAAAAGACGAATTGTGTGAAACACCGAAATTCATGGTAAGCCATTCCACTTCAAATCACGTTACTGATTTCGCCTGGAATGAAAACTCGCACATAGAACCCACCTTTTTCCGCCGATGGCGAGGAGCGCTGTCATCTGTATCCTCAGAATCAGTGATCCTTGGCGGCCTTGGACTATCATCGCCGACATCTTCGGGGACAGGAACTGGTGCACCGTCGGATGAATCGTCGTCGGACGAAAGGAATGCACGACTTTTGACTAAATATAAGTTTCCATAACGAGTAAGATTCATGAATATGAATAAGGTTTAACTTCATAAAGCAATTATTCGATGTAGAGGAACAGTGTAAACCCAACATGGAAATTATGCACAGTAAGTAGGGCTATAGCAACAAAAACTCACTCTTTGCCTGTTGTTTCTGTGATAGCTTCGCCTGCGCTTTCCTTTCTGCTGCTTCCTTCTTCCTTCGTCGCCTTTCTCGCGCTTCTTCTTCACCTTCTGACCCACTACCACCCGCAGCTCGCTTCTCTCTTCTCTTCCTCGATGCCTTCTTAGCTGATTTCTGGATAGAATGAAAATAACAGACTCAAAGCAATGTCTAACTTATTTGCCATAGATGCTTACATCCTTTTTCCTCCTTTCACCGCCGCCGCCTTCACCACCCTCTCCTCCATGCCAACTTCCCATGTCGGAGCTGTCGTTGACAAACTCATCACCAGCTTCGCCTTTCCTCCGTCGGCCTCCGCCACCTCCTCCTCGACTTTTCTTCTCCTCAACCAGCTAAAAATGCATACTACTCCGTATTTTGTCTAATAAAAATGCACAGGATAACATTTGACAGGAACAAATTGACAAAATGGAGCAGTGGTGTAAAAAAAATCAATGCAACACTTCGCACTTTAGAGGTTCTTTTGCGAAGAGAGGCATTCTTTTAGGATTCCGTTCAAGTTTCGATTTTTTTTCATTTCTTACCTAAGAATCTGTAAAAAAAGAATAAAAGAGAAGTAGCGTCAGTAAATACGCATAATACGCAACGTAGTGCACTACCTCTGGTATCCGCAGCAGATTCTTCGTCATCTGCACATATTCATTCCTCATATTGGCCATAGATGCTTGCTTATCGCGTAGTTCTCTTTCGCGCTCAGCAATCTCTTGAGCCATCTTTTGCCGAAGAGCTTCTCTTTCCTAAAAACCATAACTGAATGGATAGAAAATGGATGAAGTGGACGATAACATCTCAGAGGGGTAGGTGTTGAAAATAATAAGAAATTGCTGAGAAGTTGATATATTCCAAGGACGAGAAAAAACTCCTGTGAATGACTAATCGCAGAAAAAAAGATAACTGATCATAGACGTACAAGTGCATATCGAACTAGAATATAACTAGAATATAGAGTACGAACCAGAATATAGGAAAACTATGCTGAAGATGGGCAAATTTAAGAACAATGGTAACACCTGCAGAAAGAAAACTATGGCATTGAAACGATTCATAAGAATATATTACTACCCATCTAAAGGAACAATCCAGAAAAAAACAACGAACACGAAGCCAAAATTTACTCACCGCATGCTGCTTCTGCCTCTGCCGCTCATCCTCCTCATCTCTCTGTTGCGCCCTAACCAGGTACGTTTGCGCTTGCTTCAGCAAATCACTGCAGGCTCTGGCTTCCTCACCGGCTAGTGTTCGGGATACATAGCGCACTCCAGACAGGGTTTCATCCTTGTTACCGGATACAAAAGAAAACATCCTGAACAATACAGTTTTAGCTAAGGATTTGGAAGTTTTAAATCCAAGGAGTAAGCTCACCTCTCAGCCGTCTTCAGGTCCTCCATAGCTCCTCTCACTTGCACTGCGGTTGATTTCACCTCTTGTAAAACTTCGGTAGCAGTTAGTTTGAGGACGAAGGCATAGTTAAATTTGATGAGGACATTATCAGGCGCTTCGAACATGGCCTGTAAATCAAGAAATTTGAATCATAGGAAAAGTACTGGAATGAAAACAACGTGAGAACCACGTAAGGCCTCCAAAAGCAAGAAGTATTGGTTTTTCCAAACTCGATATAACAGATAAGAGAATTTTCACAAAATTGTTTACCTTCTCAAGAGTCTGCAGGCTTTCAGTTAACTTTCCTGCCTTGTAGTACGCTCGAGCAAGGTAAAGCAAACACTGGTGATCCTGCTCCCTCTCGAACTTCTTCATGGCATTAGAATACCTGAAATCAGCGGCATCAAACTACATATTACTAGAACAGTACAAAAAACTCAAAACGTAACTAATAATGAGAAGCAGTCACAAGCAAATAAAAGGTATTAGAACAGCTATAAGTTTTAAAAAAGGTAAGCAAGCGGTAAGGTGCTGTTTAGAATGAACAAGCAAAACAAAACAATAGAGAAACTTACATTTGCAAGGCTGGTACATACTGTCCAAGTTCAATATAGACATGAGCAATATTTATCCAGACATCTTCAAATTCTGAGGTAGCTTCTCGCACTTGAGCGAATATGTCACGAGCATCTTGCCACATGGCTTTCGAAGCAAGTACACATCCTGCCAAGTCAATTTTCAAATCGATTACTCTACTGGAAATGAGAGACAAGATCTGCCATGAAAAACCAGGAAAAGAATGGCCACAAACTCTTCACAGAAACTAACCAATTCCATTAGCCGCCCAGATGTTCTTCGGCTCAATCTTTAGGGCTCTTCCAAACATTTGGAGAGCGCGTTCCATATATTTCGCTTCCTGGGCCTAGAAATGGAATCGTTACAACACCATAGTTTGATGCGACATTAGAAAGTGAGTGATGGTGCCGAAACGGTAGTGGAAATCTGCTTTATTTGTGTTATAAATAAAGATGACGGAGGAAAATAATTCCAGTCCTAGAAGCACGTATGTGTTACGAGCTTAGCATTGTAGAAAAGTATTTTCTGGCAGAAATAGCAGCGAACGTCAACTAAAACCACGCATGTTTCTAACTTACAACTAATTTCGTGTTGTAACATACCAAAAATATAAAAGTAGCTATGTTAAGCACAAAGAAAGCAAGGTTGCTAATCTCATGAATAATAGTGCGTCAGATAAAAAAATAGAGAACATCAAGCGGTCAAGCAATTTCCATAAGGTGCAAAAGTTTAAAAAAAAAACAATGGAAACATAACACAGGAGAAATTGAATGAAGGGAATGAAGAAAGAGGAAGGGGGCGAGACAGCGAGGGAAAAATGGCTGAAGCTTACCTGATCATCAGTTTTCTTCCGTCCCAAATTAAACAGCATTTCCATCCAAACGTTACCTAGCGAAACCCATGAATAAGCATCTTCCTTGTCCATCTTGTTCAACACTTGCTCGAACTTCTTCTGACCAGGACCCCATCTGCAAACAAACAAATACGAAGCGAATACAAACTGGACAGAATCACAACTCTTGGTAAATTCTATGTAGAACTAAACTTAAACTCAAACATTGCAAAGTTTTTCGCCACTTTGCAGATCAAGATTGACTAGAGCAGTGGCAATGCATGAATATGAACCCACTCGTGTTTAGACATATGGAGATTTCCGATGAGAACCCATGAGTCAGCATTATTCTGATCTACGGACATCGCTTCCTTGAACCAAACAGACGACTCATAAATCTGGCCACGATCACGAGCCAGGCAGCCGAGACGCAAATAGCCTGGAATGGCCAGCTCATCGACTTGAAAAAGGGAAAAAAACTAGATTAAACTCAAAACCATTCCTTACAGTCTGTGTAGTTCTCCTGCTCCCTGAGAATACCCTTGTACAGGACTTCAGCATCCTCAAACAAGCACAGATGCTCCAAACACCTAGCCAAATTGTACCTCATCGTGATAACATAAGAGGACAGTTTGGAATCACAGAGATCTCCTTCTAGGTCTTCCTAAATTATGTACACTATACAGGAACACAGAAAAAACAGGAAAGGAGGAAATAACCTGAAGTTTAGCCTCAGCAGCTTCAAAGTACTCCTTCGCCCTCTCATAGTTCTCCATCGTCATGTGCAAAGCCCCAATATTGTTTAATATTGCAGCTGGTGGGTCAATTTGTAATCCATCCTCGCTGGTTTTGATCAAATCGCAGGCATTTTCGTATAGAGAAAGCGACCTCTGAGAAAAATAGCATCAAAACTTGTTTTTCTGATAGAAAGGACGGCTAACTCAATCACGAATCGACTTACCTGAGGATCAACTCCTTCAAGGAGCTGTGCTAAATCTATTAAAACTTCTACATCATTTGGGGTAACCTCCAAAACCTTAGATAACATCTCTCTTGCCTTGTCTTGTCGTTCCTGCAATTGGAAAAAAAAGCTCAGAGAGTTTTGATGGATTATGGAAAAAAAGCTCAGAGGGTTTTGATGGATTACTGTGCATATACTAGTGCTTCAAAAAATTAATTGCGTCTTTTAGCAACAAAATTGAATTCCAGATGCCTACTCCTACACTGTAGAGAGTGAGAGGGGGAGTGCAAAGGGAAGCGAAGATTGTAGCAAAAAGGTGTTCAGAAACTGGAGTTAGATTGCTTGCGCATTATGATCTCAGACAAACGTCTGACGCGCATCTATCTCATGCAAACGCTCCAAAAATGCAATATCCTTTTAGGAAAACTCCTAACCGATAGTTACTGATTGATGCCGAAGGCGTGGTGCATCCGCAGAAGTTCGCAAGGACTGTACTGCTAGCAGTACAGTAACTTTGGAGTCGAAATGGAACCTACTTGATTTCCTGGATCAGTGTGAGCATACAACGCCGAAAGTACTTTCATAGTATCGATATTGTTCGGCATCGACTTCAAAACTATCTCGAACGCGGCGATGGCCTAAAAATTAAGAAAAAGTAAATGATCGCTGAAAATACTCGATAGGAGAAGCTGGATCCCGAAAAATATCAAAAACCCGGATATTTTCCCCCCAAGAGACCTTTCGTGGACACTGCCTAGTTTCAATACAAAAAAAAAAAAACAAAAAGATTCACCTGATTATACTCTCCTCGCATAATGTACAACTGACCAAGACCATATTGTGGTAGTACAAAAGTGGGATGGTTCAGTGTTGTCGCTTGGTAGTAATACTGCAAGAAAAAAAACCTTAGGAAAAACAACATTTGGAAAATAACACATGCTTGAACGTACCTTGAACGCCTTCTCATAGTCTCTGTTGAAGTGGAAATACCGAGCGAGTATGTAGCAGGCTTCGGCTTTAATTTCGTCACTTTCAGTCATATTCATTGCATGCCATGCTAGCCGTTCAACCTTTCCCATCTCCTGCAGAAATACACTGCGTAAAAGAAAAAAAAAAGAAAAGTACAGAGAAGATCAGAGAGTGATTAATATACTGGTTATGTGGATCAGCAAGTGAAGGCTCGTTTCTAATCCAGAAAAAGGACAACATGCAAAAAAGGTATTTCAAAATGAAATAATTCATGAGAAAAGTAATCTGAAACTCTATAAACTCTCTAAACAACAAAAAAAAACACAGCACGTACCCCTTTGAAGAAGAAGTGGTTGGCAAGGTGGACCAGAACAACGGGATTTTCAGGTTCCAAACTGTATGCTTGGCCAAGGCAAGCTACTGCACTCTGAGCGCCTTCAACAGTGTGAGTATTGTAGTCCAGAATAGCCAGTGCCGACAATGCACAGACATTGTCGTTCTGGAGCTCCAATGCACGTTCGAACGCGATTCTGGAAAGAAAATTGGAAAAGATAGGAGAATATCCAACGAACAGGTGTTAACATGAGAAAGATAATTCAAAACAATTGATCCTGAGGAGAAAGGACACAATTTTGAGTATAGTAAAAGGAAAAGAGTCGTTAAACTGCGGAACTACTAAGAACTACTAGGGAGCAAAGTACCCTGCTTGTCAGAATGCCAATACAATCCAGAAAAAGAAAACTTCCAGAAAAGGAAGGACATGAAGGGGCTCACCTTGCCTTGTCGGTCAGACCCAACCTAGCCAAACAGTAACCAATACCAACTCTCATGTCAGCAGGACCGTCTGGTTTCTGTCGCAGGGCCTAACGAATGATAAGCATGATTCCTCTTTCGTAACACAAGCAAGGGTTATCACATACCCGCTTCAAAAAATACAAAGCCGTCTTGTAGTCTTGTTTACTGAATGCAATTATGGCTTTACCCATCATTGCCGGTATATCATAAGCATCCTGCAAGAAAATTGTAGTTTTGGATTCCTTACACAAAGTGCTTCGAAATTCATTGGTATTATTTTACGGAGAACTCTAGCAATTACCTGTTTTAAAACGAAATTGAACTGCTGATCTGCTTGGTCCACTTTACTCGCTCTAGCTTCTACCAAACAAAAGTACGCTCGTCCAGTTAAATGTGGCATATCGTACATCTTTATTCTATCTGCAGTCGTATATAATAAAGTAGCCTTTGAGAACAAGTCACGTTTCCGTTCCTTGGATGTTCGTTCCTTGTGTCCCTAAAAAGGTTAAAATCAGCGCAGACCAGAAGAGAACCAGAGAAAAATCCAAAGAATAACATACCAGCTTAACATAATATGCTGCAAGGATATCTAATGCACGCATCTGGTCATTTTCAACTTCTGGATAATCCAATGAAGCCTCGCTTCCAGAAACTTCCAATAACCGCACAAAGTCTTCTACTCGGCCGCAACGATAATATTCTAACTAAAATAAGCAGCCTCAAAAACAATTAGCTTGCTACTAAGAAATGGTTAAAGGATGAAACAAAGCTCCTCTAAATATAATAAGCAAAGAAACTGAAGGCGGGATGATCGAATGAAATAAAACGGATGGATATAAAATAAATATGGAAATACTCACCCCCAAGTCGATCCAGAAATGAAGCGATGCCTTTTCCGCTCGTAAAATTTCAAGTACTTCATCGCCTTCTGGTAAGGCATCAAAGGAGATCTCTATTATTTCCTGAATTGGTCAAGAATGATTATTATGCAGCAGCCTTTTTGAAGCTTTTCGAAACATATGAAAAAATTCATTTTGCTTGAGAAAGCGAGGTGATTACCCACTCCAAAACCAGGATAGTTCAACAGAACTGAACTTCTTCATTAGACTCCACAAATCAACAATAACAAAATGGAAATGTGCGTTACATTTCAGTACACACTAAAGCATATAGTCTCGAAAGTATATTACTATCAATAAATGGCTCATATTTAAAAGTCAGAGCAACAGCCGTGAAGACATCACGATGCTCCCACTGGCCTAAATCAGTTAAACCAGCTTTTCTAGCACTGACTTCCTTCTCATACATCCTTATAACATCTGGAAGTGCATCAGATAGGGTGTTCAAGATGTTGGCAGCAATTGGTCCAGGATTTGGGTAGAGCTTAACCCAAGATTCCACTCGCGTCTTGGCTGTGCGGAATTTTCCAGCGATTCTCTCCAAATCACCGACAAGATCACAAAGTTTCTCCGCGTCTCTGACGATCTCTGATAGCAAACGCTGTTTGGTATCATAATCCAAGACAACACTTTCGACTCCTTCAGCTGCTCCGATCAGCTGTTGCTCTTTATCAGGGCGAGCATACAGAATCCTCAGTTTATTATTGATCAAACGCTCAAGAACTGTAGACGATTGTGAAGACGTTGAAGCCCAATTCTGGGTGAGATTCCAGATTTCTATGGAAAAACGACGAAGACGTTTGAGACTTTCCACCTAAACGGTTCGTGCTCCTCTGATAGCGGTGAAAACAAAGAAACAATTTCTTAGTTATTTCTAAGGGGAAAGAGAAAAAGGAAAGGTTGAAATTCTATTGAAACCCACATCTTCAAGACTGTCCCGCAAAGGAATGGAAACAGAACGAGACATATTTGAATAACTGCCGATGAGCCAGGGATCCTCGCAGTGTAAAAGACTTCAGGTAATACCCGGCTATAAAACGAAATTTGTATAACACTTCAAAAAAATCTTCGATGACCGTCACGACAGCAGGAAGGAAGAGATGGATTGCTTATCGCTAGTTCACTAATAATAAACTTCATGTAGGAAGGAATCCAAAGCAAGTAAATACACCTTTTCTGAGCATCAAAATGCTGTGCGGCAAGAAAATGCAACAAGTAAAGCAAAAATCTTCAAGTTGCATTCATTTATTTACTACATGGAGGGCCCGAGTGGGCAATAATAAATGAATTCGCTTACAAAATATAACGAAACACGGATGATAGCAACAATAGTGCGTAAATAGAACAATATATCCTACAAAGATTTGTCGCAAGACATAATGAATCGTTCTGCTAATTTCCTGAATTGCTTTGCTTTATTTTGGGGGCAATATTTCCTGGATAAGGTTCAAATATTGAATTTCTGCACGGTTGAGAAAGTGCAGCATTGTGAATGCGATGGCTTTGCTGAATGAAGTTTTATTCAAACAACACTCGGCACCGGAAGTGAGAAATTCAAAGAAATTCTTAGTGTTTGTATTGGTCACACCAATTAGTACCTTAAGAGAGAAATTTATTACATTATACAAACTATGTATTTTACTGCAATATATCATTAGATGCCAGATTAAGTATCCTAGTACCGACCAGGCTTACGTCAAGAAAAGAAAACACAAATATAAGAGCATGCAGAATCAAAGTAGATTGTTGAGACGATATAGTAGCGATTCAACAAATAAAATTTGTGAAAAAGAGCAAAATGCCATCGAGAAGGGCGATTACTCACAAAATTCCAAAGAGATTGGAAGTTTAGTGATTCTCCTCGATATTTTTGAGAAAATCAATACGAGGGAGATTAATTGGATCTCAGAAGACATTAAATTAACAAAATTCTCTTCAGGATGGGAGGCTGACAAGAACAGAAGCCCATAAAGCTGAGCAGAAATTGAGAAAATGCAAAGGAGAAAGAAAATTTGTCTATGGCGCGATGCCAAAAAGGCAATGTGCATCTACGGATTTACGCCTTATTTGACGGCTATTAATTTGAGGTGCCCGGGCTGCACGCACGCGCGTTCGGGCGGCGCCGGCGCGTCGATCACTGGCTGCCATCAATTAGCATGGTCTTTTCCTCTTTCCTAGCGGTTTCACTCGGCTCCTTGAGCTGTTGTTCCAAATATTTTGTTTGGCTTCTATGTATTCACCCACTTCACCTTCTCGTTCCATGTTTTGGAATGGCCAATTTTTCCGTTTGTCTTCATGTGTTGCGCGATTTCTAAGAAAAACGCTCCGAACAAGTCAAACTTTGGCAGGGGATTGCTGGAATACAGACTGAGTCGGCCGAGCTGGACAGGGGACACGCTGCGCAGCGCCACGCGGCGCGGTAGGCCTTCGACTACTGCGCCGCGGGTGACGCGCCGCCCATTAAGAATAATCAGCCATGCCTGCTCCCCATGGCTGCCTCATTCTGTCATAAAATGACGATAGCTCCGCATTTGTGAATATTATTCGCTGCTTCCGTCTGCACACCAGGTGACAACGCATATTTTTCACTCTGTCTTCTCTAGTGTCTCTCCAACTATCGTCCTTGTTGAAACGGACTATATTTCAATCTGATGCATATGTTCACTATGTGAAGTTGGTAGCTTTTGCAGGTTTTCATACCCATGCATGTTCCAAGAAATAACCTCAACACACCTTTCTTGGATTCTAATAGTAGTAATCAAGTTTTGAACTAGGACAAAATACCCAAAAATACCATCAGCTGTTATTTTTCTTTGTGCAACCTAGACTTCAACAATTTCCTTTCTAATGGTAACTTGTGTATCAATGCATCAATTTCTTCTCTGCACCTTCCTTTTCTCTAATTAAACTACGTGTGTATTTGCTAATGGAACAGTTTTACACGTGCTTTTCATCTCATAACGGGCACGGTACTGGGGCGGGGTGTGGGCTCCAACGGACGGGTGCACGCAGAGCTGATGTTCACGTTCGCTTCCACGGCGATCGCGCCAGCACAGTCCAAGGCCGCCTGCGCGGCGACGCTCCTACCCAAAGGGGAACTCGCAGAAACCGTCGAATTCGAAAGAGAAGGGCGCTATTGATGCTTGCAGCGCGGAAAAGTTGCTGCGTCAAAACACAATGCAAAATAAGGAGGGAGAAGAGAAATTCCGGCACGTTGGGAATATTCCTGATTTTGCCGTCACGATTGCCGCACGAACAAATTGCGTTTCTACATTTTCGCCGCTTCTAGAGAGCGCGGAAAATTTGTGAAGGTACTATTGCACCACAGCGGCACCACAACCGACCCAAAGTTCGAAAAAATGGATTTCTCTGAAAGTTTGCCTACGCTATTATGGGGACGTTAATCACGATTGCACTTTTCCGGGGCCCGGAGCGCCGCACCATCTACGCGGCGCGAGCGCGGCAACACCCGACATCAACAGCCCCCAGCCGCGCCGCAGGTGGTGCGGCGCTCCAGGCCGCGGGAAGTGCAATCGTGACTGACGTTCCCTGTATCTGGCATCGCTACGTCCTTGTCACCAAAATCTATCGGGTGGGAACAGAATTTCCAATGGATTTTGACCATGTACAGTGGACGGCAATGGCGGTGGCCCATTTGCGGCCTCGAGAAGGACGTCGCGCAACCACGCCGCGCATGCTGTAACCGATGTTTTCTGCTGCTGTTATGCTATTTCTAGCAGCTTTCCTACCCGATCTCAAAGATTTTTGACCCAAACGGGAAGAAAAAGCTTAGAAATAGCATTCCGACGGCAGACGACACCGATCCCAGCGCGCGCGGTGCGGTTGCGCGGCGTCCTTCTCGAGGCCGCAGATGGGCCACCGCCATTGCCGTCCACTGTACCTCAGTTGCTGCAGTGATAAACTCATCTCCTGATGGTGAGTGTGGTGCACCGTTAAAAGAAGGGGCGTGGCCACTGTTCTACGATTGGTCAGTTCAATCTTCCCTCCTTTTGTTTCGACGCCGACTTATTTCAAGTTGAAACTAGGAAACATATGGTGTGATTGTGCTCGAACAGAGGGCGAATTAATACTACATGGCTGGTGGGCATTTTCCCGTTTCCTGGGCATTTTCCCGTTTCCTTCACTACGTATGCGCCGTAACTTGTTGATTATTTTCATAATAGAGCGCTTCTGCATCGCAGCCACAGTATGGTATGGTGACCTCTTTGAAACTGTGCCGATCTGTTCGACATTGTACAAATTTTACCCTTTCACTTTGTGCAACTCCGTGAACAGATGAACCAAAATCCGTCAGTAGCAGGAAAGGGATAAAAATGATAATTTTATCCAGGAAAACCCTGCCACGACTACAGTATGAGTTTCGAGCTGAAATGCGAGTTGATCGCAGCAGTAGAGGCAAACGAATGTCTATGGAATCCGTATTGCGAAGACTATCACAAAGGTATCAAGCGCAGCGAGGCGTGGACCAACATTCAGCGTGACCTTGGAATGAAAGGATATCAAGTACATTGTAAGTGAGAAACTCAAAGTGATCGGGAAGGATAAATGAACGGAGAGTTTATTTAGTGATGGTGATGAAAAATTATTGGAAAAGCCTTCGCGACCACTGGAAGAAAAGACAATATCCTTCCGCAGAAGGTCGGAAACCGTGGGTGTTCTCGGACAGAATGGACTTCCTATTAGAGTGTGCTGCTCCACCAGGGTAAGCTTACCAAGATAGCAAGCCTAAAATCGCTGTTTCAACTCAGAATCGCTTTTGTGGTTTTCACACGAAAAGAATCTCTAGGAGATCCTGATCACAGTGATACACGTGGTCCCGTGCAAAACTGTCGAAGATCACGTTTTCTAGCCACAGTTTCTGGGGAGCTTGTGGGCGGAGTGCAAGCGGGACTTCGAGGTTCTCACCATGCAAACATGTAACGTAACTTTTATTTCACCCCATTAAGGAGCGGAAGATGACGAACTTCCATGGGGACTACGACTTTCCTCAGATATTGAGCTCCTGAGTGTGTTAATTAGAAACGTTCTCCCGCCTTTGCCCCGCCTCCGGCTCCGCCCACAAGCTCCACAGGAATTGGGGCTTGAAAACGGATTCTCAAGCAGTGTTGCACGGAATCGCGCATACCATTGTGATCAGCGGCTCCCGTAGATTCTTTCCATTTGAAAATCTTAGAAACGATTCTAAGATGTGACAGTGCCTTTGAGAAGCATCCAATTTTATAATGATGGCTTCCAGTTCCCGTGTTCGACGCCCGCGGTCGTCCTCATGTGCACCAGGCCCCAGCTCATCTGATGATGTTCCACCTTCGAATTCAGCTGTAGGCACTCCAACGGATTCTCCTGAATACGAAGAACAGGTTTACGACGAAGGTTACGACGGATCATCGGCTTCACATGATATTCGAGGTAGTGACGAAGGTGCGATTGCTTTATACATATGAGAAAATCCAGTGGTGTGAGCCCGCTAGCCGCGTCACAATTTCTAGTTCTTGACACTCTGATTGTCTGCGCATCCGCTCACTACATTGTTATTCTCATTATCGATCGATCCTATGGGGTCTGACGGTGAACGGGCCCGGACCATTGGTGTCTCTTGTGATCAGATTATGCTAGTATAACGTTCAGCGGATATTTTAGGCAATGTTCAAGAGTTGCACTCCGGAACGAGTGACTCCTTGGTTGATGAAAAACCTGTGATTGCCAGAAGGAATATGGATAATTCCCCTTCCATCTTCGGAATTGCAGCGAGAAAAAGAAAAGTGGAATATAGCGAGCATGGTTGGTACCGATTTCGGTCGTGACCGCGCCAATCTTATTTTTTATAGGTGCCGTCAAACAGAGCCCTCATATGTTAAGAGAGTCGTCAGGTGGCAGCTGTGACATTGTATCCGAGAAATACCAAAACTTTGGTGAGTACTACGTTTCTCATGTAATGGCACCACAATTTCATCTTCGAGGCAATCTACACACGACTGGGCGTAATTTTACAGGCCGCATGGTGTCCAGCATGCTTATGGACCTTCCATCTGATGTTGCGAATGATAGAATGGCCTCCATCTGTGCGATTCTTTTCCAAAATGGTAGCATTACAGTCTTAGATTACGTCTTAGGAGTAATTTCTGTTCGGAAAATGTATTCTGTACTCTTAGGGAATGAACAACTCGTGGAGCAAGCCGGAAGAAGTCAACGACGCCGCGGGAGACAATTAATACTTCGCTGAGTTCAAGCCGAAGCGACCTCGATGGTACGCAGTTGCTATGTGTTTCAGGAAATAAAGCACAAAATTTAATCCAAGAAAATCTAATAGGAATAATCTAGGCAAGTCGAATATTACGCCTTCTTTACAATAGAGTGAGTTATGGGGTGAAGCGGAGAAAGAGGGAGTGGCATCTGAGGGTTTGTAACCGTGTCGCCAAAAAAATTGTATGAATCATACCATAAAAAAACCTCAGGATCGCAATGGTATACGTGATTATGTGCAAAATTGCTGAATAACCCCTTTCCGAGCCCCAACTTTTGGGAAGATTGTGGGCGGGCTCGAGGCTGGATTGCGGAGTTTATGTACTCCCTTGCTGATAACACATGGTGCGCAGTTCTCCTCCTCTTAGGCGGTAGATGGTGAGAGACTAAAACGAATAGTACGAATTTCCTGAAGAGGCATTATTCAAAAACCTTTTCCTCCCCTCTTGGCCTCGCACTTCGGCTCCGCCCACAAGCTCCCCAACAGTTGAGGTTCGAAGACGGATTTTTGACAGTTTTGCACGGATTCACATATGCCATTGTGATCAGCAGCTCGTGGAGATTCTTTTGCTATGAAAATCTCAAAACGGTTTTGAGTCGAAACGGCGCCTTTAAAGGCAGCGTCCCACCTCAAGATCGTTTTTGAGATTTCAACGTTAAAAGAGTCTCCAGGAGCTGATGATCACAATGTATACGTGATTCTATGTAAGACCGCTGAAAAACCCCATTTCCGAGCCCCAATTTTTAAGGAGCCTTTGGGCGGGGCTAATTAACTTTCCGAATAATTCCCTCCAGTTCAGCTTCCATGTTCCTTCTTCTTTAAACCTTGGCATTTCTATATAATCTTTCAAATTATTATTGTGCCGACAAGGTTTGTTAGGTGGACAAATTTATTCTTCAGCCCTACGTTTCGACTCAATCGTCGTCTTCAGAGGCCTAAAAGTGGCTCGCAGTTTTTTATCTGTGTTCTAGACCGCCAAACGTCTCCTCTCACTCTGCTAGTTCTCAACCTCCTCCCAAACTTGCTACCGAGTTAAAGGCAGTGTCTCACCTCATGTTAGGTATCGAGATATCCACAGATTCAGGTGCAGCTCGAGGCGCTGATTCCAATGATGTGCTTGATGTCAGAAAACACCTTCCAAAACCCCTACTCTTAAGGCAAAATTAGATACAGGAGCGGACGAGTTTCCTGGCTAGGAAGCTAGCAAAAGCGGAGCTGAGAAGCTGAGATTGCACATTAAAATGAACTTCTCAGCAGCAGCTATTATCAAACAAACAAACATTTCCGTGTTGAAAAATTTGCCGCACCCTCAGCAAGCTGTTGCTGCGGAATGAACTCTCTCGTCCACTTGCCGAGAATTTCGTAATTCTCGGCCAAAGAAGCCCGTAACTTATGGGGTCTTCGACGTTTTCATGGAACTTAGAGTACATCTTTGTGCTCAGCGGCTCGCGTATGTTCGACTGAGATAGAAATCTCCAATGCAGCCTATGAGCTGAGACACTGCCTTTAAGTTAAGTCCCTCCAATTCGTATTCCTCATGAGAGTTCCTCATCAACTCCCTAATGGAATAGGAGCTGCTCTCCATTCGCGGCTACAAGGGAGTACGTTGGGCAGAATCCCTAAAATCCTACATTGGTTCCGGAGCCAAGGTGGAATTGCAGGGTTTCCGGACCGTGAACTGCTTTGCTAGTCATACGTGGAAGACAGTTTCCATTCTGTTACGGAACTGATGAAGAACTCTCACGAAGAATATGAACTTCCTCAGATGGTGCGCTTACTGGAGTGCATTATTTGGAATGTTTCTCAGCTCCGCCTAAAGGCTCCTTAAAAATTGCGGCTCGGAAATGGGGTTTTTCTGCAGTCTTACATGGAATAACATATACCAGCTCCTGGAGATTCTTCTAACATGAAAGCTCAGAGACGATCTTGAGGTGGGACACTGCCTTTAATAGTTGAAACACTTTTATTATAGGCGCTTTCAAACAGGGAAAAGAAGGATGGAAAAGAGGAAGAGCCACTATTTGCATGTCTGCGATCTCCATTCTGTAATTCAGGAGAAATGTGCACCATAAATATTATAACTGTTCGTGTGTCATGAGTACAAAAACAGTTTACAGAATTTATTGGCTTATCAGCTTTTTTTTACATTGAAGAGATATCACAAGATAAGTTCTAGAGATATGCTTGCCATAACCGTCTCGTCCTTCAAATAAGGCTCTAAAAAGTCAGCGAGAACTGGGGACAAAATTTTTATTGGGTTACATGCTATGCTAGCACTCGCGCACGGTGAACACCGAGAGTATGTGACTACTCGCCCGGTGTACAGCATCTGTTACGTTATTGTCGTAGTTTTTGCGTTTGTTTAGTGTCAAAACTTTGAAACCTTCAAGAAAAGTGAACAAGGTTATTCTCTTAAGACTATTTTGGTTGTTGTGTCGTGATAAGGGTGCACCGGCAGTGCTATGGGATAAACCTCGATTGTTTTGCTATAGCCTAACAACAGCAAATAGCACCAATTTCCAGTTTTTAGTCTGAGGAATGAGACTTCCTTGAATGTTGAAGCGCCAAACTAGGGAGAGCTGAGGAAAGAAGACGGAAGGATTATTGGAAAATATGGCATGGTTATTAGTCCTTTAAGACAAATACAAAGAAGTGCGAGCGAAGCGAGTATCATGGGAAGTTTGGAAGTCCGGCGTAAGCCGGATGAACAGAGTGGTGAGTGTATATGTGAAGAAACCATCTGCTCGCTTTATTTGAATTTAATTTTCAACACCATGATGAAGATTTGGATTTTAATTAATTGTAAATCACTACGAATGGTCTAACAATCTATGAGTAATCAAATTTTTCTCCATCGATCATTGAACACGTCAACTTCTTCTGACCCTCAGCGTGAATGCTAGTAGTGCCAGGCCACGTATAATTATGATCATTCCTACCAAAATGATCACATCCACCCAATAATAATCAGGATGAAAACCAAGGGATCTCAGGATCTGAAAAAGAACTTATAATAACAAATAATTATGTATAGTGATGTCGAAAATGATGAAAGACTTCCGAAAGTATGGTAAAAACAGATAACGATCAGTTACTTCTCACATCACTTCCATTTTTTACTGAACATATTGAAGAAATATTATAAATCCGGTCCTCGTTGCAGCCTTGAATACGTAGGGATATTGACAAAGAAGATGCTGCGAAAAATACAAACGATGCAGAAGAATGTCCTTTTACCTTCTATTTTCTCAATAGGATTGAGCAGAAGAGTAAGATGTGCTTCGTAAGCATATTTAAATAAAGAAATGTGAGGAAATAACTTGAAGTAGAAAGGGAGGCTTCTCAGATCAACAAAGAAACCAGCTAAAATCAAGACTACTGAATAAAGCTGTCAGTTTTTGATGTACTAGTGTTCTGCAACTTAATGGTATGCTAAATGCTAGCTACATATCACATCACGTGATCAATCACGGAGTTTCTTGAGCATGGCTTCTGTGAGCGTATAAAATTTCTTTTCACATGTATAATTTTGTCATTCATCTTTCATTAGCATTTCCGCAAATGACCACAGGCCATCGGCAACGAATGGACCACTAATGAGCGCTTGTGAGTGGGACGGTCTCTCCCTTGTCTATGAACATGACATGACCCGTCGGCAACCATTTGATTGGCTTGCTCTTGGAAATCCAATACCAATTCAGTCCATTAAACACCCATGTTTTTTTTTTAGAAATGGCAAACTTTCCCATTGTTTGGAAGAGGCATCCTTAGATTTTTTTTTCTTTTGAGGTTTCGAGCATTTTGGAACCAGAGCAGTACTCTCGATAATTTGATGAAAATTGCACCATTAAAGGCATCGGCGTTGTTAAGTTAAGAAATGGTAGATGTCGATACAACCCATCTTCTGGATGAGTTATAACATAGTACAGATCGGCTGTTTTCTTCGTAACCACTCTTTCCCTGCGATAAAATCTGCTTTCCACACTTATCCCACCCATAATACTGCAGTGTATTTTTCATCATGGTAAGAACACACAGGACTACAGCTGAATCTTTCATATAAGATTTTTTGTGGGTCCTGCTCTTCCATTCTCATCTCAGCTTTGAGGTTTCCCACGGCTTCTCACGTTATTATGCGTAACGTTACTGATATTGCCTAACTCAATCAATCTAGAATCTAGTCAAAAGCCACAGCAAAGTTGCGATTTACATATACTAGACGTGTCAGATCTATTGGGTTAAGTCAAAAGTTCTCGGACAAATTGACAACATTTTTAATTTCTTTCCAATTTTCTAACGATAACCATGAATCATTTTAAGTATGCCCCATTGGCACAATGGTCTTCCGCCAACGTTTAGGCGCCGATCATAGATGCCCTTACTCCAGATTGCTGGGGACTGGTCCTTGAAGAAGTGCTCAAGTGCCTTTTTGATGTCGTTGAGGGTTTGGAATTCTTGAAGTTTAGATGAAGTTGGAGATGTGAAAAAAGGTGGTAATACGAGGGAGCCAGGTCTTGGGAATACGGTGGCTGTGGCAAAATGGTCCAGGAGAAGTTCATCAGTTCTGCCTTGGTCGTTTTTGCAGTATTCGGCCGAGCGTTGTCGTGCTGTAAGCAGAGGCTGTGGGCGCGCATTTTCGAGATTCGCCTTCAGATTCCTCAGTTGCTTAGTGTAGACTTCCGCGGTTACTGTGGATCTGGTTTTGGGGACGTCTTTTGCATTCGCCGCTTTATCAACCCACTGGGAACGCCGGTGAACGTTACAATACAGAATCCACTTCTCATTCCTGGTGACAAGGTGCTCAAGCTTGCGTAGGTGCGCATGAGAGAAAGTACTGTATCAACGCCCCGGTCCGTGTCATGCTGCGTCTGAGCATGTGGTACCCATCAACCGAGTTTTCGCAACTTGCCAATTGATTTCAATCCGCAAACAATTTTGGCTTGACTCGCCTTAAGAGCAACCGTCAGCTCGCGAGTGGTTCGATTCGGATCGGCTTCCACCTGTCCCTGAAAGTTCAAATCCAACTCCATCGGGCGTCCCGAACGGTCTTCATCTTGGATGGAATAGACGTCCGACGCGAACTTCTAATGCCATTTCTGCACTGTACTTCTAGCAAGGGCGCGCTCCCTGTTATTTTGCCGCGGCGGCGCCCAGCGACTCACCCAGCGGCGCGCGGCAGAGAATGGCAGTGGGGTGTTTTGTCGCAGGGCGACAGCTTTTGCCGCGGCAATAGCTGTGCCGGTGCGACAAAAATATTTTTTTATCTATTAAAATATTTATTTATTTATTACCCACACAGTGAGGTGTGGCATTGATAAAAACCTCTAGACTAGATAAAACTACCAAGCTCAAAAACAATAAATATGCGAGTCCCTTATTCAGACAAACTCTCACTCGGCGCAATCACAATCTCGCTGGCCGCGCAGATAAAGTCAGGAGACTAGCGAGATTGCTCGTCGTATTTCTTGCTGGTTGAAGATGTGTTCTCTCGAGCGCCGAGCGAGCGTGGTCGTCTGCATCCTTCAAAAGTCGTCCCTCGTCTGCTCCGCTCCCAGCGAAATTCTGCTCCGGCAGAAGCGAGCGACTTCACCAACCTGCGTCTATGAAACTGTACTACTTCTTTCTGCTCCCCGCGAAGTGAAGCAGAGACCTCAAACAGGTGCGCGCTACCAACGAGGGTTTGTCTGAGTAATGCGATTTTACGCGTCCGTACAAGACAAATCGGCGCGGCAGCGCGCTCCAGACCCATTTGTTGTCATAACGGCTAAGACCGTGTAAGCGTGATGCAGGTACGCATCTTATGTGGAATTGCCGCAATTGAAGTGAAAGCACATGGATCATGCCACGTACTTTACTTTGTAAACAGTGGTCCATTGAATTAGAAAGCATGTTATGATGCGAATTAATAAGCTCCACGATATCTGATTACTTACCAAATACGAAAAGGGGGCTAGCAATCATTGGAACAAAGGTAGCGGCAATCGGGGCTGTACCACAAATACAAGCAGCCGCATAAGCTAAACAAACATCTCTTCAGTAGCGATATTGATGACGTTCAATTGAATTTGGTTTGAAGACAAAATTGGTAATGAGGACATCTCACACGAAGAAATGGAGGACCCACCAAGGGACGCCGCTAGGTTAGCTACCACCACATTCAGGATGTTGAATCTAAGATATTGTTGAAAAGAACGTGAGTAGCCTAGAAAAACTTGCCGTGGTTACTATGAAATACTAGTGAGCCAGTGGGTAGCTACCAGTGGTGTTCGCAGGATGAAGTCATTTTTGAAAAAGAGAAGCTTTGAAATCGATTGTAAATTTAAGCATTTAAATGTGTCAGAAATAGTAGAGCATAAGGAATGAATTTTGCTTCTGCAAAACTTTCACCGATTTTCCAAAATAATCTTACGAATTTCTTGAGTCAATTCGAGAAGGGGGACCTTTCTCCAGCACCTTCGTCAAACCACTGATAGCTATTTTTTTTATCAGACTTGATGAAAAAAACTAAAAGTCAAGTTCAGATATCACCATCGTACCAGCAAGTGAATATACAATAAAAGAGTATATCGTAGGAAATAGAACATACTGCACCGACTGAATACATGTATTACCCTTTTACCTCAAAATTTTTGAGCTCAATTCATTATCGGAATGAAAACTTACATCTGCCGCGTTAACTGCAATAAAGTAAGCTATGGGTGAATAGGTGTTAGCTTGATATTCGCGAATTACAACAGGTAGTTCAGCGATAAATACCTGCAACGGATGTAAGTGCTTTATGGTCAGAATTTGCTTGAACAAATGTTGCATTTGCTGTGGAAGTGATAGGATGATTACAACCACGACATGATTATCACATCAAGAACTTAAAAAGTGCGAGCTCATTCGCCCACCGCTAGCAAGAAGAAGAGAAATGATATTATTAGATAGCTTCGATGATGAGAAGGCTAGCTTTATACGCATTCTGCTTAGCAGATGGCTCGTAATGAACAGAGGAAAAAGGAAAGGATTCTCTAAGAGCAAGCTAATCAAGTCAATAGTCGTGTAAAACTCACATAAATACAGGGAAACAGGAACACATATATCATATCTGCTGAGGCTCTTATTGATGCCCCCTTGTAGTTCATTAATGTATCTTTAGTTAACTTACTATCGAAATATATGAGTCCAAGTATCAGAGACACAACCTAAAGGAAATGTAAACACAATTAGCTCGAAAAAAGAACACCTTTGCTGTTTTTCTTTTTTATTGCGTGGTGATCTGCTTAGAGTCAAATGTGCTGAGTGAAAATCGAAGTTATCAGCTAAGGGGATGTAATGAACGTACTGAAATTTGAAAAAGTCGGACCCTGAGCACAATAGGGTTCCTTATGATGGTACGCGATGAACGCACGAATAACCACCATAACTGTACTAAACATGGAGCCGAATACCTTAAGGTTGTATTAGACTTCGGACTGTTTTGAGCACAGGTAAGGCAACAAATTCTGTCATGCATCAATGAAGATACTGCTTTTAAATGTCTCATGCATGAACAATTTCGAGTATGTTACAATCAATCGATGAAACATAATTTCACCCTTTTCCCACTCCAGAAACGTATTTGATATTTCTCTTGGCAGAGGAGACTTTCACATGCGTTAGATAATGTGCATACTTTGCGGCATCAGACGATTCGAAAAGTTCGATGATCTCCTAAAATATGGTGCACTGCATTTCGAGATAGGAAAATACGCGATAGAACTGCAGTGTAAATGTTACAGATAAGACAAAGGAAATAAAAAAGAAAAGAAAACTTGCGTACGAACCTCTACTCTCCTAATATAATTTTGCTCTGTATCGTTCTCGCCCCTTGACAAGACTTTCATGAAGTGATCAGGTAAGCTTGTATACATAGGACGAGAATATGAACAGCTGTAACCCACGTCGATTTACGAAGACAACAGAACCCGTTAAAATCACAGCGGATTATTCGTAGGAGTGTACTGTGTATTTTGGAACATTTCTTGCATGAGGTGCTGCCGTGACTTACAGTCGTTGTGACCCATAATGTTACTTTTATTTCTTCTTGAAGCAGAAAATTTCTATGTAGTGTGAAGCGCAGTGCAAAATCACGCACTCTTTCAGAAGAAGCGACGCTTGCTGAGTGAGAAGGACAAAGTGGCTCTTGAGAAGTTGCGCACGTCTCACTAGTAACGGTGAGTTTTAGCTGCACACACGTTAAGGTGGCCTCGGAAAGATTGTGGGACGTATTGTTTATGAATTCTGTGCGTACAATCCTACAAAGGACATGGCGTGCACATCGCGGCTCAGATTGTAGTAGTTTAATCGACATGAATCTGAGAAATTGTCCTGGGTATTTATGTTTTTGATTGAACTTGCAGTCAAAAGAAAGAAGAAGAAGACTAACGAATCGAAGAAGTCTCCAACATCGGCAGCAATCCCTTGATAGGCGACTTGTCCTTGTGCCATTAGTATTAACCTCAACAAGTTGGTTGATTAACAGCATAATGAGAACAACAACAATACTGCAGTAGGCATAGTAATCCCTGCATGACTTTCTGCACTTTTCTTTTTGTCGAAGGAATTAGATTGAGGAAAAAGTAATGGAAGGAAAACTAGTGTCGTCGTATTTTTCAACTTTATTGAAACTTATCCTCAATCAAAAATATGATCATCATTACTATCTATCACCCTGCTCCAACGATTGGGCAGGTCGCTGGCTTCTTCCTTGCAGAAGCGCGGAGGCTGCTACTCAAGAAAAAGCGGAGACTTTGGATTTCATATGGTCAAAATCAGCTTTCTTTGCTCGGGAACAATCTCAGATGCCGGATTAGATAGTAGTCAGAAGGTGCCACATTAGACGAGTGGTCGGGTGAGGAAAGTGTCCCTCCCGAGTTTCGCTAATTTTAAATAGGTTCCTCTTGCGATATGAGTTAGAGCGATGTCATGGAGTAGGACACGAGAACACCATTTTTCTTTGATCGCATCCACCAGCTTCTACAGCTTATCCATGTGGATGGTAGAGCCTTTTCGCGTCGCAGAAGCAATACAACACAGCAGGTTTTTCTGCTCCATCCGCACCTTCAGCAAGTACTCCTGCCGCACCCGCGACTACCTGCCGGAATCCTGCATCGGCCAAAATGGGCGGATTCACCAGCGCTCCAAACGCCCGAGCGTCTGAGCAAGCTTTCCTCACCACTCAGAGTTCCGAAAGAGAAGACGTTTTCCACCTGGTTTTCATTAAATGAAAAGAACGGAATGGAAGTAGGTTCTGTGTTTAGTTTCATTTTTTGCAACGCTATTTTACGCGTTTTTTTTTTGTGGTCCCGGAACTGAAATGTGTAGAAATACAAACTTCAAGAGAAAAAAATTACCTGTCGGCAAGTTCATATACTTGACTAGAAGGCTGGTGAATAGTACTGATCACCGTTTTCCCTTTGGATGCTAGTACTTTTAGCGCAGCAACAACCTTAATCACGTAAGAATATGAGGCTAGTGAAAAATAGCGATAGATCATTAAACTTAATTTATCTTAACGTGCACACAATAGAATGTCATGTAGAAAAGTCACCTGCAGGGCCATATATGAGTCGAGTCCAGATGTAGGTTCATCACAAAATAAAATTGATGGGTCCGTTAAGATCTAATGGCCTGCATTATGGTGATATTGAAAGTGGAAATAAGATGACAACTCACTTCGGAAGCAAATGATAGCCGCTTTTTCTCACCCTTTGATATGCTTTTTTGGGAATCCTTACCTATTTTAGTGTCTCGGCAACTGACCAAGCCCATCTGGGAACATAAGCTGATGGAATGTAGTTTATTTTAGGCAATGTAGAGACGAACTACATACCATCGTGATAACATCCTCCACAGTTTCTTTGCGCTTTGTCTCAGACAAAGTTGAAGGCATCCGTAGACGAGCCTATAAGAGGAACTCTACCCACAAAATCTGGATGACGACAATAGTTCTTTCGGTGGTTGTGGCCGCAGCGACTATGGTTTTAGCACGCATCGATCGTGGGCCGGAGGCGGCAGCGACGCGACATGTCGATATGCATCAGAATCAGTGTAGTCGCTCACCGCGCTGCACCAACCGAAAGTGCTGTACTCCTCAAGGAAAGCAGTAGCAACCTACAGTGGACGGCAATGGCGGCGGCCCATTCGCGGCCTCGAGAAAGACGCAGCGCGACCGCGCCGCGCGCGCCTGGGTCAGTGTCTTCGCTGCCGGAATGCTATTTCTAGGGTCTTTTTTCCCGATTCGCTCGAAAATCCTTGAACTCGGGTAGAAAAACTGCTAGAATTTGTATAACAGCAGCAGAATACGTAAGTTACGGCGCGGTTGCGCGACGTCCCTCTCGTGGCCGCAGATGGCCCAACGCCATTGACGTTCACTGTAGATAGTCAACAGTACCGCAAACATCAAGTGCTCCTGAACAGTCATCTCAGCAATGAACAGATCATCTTGTTGCACATAAGCACTGTACTTCTTCATGTCTCCCATTTCAACTAGTTGGCTTTAATAAATCAATATTAACTGTGCACTACGTTGTTCCTTTGATTATAATGTTTTACAAACTTGTTTATGGCTATTTCACCAAATATGCGCATTCCACGCATTTTCTTCTGGGTAAGGATATTGAGAAGAGTAGACTTCCCTGCTCCGCTAAAAACATTTCCATGAGAAAGGAAATCGCGGTGGACTAAAATCAGAACATTTTCCTGAGAAAAATATATATTCTCACCTTGATCCCATTATAAATGTCACTTGTCCAGGTTCTGCGAAACCAGAAACTGAAAATGTAGGCCGTGGATGTCTAGGGGTGGTGTTACTGCGAAGGGTTAGCCGATTTTCTCAAGCAAATATTGATCAAGTTCTTGTGCGGTTTTGCTCTTAAACACGGGTTTTTCCTCCTAGATCTATCCTAATAACACAAACAACAACAGGTGGCCGGCGCCACCAAACCTTAACAACTCAACTAACGAAAAGCCTCCTTCAGGCTGGCTTAAGGGAGGGGCTTGGCCACACAGGCGGGTTCTCTTTCAGTTCTAGGTCGGGGATGGCCGCCTCGCTTCTCAACGGCTCTTTCTCTCTTCTCGGAGCTAGCTCCCCGTTCCGCCCCTATTTATGCCCGCCGTGGGTGGTCCAGCATCCTCCTTTTCCGGCCAACCTGTAGGTCATAATCATGATCGTGATCCCTGGACGACAAAAATTAATTGGATTATTCTCGCGGTCGCCCATGTTCACACTTGCAGCATAAGGCACTGTTTTGCAACAGTGAAGCGAAGCCACGGCGACGAAGTTGTGTAACGGTTTTATCGGTATTAACCTGTCCCTATCACATGCAGTGTAAGTTCTTAATGGTCCCACTTAATGGTAACTATTGAATTGGGCAGTAAGTCAGTGCGGTTTTCCATGGGCATCAAAATCTCAGTTTTTCACAAACGACATCAATCACAATAAGTAATTTACATAGCTCTTTTCCTCCTCTACAAATGATGCTAGAGATAGAATAACCCTTCAGCTCTACCCTTGTGAAAACCCACATTGTTTGAGACGACTCAATTTGTGCTTCTGGGTCTCAGCCCTCAAATGAAACTCTATGAAATCCACAATAAAGTGAGCAAAATGAGTTAATGGAGAATGTATCAGGCCCCCAGAGTAGATAAGAGTAGAATCATCTTTCATCCCAGCATCCGAATATCGCTTTGGCGGAATTTGTCTAGAAGTGTCGCGCGTTCTCAATGTGAAGGGTTACCTTGTACTGAGAACTTGTATGCTTTTTGAGTGGGTGAGTTGGACTTAGGTGATCCAAATAAATAGCATCCGTAATAATTCCTCTTCACGTTTAAAGCGGTGGTTATAGGATAATAGATAGAAAACAAGCTAAAACGGGTATTCAGGAAATTGGTTGCAGTATTCGTAATGAAAGAAGAACTTGCATCCTGCAAGTGGACATCAGGCACCACCGTAGCCCCAACGCCTGCGCATCTAATCTACCTGAATCGGAGCGCGATTTCTTCCCATTGACGCTCACTGCCTTTGGCACGTTTCACTGAAAGCCTCGTGGTTTGTAAGGATCACTCGATGAGAGAAGGATACTCTTTTGGTTTAAAACAATTCCAAACAGAAGAAGTGAGCTTCTTAATATCCTGTTCAGCTGTGCTAAATACAAAATTTCACAACTGCATATTTGTTTCCCTCAAGTTCCATGATAGCTGATGGCCAACATTTTCCACTCTCTCCCTTCATAATAACGCCTCAATGAGTTGATATAATACCTATTACTGAGTTGTCAGGTATTTTGGCTGTTCTCTCGTAATGAAAACATGAACAGTTAACTACAGTACAAACATAAATGCGATAGTCGGAGCCAAGGCTCTCGCCCCCTTCACTTCAGGCAGGGGTCCGGCAGACCCTCTTCACTTAGACGAAGGGGAGGACAAAACCCCGGTGAAAAAAATTAATAAAATTATTTTTTTTTGGGTGATGGAAACGATGAAGGAAATGAGAAGGAGAAGGACGCAAATGAGGTGAAGGCGAAGTAAAAGAAGGCAATATCAGGAAGTTAGACGGAAACATATTATTAGGGAACGCTAATAAACACTTATTGAAGGATTATAATAAATGTGTGTGCGGTGTGAGTCGGAGGGAACGAATGTCTCATAGGTTACGAGATTCGAGTTAGAGTACTGAATTGAACGGATTGCAAGGGGTTGAAGGAACTAGGAATAACACGGCTGTGAGTGAAAATTTCCGTAGGGTGAAGGGTATCCTTGGATAGTTGAAACCTAGGAGATGAAGAAGGCACCCTGTTTGCATAGAATAAGTCAAAACTTGCGGAACCGTTTGCATTTTTCGAAAGCAATACTTTTCGTGGCACTTTCAGTTCTATGCCTAATAAAAGTATTAATAGAGGTGAATCAAAAATGGGACAGTCCTGGGAAGAAGAGGAGGGAAAACTGTATAATGTGAAACCAATTGCAAATCCTCTAGTGAATATCTTACGGGAACCAAGATGAGGTTTTTGAGACCGACGAAAATAGCGAGAAACAGTAGGTTTTTCGCAAATTTCTCTTCAACCACAGAATCAAATTAGAAGATCAGGAAACGATAGTGAAGTGGAAGAAATTCTCTATCGATCCGTATATGATACGATGGGTAAAAATCTGTCCTGCGCTGTGCAAGAGGGGATGGAGCCAAAACCAGTACATTGGCTCCGGTCAAAAGCGAGACAGTGCAATGAGGGAGGAGGGCGCAGAGCGAGAACCGGAGCCATCCTCAAGAGGCCGACTCCGGTACCCTTCACCTTTAGCGGGAACGACTCACAACGACTTTCCAGAAGAAGTGACGAGTGATATAGGTGTAATTTCACAAAAAGTGGTCACTATGTACTTCACTAACATGTCCACGTTTCAAATAAGGAAGTTACAAGGGAAAAATAGCCATTTTTGGCACTTTTCAGTATGATCAAAAGGGAAAGGGTTGCCGTGGGTGAATTATAAGGTATTGGGCACCGGGAGGTAGTCGCCTTTTTGTGACAGCCAGCGGTAAGAAAGCTGCTGCTACACCTTCCCCCACCTCGGGGTCCATGACCCCTTCACTTTTGGCACCTCTGACAGACCTCAGACCCCTCAAACCCCCTTCACTTCGCAGACCCCCGGCTCCCCCCTATCGCACCTATGAGTACAAATGAAAAAGCGGTGATCATCGAGTGCGCATTTGATCCTTCACTAGGAAAATGTTCAAAGTAGACCAGTGTTTCGTCTTGAAACATGCGCCAGTGGAAAACTTCACGAAAACGTACATAAGCGATGGAAAAATGTGCTTTTCTGCATTATTAGCTGTGAAAGATCTTTAGCTGCATACAAAATGACAAGATAAATAATGCAATTGGATCTTCTTCCCATCACTTCTGTGCTCTTATTTATTCTGTTTACGTGGTGGGATTACCTTTAAGCACAATAAATAAGTCATTTTTGGCCCCATTACTAGATCTGAAAACTTTGAAAAGTTGTGAGCTTATTTCTATCGGCTTCTTGGAGTGAAATACAAGACAGAAACAAAATATCAGTAGATTGTTCACGGCAAGGAATGATGTAGCGAATCCATCCAAAGTATCTCTAAACTTTTGTGCAATATGGCTTTTTATAGTTCGTAATCTCTTTCAAATCTTAGTTCATACGGGGTGGTAGTAAACCTCCTGGAACGGCGATGAAACGATGAGCAGAAGGTCGTGGTGAACTGTCAGCTCTGGTTTGCAACCATGAACTAGCTAGGAGCTAACTGACAACTGTGGCCTTTGGATGATGAGGCTCTTGCAAAACCTTCAAACCCTTAGAGGTTTCGAACCTTCACGGATGGGATGCCCATTGTCCTCGGAGTATGCTGACATACCTCTGAACCATGGATTCGAGTGCAAACGGGACCTTATGTGACCATTATATCCCAAGCGGCCAGTGAATCTCTTCCCGCATAACCTAACTTTGATGCATTAAGCTCAAAGATGTAGTTCTACGCCCATAAAATATGTGGGATTTAATTTAGGGAGGAGTAGGGCTCAGCTGTCGAAATCAGCCACCAGGAGATTGGAGTCACCGATGATCTCCGACGGAAGGTCATGGTGATCGAGACAGTGGGAACGTCGATCAGCTGGGTGTACCCGGAAATGTGTCTTCACCGAAAAGGAGCCAATGCACGCTCGACTGGCTACAACGATGAACCCGAACCATGAGCAAAAAGTCCTCTGGAGGACTTTTTCGCGAAACGACGAGATCGTCGTCTGCGTCTCGCGCGCCGCACCCTCTTTCGCTCACCGCGTCCTCGTCGTTTCATACTGGCAGCAAGTTCAACGTAACGGTGAGCTCATAGTTCGATTTCGAACTGTGAGTTTACCTGCAAGTATGGTCCCCGTTTCGTCATAGTTTTTGAGCAACGTTCTTAAAAAACCATGTTCGGGCCAATGAAGCTTACATCGCTCTCCCGCAGTTCCCCGTAAGGTGGGAGTTAGCTGCCAGTTAAAGTTATTCGTTAACTGACAGTTTCAGTAGGTTTACTACCACCCACGGTCTTGAACTCAACAAATGGGCACTATTCCACTTGTTCTGCCCCAAGATCTCAAAATCAAAAATTCCACTGATACTTCGTCTAGGGGGGTTATTTGACATGCTGATCACGAATATCACACTCATTTTGTGCCGTAACCCCATTTAGGTAGGGTCACGGTAGGGCTAGGGTAAGTCATCTCACCGAATCACCTGAATGTTTTGTTTACGGGGGCTTATTGACATGCTGATTACGAAAATCACATTTATTTTGCGAGTTGCAAGCAATTTGAGGTTTTCATATGGACAACACTTGCTCTAACCCTACCTTAACCTTAACCAAATGGGGTTGCGGCACTAAATGAGTATAATATTCGTGATCAGCATACCAAATTACCCCCTTAGACAAAAATTCAGATGATTCCGTGAGATGCCTCACTTACCCTAACCCTACCATACCCTTACCCAAATGGGGTTATGGCACAAAATGAATGTGATATTCGTGATCAGCATTTCAAATAAACCCGCTAGACGAAGTTCCAGAGGAATTTTTGATTTTGAGATTTTGGAGGCAGAACGAGTGGAATAGTGCCAACAAACGTAAGGATTTTAAACTTTCCGACTGCTTTGCAAACCTTAACAAATTCACAGCATGCACGCAAGCCTTAAAGGAAAAAAAGATATGATTATGACTGCTAACTCCAAGAGATTCCCAGTTCGCACAGTCTCGAATTGCACCTCATTCCGTACTGCGACACAATTGGATATCGGTTACAGTGTGTGTACTTAACAGTTCGAAACAATCAGAGCGCTCCCCTCTAGAAGATATCGCGCCTCAAGCCGAGAAAATTAGATGCGCAGGCGCCGGGGATACGGTAGTGCCTGATGTCCGGGATGCAAGTTCTTCTTCGTAATGAATAAAGCAGAAACTACAAAACGATCCATGATATGCAATCGAAAGAAGTTCACATCTCGGCAAAAAATCAAGTTGAGAAAAAAAAACGCATGAACTCATTGCCAAACCCAATAGTTGTGATGGCCGCGATATTCATACTAGCCAAAGTTACTTCACAGTTGCTAATGGTGTCTATGTGCTGATCGAGAAGTTGATCAGGTAGATTAGTCAGCGCTGCATCTGTTCAAAAGCAGGGCACCTCAGTGCTGGAATCCAAAAACGCGCGGAATTCCGAGGCGTATGTAAGAAACAGTGACTGTAGGGAACTTTCTTTTCCACTCCTGTACAAATGCCACCTATGTGGATAGTTCAAATCTAACATTGTTGATGGTTCAGTGGCGTTCAGCTTTGAGTTCTCCGTCTCAGTGGCCCTTCTTCTGACTTGTCCCTGTGGTTAGTACACTCACCTGCCCCCTAAAGGTTCTTACACACTCACCTGTCCCTAAAGGGTTTTCCGTTTTCGAATAGAATTCTCGGTACTGAGGGCAGAGATTCGCAGAAAAAGGACAGGGAAAGGATGAGGAGGGTCCAACACCATCGTTAGGAAGATTATTTTGCAATTCATCAAGAATGAAAACTCGAGAGCATGGTTGCTAAGCCTTAACCCAAAGCAAGTTTAGAACGCAGTGAAACAGAATTGAAGAGGTGAAGCTCAAGCAACTCTAATCTCCTTGATTTCTTTACCAGTCATGTTCTCGGAAGCACCTTTTCTCATGCAGCAAGAATTCGAGCAGATTCCAAGCTAATAAAGCAGGCACAGACCTTTCAAATTGAAACGGACTCGTATGGGAATTTTGGTGCTCATCCTCTGATTACAGTCGGGTCCGGCAGCCACTGCAAATGGGCGCCGGCGGGCGCCGGCCGCCGCCACCCTCCGGCGCCCCGGTATTAATGATCTATAAATCACTCGAGCTTGGGAGAAAGCGAAGAAAAATACAATTTTAGTTCATAGTAGACAGAGTGCAGTGGATATGTTAAGGCTATAAAGCAGGGGACCATTTTCACAACTTTCACGTTTTTTTCATTTTCGTGATTTTCATGGGGGAAGATTTCTGAATTCACAATAAGCGAAGCCAACTCTTCCATTTTTTGCTATAGTACACTGCTTCGCAAATACAAAAATGGCCGTTATTCTTCTATAGTTGGACACAGTACTTCAGTTATCCCATCTGAATAATAAAGCTCATCCAATTCGGGATCCTCAGAAATAATTGAAATCCGTATAAATTGTTCCATATCCATTGCGAAGTAGTTCTACCGCTGTCATTTATCTTTCGTGGAGCAGTCCTTTACGGCGGAGTTACTCTCTCCCGGTTTCCCTCAACTTTGAAAAAGTGGTTTTTCACTATTACTTACACTATTACTATTACTTACACTTACACTTATCGTAGTTTATCTTCGAAAGAGTTTCCCACTATTACTTACACTTACATTCATCGTAGTTTATCTTTGAAATTTATGCAAAACGTTGCCGGATGCCTTCCTGGACTACCCGAAGGAGATCACGGGGGACGTTCCAAGCAGTGAACCCCAAACACTGCGATACTTAACTCTGGATCTCCAACGGAGTGGAACCAGCGATAGGGACAGATTGCAATCTGCCACTCAAACCACTGAGCCATCCGGGCTACTTTTTATGTTGGAGTTTGTTAGATAACTGCAGCAGTCGTAGGCAGCATACTATATGTATTTGCAAAACGGGGGCACAGGGCAGGATTCGATCCCCTGACCATCACAACGTCGATCATTCGCTCAACCCACTGAGCTATGCGCGCACGTGATGCAACATACAAATAGTGTCCAGTCGTACTTACACCTACACTTATCGTAGTTTATCTTAGAAATTTAGGTGAAAAGGGAGTTGGGTGGGGCCACTCCTGTGAAGCCTAAGCCTAAGCCTTAACCCATTCTTAAGCATAGGGTTAGGCTTATCTACCCTGTCTACTATGAACTAAAATTGTATTTTTCTTCGCTTTCTCCCAAGCTCGAGTGATTTATAGCTCATTAATACGGGGGCGCCGGAGGGCGGCGGCGGCCGGCGCCCCCGGCGCCCATTTGCAGTGGCTGCCGGACCGGACTGTACAAGGTCTTACCATTCTTTTGTGAAAGTTTCGAAATGCCTAGGAAAGGCCTAGGACCTGGTAAATATGGCGTTTTGTAACCGCGATACACTTCCTCTGCACATTTTTTTCCCTTACCTTGATCGAGAACCACTTTATTCGGCATTACTGGAGCGCTTGTAATAAGTCCAAGAATTGATCTTTGTTGAATGACCTCAGCGTATATATCCCTCCATATGAGTCTTTTCGCATCCTGTAACTTGATGCTGAAGTGAGATCTTATTATGAATGGTGAAATGATGCTTTACTGGGCTTTCATTCGGTAATGCAGTAGAGCTGGGCTTCACTCGTGGAGTGTGCAAGCTCTGAAAGTTGAGAGAACAGTTTCAGAAGAAGTTTCATCTAGTGGATTTAGTTACCACTGTGGCGCTATCATCACTGTCTTCTAATGTGCCCACACCTTTTTGACTTCCTAAGTCTCCTGAAAAAAAGATTGAAGTTACTTATCTCTCACACCCCATTCCAGCCCACTGTCGCGGATGTAAGACATGGCACAGCATATTGCGTAAATGAGGTGTACTGACGTGCATATGACTCATTCGACATTCCGATGGTACATTCACCGTCTAGTAGAAACTGATCACATAAAATAAGCTAACCTGAGCACTGCCAAATAAACAGCGTTGATCTGATTTGTGATAAAGACTTTCATACTCCAAAATTGCCGTACCAGGGTGGGTCCCATCGTCACTCCAACGCTAAAATCACCGTCGGCTAATCAAGGGTCCATCGTGCCCTATGTGTGAGCCAACCGTCCCTATTCGGTGATGGATCGTGCGGTTTTCCGGGTTTTCCCATAGTCAGCTGAGGATCATTGTAGTGGGGCTGAGGGTCTTCTTGATGGAGATCAGGGAATTCCCAGGGATTTTCTGAGAGTTTTCTGGCAAGTCTAGATACTCTTGAGGGTTTTCGCTTGTTCATCAGGGTCATATTGGCGGTCTCGTGCTCTCTGTACTAAGAGTACTGTAAAGCTCACACTAGTGCATTGCTGCAGACATTTTATCTAAACTTTAATAATGGCAATAGCGAGGTTTTCCCCACTTATGTTTTTTTTATTTCCAGGAATTTTGGCATAGTCCTAACAGTCCTCGTTGACCGAGTTATGACAGATGCATGGGAAAATTTAGTGGTCCAGGACCTATTCACACGCGCCGCTACATCCACTCCGCGCCGCATGATCAGCTGCGTGTTAGAGTTCTAAGTTCGAAAATATTTTTGGACTATTCGAGTATTCGAATTCTCGAATAAGTCGGATACATTGAATTTTCGAATGATTCAGAACCATCGAATTTTCGAATAGTCGAACATTCGAATAAATATTCGTATTCTATTAAATTCGGTCATACGTCTACTTCGTATCCGCACATTCTACTGCTGCCTTTGCAGAGATCTTTTAAGTTATGAGTTTTTCCCGTGGTTTCACCATTCTCATTGTCTTCGTCACCCAATTTACTTCTTATTCGTATTTTATGGAATTTGTAGCTATTTAAGCAATTTGAGCTCCTCTTTAATCTCCTTTAGTGCATTAAGTATTTACATAGTTCTTTAATTTTTCAATGATGACTTTTTCCTGAGTAATCCACATTATCTGGTGTGTTCCTCTTTAGGTTAGTCTGGAGCGTTAGTTTTATAACCCACCGTAAAAGTTCGATCTTGTATTAATGTTACTTAAAGCTTCCAAATAACACAGAAATGTAGCGAAGAAACATCCTCAAAGCTAATATTTTTAAATACTGCATGCCATTTCTGATAAGCAGTGGATACTCTTTCCGCTATAATTTACTCACGAACAAAAGATCCGATTTTCTGCCTTTCTTCAGCCCTCAAAAAAAAATGATTGAAGGGTTCCTCCAAGCAATGCAGTCATATTTTCAGAAAGTTTTGTCAAAACTCGTCCATACATGACATTTGAAGGACACGCAGCAATTTTTCTTTTGGAAGTGATAAAAACCCTTCAAAACAGCTCAGAACAACTATGATTCATACTCTTCGATGAGTCAATCAATCGGCGAGTTTTCAGTGACACTGACGAAGATATTCTACCCTTGCAAGGACATTTATAAACATTATTTGATACGACAAATGCAGGATCAATTCATATACTCGTATTACGTAGTTAGGTAGAAGTAACCTTTCGATAGTGGGTTGGACATTTGACACTGAATTTCAAAAAATAGTATTAAAGAACGTCATATTAAAACTTCTTATCGGGTAGGTGTTGTGGAAACCAAAAGATTTAGAAGGTAGTTTTTCAAGGTAGTTTCCTCTACATCTAGTTTTCTTATCCATAAGAATCGCTAGAGCGAAACGCACCAGCTGTGAAAATGCAAAACATTTGATCTCGGGCGGGCTCGAACCGCCGGCCTTCTGTGTGTTAGACAGATGTGATAACCACTACACCACGAGATCTACGGCAAGACACTCTCGTGCACATCTCCAGCTGATTGGTTGATGCGGAATTTCAGTTTGTTTTCCGTCACACATTACATATCAATTGACATTAATGACATATTTATCCGAATGACGTCCGACGGAGTGCCTAAACGAATGGTACATAAATATACATGTACTGTATAGCAGAGTGGATAAAGACTGGAAACGGATGGCTAACCATTGTGTCTTTCTTTATAAGGATAAATATATTGGATATCTTCCTACTGGATTATCCCCAACAGTCAAGGTGAAAGAGCGGCAGTGGATTTACGACGATCTTGCCCCAGGTGACATTGAGCTTCTCAAGAACACTCATCCACCGTGACGCATGTCACCCGTTGGCAATTGCAGTCAGCTGTGAATCTTGTTTTTTAGTGCGTTTCTCCTTCTCTCTCGTCACGCTTAGATCCAAATCTCTCAAGGAAAGCGAATTTGCGGTAGAAGGTCGCGAGAGACTCGTTCACGCCCGATTGCGCATTACGCAACCACTAGTGGATTCGAGAGAGTGGTCGTGCCGCGACTCACGGCGGCCAATGATCAGGTTCAGCTGCTGGCGAGGATTAGAGGATGATTGCGGATGATTACCGGGCGAAAAGCAGATTTTCTTCATTTTCTTGCTTGGCCTTATTTAGATCCACTTCTCGTGAAGATAGCGGTTCCGGTTGAGGTTGGGAAACCCCGCAATAAAACAAACCCGCGGGTTCTTTAGTCCAGAAAGGGTTCAGCGATTAGTGTTAGAAGTTCATAAAAGCATAATCTAGCCGTATCAGGCTTCAAACCAATCTCCATTTCCTGGGTCTCCTAGGATTACTTGGTCTATAGGATAACCTATCACGCTAGGCATCGTTGGCTTGCATAGGTAACCGATCATGTATTCCAGTATCTTCTGGAAAATTGTTTTTTCTAACAGCATGCAGGGAACTGCAACTATTGAAGCGCACGTGACGCAGTGCACTCAGCCGCGGCGCGGCACTCTGTCCCCTCTGCCGCGTGCCATAATCAATAGTCGCCCTCTCGCGCTCTGTCCAAAGATAGCCGTGCCGAGGCTGGGTGTGCAGTGTCGTGTGGTCCCTTGTCATTTGGGATTCCCTGCACATCAGTCTACAGAGATTAAAAAAAGGCTAAAGGCACTGCTTATAAAAAATAACGCCCAGAAACTTCCAGTAAGTTCTGAAAATTGCTACTGTAAGATGAGATAACCATATCTCATGATCTAGTACTGGGTGTGTCTTATTATTCCGAAATGATTCTCCAGACTTATCCGGACAATTTTGATGGGTTCCACACCCTTATTTAATTCTCTAGACCTCATTTTTTTAATTTCGTTGGTAACCTATTACCTAATTCACATCCAGTGGGTAAGAACAGCTGGCCCGGCATATGTGATTGAGTTTGGCAAACCTTCCAAAGTACCAAAATTCACCCAAAATTACCATTTGCCTGGCATAACCATCTGCCTTTCATGGTTACCCCGCGTGGTGTTGTCCATACCCAGCTGCTACCTGTGGGGAATCAAATCCATAGGTATGGGCTTAGCCATCCTTCAAGTGACGCATTCGGGTCTAGGACCGTGAATTTTAAAGCTGAGAAGTAGGTAATGTTGCCCTTGAAATTGATTGGCCAGAATTCTGTATGTATGGTTGTAGTATTCTAGGATATGAGAATCCTGACAGAGTAAAATTTCAAAAACTGTCCTGGACGACAACCTATGTATAAATTACTGTGGGTGAAATGAAGGGAATACACTGAGCATACGATATTTTTCCCAAGGTAGATTCGGTTTCGAAGTGAAACCTGTGTTAAGAGCAGGAGAAACAAGTTGAAATCCAGAGATGTGTGACCGTTCTTCAACTGATTTTTCTGTTTAATTGACACTGTCTACTCCTCTAGGATTCTAACACAATTTCACATGCTGTGGCGCTTCTTGGTGTATCTTTCACGTTCTTTCAGCAACTGCTGTGTTTTTCCCGTCAAACTCTCATCGTTGCAAAGAAGAAAGGGATCAGTGACATTCGCAGCTTCCCCTTCAGCGGGCTGAGATCAGCTGGCATCCAAGCGGCTTCAGGACAAGTTTGGCTGAAAGCGGCGACGCTAGGAGTGAATGAGGGCCGAGGCTAGTCGAAGCTCAACGAAGAGGGAATCTCAAGCGTCGAAGGTCAGCGTCGCCAGGCAGCTGCCGCTCGTCCGCAGCTCGTTTCTCGCGCACCAGTTCCAGTTTTATCTGCTTAGGTGTAATATATTCACCTCTGCGACATGGTGATGAGGCGAGATATGACCCGATTTTTGTTTTTCGCATCCTTTACACAACATATCCACCGCGCACTGCTACACGCATCAGACACGCACATGCCAACGCATGCAGGTCGCGCGTACGACCGACACACTTGACGGAGACAAGTGACGATGAACACGGTTTCGTATGTGACGATGTGCAGTTTAGACAGGTTGTGTGTTCAGGTGTGATGCGACGACAGTGGCGATTACCAGTTTGCTAATGGTAATCGCCAATGGCCACACTTGTCCCCTAATGAAACAGCAAGCAGTGAAAACTCGTTGCGTTGTTGTTCTAGGACAAGCAGCCCACACTTCGATGATCTCTGACTGGTCAGATAGAGAAGACCAGTAGTTACGTGGAGGCCAGAACCGCAGCAAATGTCACTTCTAAAGCAGGAAATCTGCATTTGCAAAATGCATCAGAAACAAAGCAAACAGAGGCGGCGGCAGTCAAGATGGCTCGGTGACACGCGACGCGTCTCGCGATGCGGCGCAACGAGGTTTCTACAGTGTGCGTAAGGGAAGCACCAAAAACTTCACTATTTCCGCTATTCCTGTAAAAAAAGCAAGTCACTTCCGTAACAGATTTTCCCGCCTCATGTCGCGAAAGCTCAAAAATCTAAGAATTGCAGACCAAGATACAGAAAATGTATGTAGTAGACGTAGCTCTGTGACTTCTTGAAAATCCTCCCTTTATAACCATATACGATCAGCAAACTTCTTTCCTGCAGATCAGACAGTGCCGCGTTCACACTCACGCAACGCGGTCGGGTGTTAGACGCCCGATAAGCCGGAATTTTGGGATAGGCTATAAGTTTGCCGTATTTGGAGTTTAACCATGGGCTTAATAATACATTGTCAAGAATTTAATAGTCCTGTATAATCAGCACTGTTTCGATCTTGCATTTGGAAGTGATTATACTTCCAGAAAGCCATGCCACTGAGATTATTAGTTGCTGACTTGGATGTTATGCTGCTCCACGGCTAAAATCTGCTCCAGGTTGAATCAGTCATTACGTACGTCATTTCTATCACATGTATATTTGTTTGTATCAGCTTCTTAGATTTCCCCCGACCGTGCATTCTATGATACTATAGGGCCCGTAGTAAAGTGTCATGGCGGTGAGATCAGCTGCCTGCACAACTCGTCGCCACACTTGGGGCGATGATCGCACGCGCGACGACCTTCCCACATTGAGGGATGGAAGATCATCACCATCCATGGTGGTGCTGCGAGCACGTATGTGTGGGGCGCTGATCTCATCGCGTTGGAGGGCGATGATCGCCATCGTTTGGCGACTAGATAGTGTGCGTAGCGAAGAGATGCCGAGTGAAGTACTCGGAGCATCTCACCCGGAGTATGGTGATGGTGTGAAGGTACGTATGATCAAGTGCGCGATCAGTTGCACAGAATGCACCTGAGCCTACGGACTCAGGCATGTTGATTTTCACCCAACAGCACAGAACAAGCTCGAACGTGACTTGTCAGAAGCACAGAGGTGCTTCTGGTGCTTCTGACAGTCGTACTCGTTCTAGTTTGTTACTCGCAATGGTTCATAACTGTCTCACACGCTAAAACAGCCCCTAAGTGATGTGGGAGTACGTGATTACACGTACATTTGATCACTTTTCATGTACGGCCCATCCGATTCACCGTGGCGATGATCACCATACTCCTCTCCAACGCGAAGTGCGATCATCACCCTGAAGGGGATGTGCGATGATCGCACTAGACACTTTACTACGGGCCTAGGTTTCCCACGCTGTCGAATACGCGAATAATCATACTCTCTGCGTGCGTATGGAGACGTTCGCACTCCACTGGTGAGGAAGAGGCTAGACGGACGGACGGGCGGACGGACGGACGGACGGATGCACGGACGCTGAAAGTGCACCTAGCGTTGTACCAAGCGTTGAAGTTATATCTGAGAATTCCAATAGACCTTGCTCTTGTTGTAGGACATTGACTGTTGTGTGTTTGAGGGAATCGAGAATGTCTGATCTACGATTGATCTGTTGTGATCTACTTTGGAATGTTCTGGAACCTCTCCTCTTGGAGTATATAAACCACACCATTGTTGCTTTATATGTTCATTTGCCTCGCTTTGTATCCACTCCCCTGTGCTACTGTTCTGATTATTCTAATAAACTGTTCAACTACTACTACAGTGCACCTGTAACAGCTACGTATATTCGTTCAGCAAATGCTAATAATAACATAGTAACCATGAAACGGATGCGTCGCGTCGGACGGACGCACGCAGGAAGTGCAGATCGGCAGCTGTATGTGCAAGGATAATGGGTGTCAGTGCCTGAGTACTGCTTATATCTGCATTGGGAATGATTTAACGCTCTCCTCGTCACTTTCTCTTGATGGCGGCATATTCAAAGCAAGTCCGTAAGACGGATAATGCGCATCTTTGACGAAAAACCCAGAAATACTTCTAAAACAAGTGATCGTGCGACAAGTATCCGTCTTCTTATTCTTTTTTTTTTCTGAATTTCTCGCCGATTCACTAAAAGCTCATTATGGAATTCCATCAATTTCCGACGTAGCCGTGACTTCCGCAGTTTTTCTCAGCAACTAATCGAATTTCATCGTTTATGACAGTTGTCCGAATAGCGTCACAGTGTCGCCTGCCATTTTCTTGGGCTAACCATGACCTGGATATCAAGGTTATTTTCTTGCAGAGTAAGAATGAACGCGTATTGATGAGTGCTTACCACCGGACTGAGGACATTTTCGACGAATTTCCCGTAAATTTCTGAATCCGGGCACGGGCTCCCACCTACCTTGGGGAAAAACGATTATTAAGAGGGCATCACACTGGGGAACTGGTTCCGAATTTTTGTCGCAATATTGAACGATGTCGCTGCGAGCTGCTGGAACCACTAAAACATTCGTTCTTATGTTTGTTATGGCTTGGCTCAAGTGGAACCCGCATCGCTTTTCTCGCTGTACAGAGCCGTATTGGCGCCTAGTCCAAGGAAAAAACACCTAATTTGACGAATGTGATGTCGCTGCTATGAACGGTGGTATGGCATGACGTTACTTGTACTGTAATTATAGTTATTATAGGTTAAAGAATATTTGTTGCGAAGTGAGCGGTGAATCAGCACCGAAAAAGGCTATAAATACCTCATTAAACTGGAATTTTTCCAGTTTTTCTTTCAAAAGTTTATACATTTGACCTTTTCCAGTTATGGGCTCCCTAATTTGAATGAGAACTAGTCCTTTTGGAGGTTGTATGACTAAGAGATTACGTCTAACAATGCAACATAGTCATGAACGGCGCAGTACCGGCAATGCTGCTTGCAAATTCAGGATCACATCCGAGCTACACCGGCGAGAACTGGTCCCCATGCAAGTTCTTATATTTAGCTGCCATCTCGGAGGGATTCTAGAATTTTTTGTTCTGCTTGGTCACGTGCGCTAACAACTGGGAAAATAGAGCATATTTGGCAGATTTGCATGAGGTCGTATGCTATGTAACGAAGGGGCGAGAACTGATCCCCTGAATTTTTTTTCGAATAGGTGTAGTAGGTATATTATCAGTTAGGGGCATGTATGAGATATTCCAGCCAGCGAGAACTGGGCTCCGACCATCGTAGCATAGATTGTTGCAAATTTCGATATTGTGACTGTATATGGAAAATATATTGTAATATAATAATATAACATATATTCTGAGCATTTTGCCATATAGCATTGGTAGTAATAAAGTATGTATTCTTTTAATTGTATAGATTTTATTCTTGGGTCCCCTTAGCAATATTATATTGCTTCGAAATGCATGATGGATAATGTACATGAGGTAATAATTTTCTGAATAATCATAGGGGAATCATGCAGCAAGCCTTGGAGAAAACGAGAAAAGGACGAACTTTTCTAGATGATGAACAAAGCATACGGGGACCAGTTCTCGTCCGAACTCTTCCCTCGCAACGTGTCCACAGTAGAAGGAATTACTTTAAGAAGAGACTGGATGCTCAATAAATTTTGATGTACCTTTCTAGTTCCTATAACTTTTCCTTATTTTTCTTTACTCACTCAATCTTTTGCGAACGCTACTTCGCTACTAGCGCAGTAAAAAAGACAATGGATGGCGCTGATGAAGCATTCGAGCAGATGCTATCAGCTGCGAGTGGTCTCACTTTTAGTGCCATATGTTAAAGTCAAATGTAACGCCTGGAGAAAAAAAACTTGTCAAGGTTTATTGGTCTCACTTTGTTTCGTTGCACGGTGTTTCACTCGGGGAATGGTAAAAAGTTCTTAGATCATAGTTCTCCATAAGACTACAGTGTGAATTTCATAAAATTTCATGGACTTTGGCAGGCTTTTTGTAGCAATCAGTCACCTTTTCTTTTCAGTTAATTTTTTTAGAAAGAATTTAAAATATAAATGAAAGCAAGTGAGAGGTGAGGAAAAAATTCAAGAATCGAAAAGAATAGGCGCAGTAAAATCATGTTGCTGTTTATATATGTACCAGTAGTGGAGTAATATGATGTAATATCTAGTATAAGTTATGATATAACTAATCCATCTACAAAGATATATTTATTATCAGGATTAAGATGTCACCATTCCACCATATCTGGAGATATTTTTGTTTTTATACTGTTATAGTGTGCTATATAATTCATGGCGTATATTCTACTAATTTATAACGTATTACGAAGTAGTTTACACATATAATAGTACATACATTCTATTTATAGAGTTATTATTGCTATTTATTCGTTGCTATCACCCGTCTTCCGTTATTATTCCTCTGCTATTTAGTGTTGGTGCGTTGTGTGTGTGTGTTAGTGTTACTTTTTCACTATTAATACATAGTATTATATCTTAGATTTCGTGTTTTGTATTAGTCTGGTAACTGTGCAGCACGAACGCAGCCCGAATAGCGTAATGGTTCGGTTAGAAACCCTAGCAGTAACGGTTGCCAGTTGCTGCCGTCCTCCCCTCGATTGCTGCTCAATCTGTCGGCCCTTCAGCAGCAATTGCTGAGGGATGGCAGCAATCAAGGAGAGAATGGCAGCAAGACCGTTGCTGCTAGGGTTTCTAACCGAACCATTACGCCATTCGGGCTGCGTTCGTGCCGCACAGTCATCAGAGTAGTTTATTGGCCTGAAATGACCCCGCTCATCCTAAGAAGCCATAGGAGCTGTAAACTCTGAAGTCTGAAAGTGAATTTTTGCTGGGTAATCTAGTGGGACTAAGAAACAGAAGCAATTAACAGGTTCCAGGTCTGAAATTCGTCAGTTTGACTCAGAGCCTAAAACTAGTACTTGAGTGCTGCATTTACCTGCTATGATTCATCCTTTGGATGGTTTTTTATGCTCTAGAAATTTCTGCTAATGCTGTTTCACTTCCTTTCACTGGAAAATAACTTTCTGATTTTATCGAAATATATACAGAATTGCAACTTTGTTGTATTTAGAATAATATTATTTGTTCGAATATCTCTTCCAACAGCAGTTCTCACGGTCCTTCAAAGAGAATGTTCTTCAAGCTGGCCCCGAGATGATCAGTCCTATTAAGGGATCTTTTTTTTCGTTGTTTTTTCTTCAAGGCTCTTGAATCATTTTTTACTACGTTTTCTTGGGAACTCATTTTTACCTTGATATGCATTTGCCTTTACCTTTGTTGCTTCCTCTGTAAAATGGTTCTTGTTGTAACAACTACTTGTACGAAGGTTTTCCCTGATTTAGATCCAATCCTCCGCTCCTTAGCCCTTTCCTTCGCCCCTCTACGTCCGCAAATCATCTTTTCCCTCAAGCAGCTTTCACTGGCTACCAGGATCCTAGACCTATCAGTCGTTCGGACTGCCGCTTGATGAGGAAGAGTCATATTCTGCCCTAATCGTTTCTTTCCTCATCAATTTTCTATTACTTGTCGACTTATTCTAATATTAAGAATTATGTCGAACACCATTCAAAGCACTACATATCACTAAGGTTAAGTTATATTCAAGGGTAGGACTTTCTAGGAGTTCATGTCCATAACTCAACTTGATTTCCATTATCAACACCGAATTACTGTTTCAGGGTGTGGCCATTCACAAATTTCCGCTTTCTTCTTCCTTGAAAAACCAAAAATTGAAGTTCGCAGAACTCTACACGACATTATTTGCTTCCTTCTTCAAATCCATGAATATGGACGCAAGCAAAAATACGAAATGAAATTACGCGTAGATCCTTCGCCATAGGCACCGTTTTTAAAATTCAGTTGCGTAAATTAACGGAGAAATGCACCTGTACCCTCAGAAAAGGTGCACATTTCCTCTTTAGCATCTTATTAATCTTGATCACTGATCGTCTCCAATTTCATCGGCACTTTTTTCTGGAATTATTGTCATCAAGCATTCAGGGTTAACGATTTACCGGACGAAATTCCGTCAAGGTTACAGTAGTCACTGTAAATCTCATTATCTGTTCGTTCGAGTAGAAGAAACCGTTTTGAAGGTTAATCAGATGAGAAAAAGAAAGGATTTTAGCTCGACTAGCGAATGAAAAATCTCGGAACATATTTGGGACTTCTTCATTCATTCATTCGTTCATTCATTCATTCATTCATTCAGGCAGTTATTCGAAACACCGCAAAATTTGCCAGCACATGTGTAATACTATGCCTTCAGATGAAAAAAAAACGAACAACAGATATTTCTATCAGTATCACCTAAGTTTTCAAAGAGTTGATTTTCGAACTGTTCAATTTTCCTTTCCCGAATAGGCTATCACTTGAATGGCTAAAAATTCGATTTATCCGAAGCTCAATTCAGTTTGATTTATTCAGGAAACTTTGAAACCGCGTTTTGCATTAAAATATGCAAATCACACGATTATTAAGACATGCATGCTCATGCAAAACACGGTTTTCTAAATAAACACTTCTATACTAGCAGTGGTCACATCCATGCAAAACCCATGTGGAACCCATACTGAATCCGTGCGTGAGTTTGAAAAAATCGAGGGTTTTTCGTGGATTCTGCATCGAATTTGTATCGGATTTTTGAGGCGCATGGGTTCCGCATGGGCATGCATGGGTTTAGCACGGGTATACATGGCTTTGAACTTTGGTGGTATGGAACTATTGATTAAGAGGACCTTGTTTAGCATGAGCACTCACATCTCAATCGTGGGATTTGCATCATTCAATCTCATGCAAAACCCGGTTCATATGTTTCCTGAGTAGCTGAGTCAAGCATCCTTCACGTCACCTGACTGTAGGCTTGTGATCTTTAATCCTTTGAAGAGCTAGAATGCTGTAAGAGATGATTGTAATGGAGATGAAGCCAGTGACTGGCTAACAACCAAAGCTCGGAAGATCAAAGAACCGAACTTCGATTCGTCATCTGATGTTGAAACAGTGTTGATGTCCCTAACACTTTTTACATGAATTCTTTCTCCTGTTCAGTTTCTAAGCTATTTATGGATACGTTTGTCGTCCGAGATTATTACCAGAACCTGCTCGAAATACCTTAGGAGGTGGTTAAGGTCAAGGACTACAGCCTGAGAATGAGAAGATGTTTTGAAGCGAACTTTTGCTACTGCTACCTCCATCATCTTTACTGGCGAATAGCTGCTGCCTTTAGCGGATACCTTCTTTCTCATTGGGAATCGAATGTACCAATGGAACGATGGTCAATCTCATATCCATGGGTGTGATTACCCATGGGTAGCAGCTGGGTACAGATAACTGCTGTGGGTGAACAAGTTGGGGTGCTTGGTAGAGGGTAATCTTGTGTATGTTTACACGCTTGCCTTGGGTTACCTCAGTAATGCATCCCGAAACTTAATTTTATCCATACTTGTGACTAAGGAAGTGTTAATATACTTTATTGTTTCTCCACTGTTATTCGATGTTTTACAGGATTTCCCGGAGGAACGAGTCGCTCTACTGATCGTCTAGATGTTGTTTCTATCAAAGGTGAATGAGCCAAGGAGTATTAATGAGGTTAGAAAAATTGTGTTCTACAATTTCTCTTGTTCCAGTTTATTTTTCCTCTGAAAACCGTGACGACCTTCAACGAACGTGAAATTTTTCTTGGAATTCTTTACCTCCGCGGAAAATTGTTCTCGACAGAAGGCAAAAAAAAATCAACATTGTCATCGTTAGTACCAGTTCATCAAGGCTGCGTTCAGGTTTCAGCATTATTTTCTGGATCTCAATTGCTCATTTTTTGGTGTTTTTCAGATTTGAGAGCTTGACAGTGGTTAACACTTCCAAAATGTAAACATTCCAAAAAGCTTTCTCAGATTTTCACGTCAATACTGAGACTTCAAATTCTCTAGCCACCTTACTCGGAAGGCGTCCAGAAGGGGAAACTAAAAACTTTTTAAAACCAGAGAAAAGAAATAATTTCCGATGTTTTGTATCTCAAAATTTCCATGGTCTTCCTCTTCTCTCTCTCTCTCCCTCTCTCTCTCTCTCTCTCTCTCTCTCTCTCTCTCTCTCTCTCTCTATTTCCTGTAGATCAGCTGAATCGCAAGCCACCTAGGGGTTAGTCATTGATCTGCCTTTTATATTCCTTCCAAAACGATCAGCTGACTCTCTCACTGTGGACCACCTAAGTTGGGTAATTGACTGACTGTTGATCTACTAATGTGCTTCTCAATTTTTAAATCAATGAATTATTATTCTTACCTTTGACCCGAGGTTCAGCACTGTTACTCTGTATCACCCAGCCAATTAGTAAGTAAAAACAAAAAATAAATAACGATACGATCGGACATTTTCTTTGATGACTGCTCATTAGGAAAGCGTCTCCTCATGAGATCAGCTGATCGCTTGATCAGTAGATCGCTCTGTCCACTTCATATTTGATCTACCAGGGTAATTTATCAAGTTAAGCTGTTGAATCCTGGAAAATATTATTGAATATAGTGCTGTTCTGAGTTCTCACCTATTCTGGACTGCGACCATCCATCGTATCAGCTGGTGATCAGGGGATTTTGGACCACCCAGGGAATCTCTTACCACCCACTTGTGATCTATCTCTTCACCATTGCCCTTTGCGAACTTACTTGCCTCTGGACCAGAATTACCTCGTCAGGAAGCCTCTCAACTAATAATGGACCACCCAGGCAGGTCACTTGTGATCTACCTCGTCAGGGGCCACCCGTAAGAGGTTTTTATGTAAGCGTCGGTGTGCTGTACGTGTGTGCATCTGTGTATGTGTGTATGCGTGTGTGTGTATGTATGTGTATGGGACCGGTGTGGGCGGGGTACATCTTCTGCCCCCCGGTCGTCATCGCTAGCGTGTGTGCTAAACGTACCCGCACCCCAGCAAAGGCCGCGCGACGCCCACCACCACCACCACCACACCAGTGAGCGAGCGCAGACACGACGCACGACGACGACGACGGCGGCCGGTGCCAACGGAGGACAGACTGACAGACAGACAGGTGGTGGCGATTCTTCCCGGCGGCGTTTCTTCCCCTTCTACTTACATTTCATTCCCTCCTACACATTCACTTTCGCCCTATACTAACTACTTTCCCCTACTGCTGTACTGACTGACTAGTACGTCGCGAAAAAAAAATGCTGTCATGGCTCATATTCACCACACTATATTCGCTAGTTGAACTGATCGTAGCGAAAACGTTTGCCAACACGTCGTTGTTGTTGATTCCTGGAATGGAATCAATGGCATCCGATAAGTATCCACACTACACGATCATTGAAACCGTCAGCCGAACGAAATGGCGTCGACACAGGCGCGAGGTGATCGCTGGACCTATGTATGACTGGAATTCCTATGAGATCCCATACCAAATATGGGGCGGAGATTGTGAGTTATTTCTGGATTTTATTTGCTCTCGCTCCTGGCATTTCTGCCGTTTCTTTCATGCTTTTCATAATCATTCCTCTCATTTTCATGGTTCATTCTGTTCTGGTAGATCGATTTGACTCACAGGTTGCTGCCAAGTATGGCTACCCGATCGAATATTTGAACCCGAATTTTCCGTCATTTATATGGTCGAGGTTTTCGATAATTTCAAGAAAAAAATCATTATTTGAGCATACAAAAAGGGATAATTATGCGAATAACTGAGCTATTGATGGTGTATCAAAACTCGACGAATCAGACATTCGAATATTCGAAAAAAAAGCTCGAAAGGTGTCCAGTAACTATGCAAGCTCTTCAGCAATTCTCATCTCTATCATCTCTATCTCCTCTTTTCTCTCTAACTTACCTACTTCTTTCCGCTTTTCCTCCTCTTTTTTCCTTATATTACCTCCTAAAGACCTTAATTTCACTAAGCACAGCTATCCCACAATCATTCGCCTTACGGAAGTGCCTAGTGCATCGAAAACAGCTGTAGCTTTCCCCTATAAATCACCTAAATTGCCCTTGTTCCCGGCGCCAGCATCAGAATTTCCTTCGCTCAAGTCCTCTTATCGCCTTTAATGCCTTACTAAGGCTTTTTTGAGGAATTTGCCTAAATTTCTCCTTGATTTCCGGTAAATTATTCATCTCCAATACAAAGTACACCCCAGCACTGTACCCTCTCTAAACGTGTTACTTGTGTCCTTGACGAGTTTGTACTCGTTGGCGAACGATTTGCTGCACTTTACAGGTACTTGCAGGTTAAACATGCTGGTGATACATGATGAACAAGTTGGACTTGTTATTAACTTGTTAATACTACATGTTAAACAAATTAAACGTGCTTAACTTGTACGTAACCTGTTTATTCGGGGTGTATAATGCGTCGAAGTGGAAATTTCTCCTTGAATGGTCATTTTCTTCATTTTTTCAATCCTTCTGAAGTACTCTTCATTCGTTTTCATGCATGAGTCATCTCAGACCTATTAGAACTAATAGTTTAATGGTAGTTCAAACGAGTTTATTTTGATGAAAGTTCTTCGAACACTTGGTGACGCTATTAAATTTAATTTCTATTGTGTGCTTCTTGGCACTTTCGATGACTCGTCAGCATATGGCAGTTGGTCAAGATTTTCGAGAAATGACTGAAGTTTTTTTCGGCAAAGTGTGGTTTTTTCCCGGCACTGCACCTGTTTTCTCGAGAATATGGCCGTTTATTCACCAGTGTAGCTGTTTTTCGTTAATATAGAAATTTACGTAGAGAAACCCTTGCGCACAGCCGGAACGCGGCCATCTCCTGGGATTTTTCCAGAATGTTCTTGGCTACTCAGAACCTCAAAAACAAATTGTCGGCCCAGCTTTGCCCGGAAACAAATTGCAAACGAGCTTTTAGCTAGCGAATCGTTGTCGACAAGTTTGACGTCATCATGCCAACCAAGTCCAAGTTGTCAACAAGCTTTCTTCCCGACAACTTGTCAGCAAGGAAATGTGGGAACAAGTTGTCGACAAGGTTTTGGGCGGACAACTTTTAGATGCGGTCAGGAACTTGCCGGTCAGATGCTTGTCGTCAATTTGTTTTGAGGTTCTGAATAAGAGACTAAGGTATGATATTTGTACGTAGAGCATTTATCGCTTCGGGGAAATCCATTAAAAAGGCTAACTTTTCCACCACTCTGCCAGGATTCATATCAATGTCGAAGCAGTATTCACTTTCAAATTTCATAATTCTGCTGGTTTATACTGCAGTTACACAAAAGCGCTGTAACTACTATCACTGGCTGTCAATTTTTTTTTCGTAGTGGATCTTACGCTTCCTTTCAGTTCTGGTCAGTCACAAATTTCTTCTTTATAAACTCAATATCGATGCATTTTCACGTTCCCAATAGTATTTTCCACTCATTCTCACCATAAAGGTGACCAGTACACCGAAATTTTGACTTTCCAAGCTGTAATCATGGTATTTCTGCGCGCATTCGGGGATTTATCCGCGGCTAAATCCACACATCCACACCTAATCCACTCTTATTGTCGTAGACGATAGCTGTGGTCGATTTCATCGCACTCGCACTGTTCGCTGCACGTTCGAGGGTTTTTTTTTTCGGGACGTTCCTGTCATAGAAGACGCTAGCATAAGGCCTGGGAACATGGTTGCGCTATGGAACTTTCCTTGGCTTTTTGTACGAATCTTTAAGCGAGCCCTGGATTTCATTTTGTACTAATTTTGAGATGTTTTGATGCGTTAAAACAATTTTTATTGAGATAAATTTGCAATTGGGCTTTAAACTCCTGATCTAAAAACATTTTCATTTATTGCGTCATCGCAAAAGTGCCGTGTCTTCTACTTTTATGTTCTGGCGAATTTTTTTGGATTCTTCTGGAAATTTCTATCGAAAATTTGTTTGTAAAGGTTAGCTGGCTTGTAATCTACATACTTATACCACTAATTCTTTACCTTATTGTTACATGCTCACGTCACGTGATCTTAGCTGTCCAAGTAATCCAAGATCTACCGTAGGTGGCCAGTGCATTGAAACGAATTTTTACTGGAGTTGTAGTACTCTAAACTATAGCAACTTCGCGAAAACTTGAAGCCAACTTACGTATAGTATGTACGTGTGCGTCAGACGTGCAAATTTATGATTAGTATTGATAGTTTGGGCTATGTTCGGAAGCTTCCTGGCAATCACATGGTCGCACGTCTGACGCACGCCCGCCAACGCTTGCAACTGGCCTTTCCTGGATTTTTGCAAGTTTTTTTTCTCAGTGCCTTTCACATAACTTTTTTTCCTATTCTCATTGGACGATTAGATTTCAGTAGGAAACACTCTTGCTATACATACATATTTATCTCTTTATTTTTTATTCACACATCATGTACATAGGATCTTCTACTACAATATTGAATATAGTATAATTTTATATATAATACTATGGGTGCGCTTGCGTTCTGAGCACCGTTATTTTTCTCAATTTTGATTCGAATATGGAAACTAACACAAGCAAAAATGGGTATTTTCTTCGACAAATGATTCCGCCACTCCTCCCCTCCCCGCCTTAGTGCTCCCCTCCTGTTGTGTTTGCCACTTCTATTGTCCCTATATGTGGAAGATCACCTGAATTTCCAGTTTTGGCATGGATGTAGTGCAGTGTCAAAGAAGTATAGCACTTTTAACGCTGGGACAGCACAAAATTCCTTCCATATGCGTAAGCATAATGCAATGTGTCGTCTTGCCTTCATACTACAAGTTGCGCGTTTATACGGTAAAACTACCAAGATCCAGAAGTAATGTTGTCTTTCTGTGGCTGATTCAGGGCGGGAGAGGATGGAGAGCTGGAGGAGGTGGGGGGGGGGGGAGGTGGAGGAGGAGGAGAAGGAACACGAATGATTCTGATGCAATATTCATCTCTGCGGATCTCGGGGCTGTGCGACATTTTCTTCTGTTTGGATCTTCAGGCAGAAGGGTGTTGTAGTAGCACAAGTACTATGGTAGTACAGTATAATATATGTGAATGAGTATATTGTAGTGATTTTACTGCAAGTTCACATAAAACACTCGTGAAGAAACCTGAAGCTTTCCGCCTGAATCTAGTTCCTGGACATTGTTCCTCTAGAATGACACTTTTTACTGCTACTACATTGTGCTATAGTATGCTAGCATATCCTGGTTCCAAGTCTGGATGAGTAAGAGGGACAGGTGAACTAAGAATTCGGAGGGTTTTCGTTGCTTTTGGTATTCTACTCTTCCCGAGCTTGTACTCTCTACCAAAACCAGTTGTGAGGGTTTTACTTTGTTGTAATATATATCACTACATAATAATATATAGTGGCGTAATATATAGTACTGAAAATTATGCGTGAATACGCGAAAACTCCTTGGATATTCATCACATCTCTTTTTTTTGTTTCTTCAATGCTATAGTAATCACTACAAGTAGTAGTGGTAGTAGTCAACGTATTAGCAGTAGTAATAGCATATTAATAGTACTAGTATCAGTAACAGTAATAGTCACCCTAGAAAAGGATTACATTTCAATCTCTAATTTACTATTTCATCTTAATTTCCTAGCTAGTAGGTACTATTAGGCTGTTTTTTTTTCTGGATCAAAGCGTGGTTCCACCCTTATCCTTCCAGGCTAAAGTGTCTACTACACCAAAATGATGGGGTTACGCTCGCAAAATTTAGCTTTCATTACCCAAAACGAGCCGCATGCCTCCGTTTTCCCGCGCACAACTTGGATTTTACCCCGCTGCCGCTGCCAAATCCACTCCTAATCCGGGCCGAATGGACTTTGTCGCTCAGCCGCGGATCCCAAGCTGTGTCTCCTGGATTCCAAAGACTCGTGAGACTTTGGACCATGCTTTGCGCAGATTTCGACGGAGAATGGCAAGTGAGACTCGTTTGGTCATTCAGAGTCATCCAGAAAGATATGAAGCCGACTGGCTCCAATAGGAAAACTCGTAAAACCCGTTCATTAGCCATTTGTACTGGTAAATGGTTCTGCCAACGTCAACTAGCGAATGTATGTGTGCGTGTGTGTGTCACGTAACAACACCATCACCTTGCAGTTATATGCCCATTAGATCGTGTTGGATTGTGGATTTTCTGCATTCCATGCTTCTGGATGTGCCATTACAGCATGATGCTGGCACAACTGGGACAGGTTGGTGCGTAATTGACGAGGTACCATTGGTTGACCTGGAAACTTTTTGTAACTTTTTCTTATTTCCGCTCATCCAGAGAGGGTAGCGCGAATTTTGTGAATGATCTTCCGAAAACCGTGAGATGTTATCCAGGAATGCTTCCAGAATCTACTAAAAATGCCTGAATTCCGTGAAAAAAGAAATGGAATCATCACTGGTAGTACAAAAGGAACTGCAGGTAGAGCTCATCAGACAAGATTTACTTGTAAGCCCACCAATCCCAGCCCAATCTTTTTTATTGCAGCACGATAGCAGAACAAAGCTTTTACCGGTTTTTTCTAGAACTAGCCGAAAACAAAGCACTCGCTGACACCATCAGTACATATGTTTTTCATTCCTGGAGAAACAGCGCGTTATGAATCCAAGAACCTGGCTGCAGGCCTAACCCCATTTCTCAAACAATCCTTAGGAATCCTCCTAATTTGATCAATACGTATGCTTTGAGTGCCCTGTCCAGGTCGTTGATTATACTAGAATCCAGCATGCCCGATCTGGATTGGATTCCTACATTCTATAGGATTTGTCACCAGAAGACTAAGCGATACCTCAAGATTGAAGCACACTGACTGCGGTTCCGGGTTCATTATGATCTATCTAATTGTGCCAGTTGTCCATAAGCCGCTGACTCGCTCTAAAAGCGACCTATAACAAATGTACAGCGAAATCTCTCGCGACAACTAGCACAACTACTCACTTAAGGAGACTAAACAAGACCATTGCTAGGACAACTATCATATGTTCCCGAAGAAGATCGCCTTTGCAAGCTCACGGAAAGGAGCTATTCTGATGTCAGCTGTAGTGCAATGCATGGATATTGATCGATGATCACCTTCAAAATCGGCGTCCCACTCAAGACCGCTCCGTGGCTATATTCGTGCTTACTTGAGGCTCACTCTAGGCTATAGCAATTTACTCTCGCTCAATTGCTAATATCTGCTCCAGGGCCACTTCTTGTCCTGCTCTATCGCTGACATCCGCCCTAGCGCCAATGCGGCTGCAGGAAATGTCGCGTAATCGAATTTAGCTTCTTACGTTCTGTTTGTGGATTGAGATGTATGGATTAGAATCAAGGATTAGCTAACTGTAGGTTTTTCTGGATCAGAATGTCCATGTAATGTTGATCCTCGGATGATTTATTGGATCTGTTTCCGGCTTGTATTGATCCTATAGTGAACTGGAGACATCAATCTTGGACTTTTCCTGGAGCAAATCCAGCTAATCGGCTTTCCATCCGGCAAAAAGCTTCACTTCCGTGCAATCGTCGATCTTCTTGCGCACTCGACGTCTCCGATTGAGAGATTACATACTTAGTCGCACTTTCGACCCGTCAGCCGTCGTGTTGAGCGTTCAACGGGGCGGCTTGTCAGTTTTCCACTTCGACGAGTTTTCGCCTCCGATCGTTGCGCGGTGAATTGCGCGCGATGTCGCACGGGTCTTTCTGTGATTGCGTAACCTCGGGGCTATGCGATGCGATGGTGGAAACGAAGCCCAGCTGCGATTTTCTCAACCGCTGAGGTCCGCGGTGTGGATTGCGCCGCGGACCGCAGCAGCAACAGCAGAGCTTAATGGCCCTCAGGTTGCTAAGCCAAAGCCGCGCGTGATTCTGCTGCTGGTGGCTGGCTGTGGTGGTGGCGGTGGTGGTTGTGAATCGCTTGCAATAACCGGTCGAACTCTCCAGAGGGGCGGCGACGACCACCACCACCACATGGCGTCGGTCGATATACAAACTGAGAAGTCGATACATGAGGGGCTAAATTAGAAATGGAAAAGAGAGTTGGGAATAGACTTAGGGAGTTCCAGAATTTTCCAGAGGAAGGCGGGTGTGTATGGAGGGTCTGGGCTATACTGGGAATGCGTTCATCACTGAGTGAATAGTAGTGGCGCTCAATTTTTCGCAGTACTTCTAGAAAATTCTCAGGTTTCCTATGCTGCAGGAATATACGTTAGGCAATAGCTCCTGTATGCTTTTCACTACTGTGATTCAGATTCCACAATTTCCGTGGATTTTGCATGTAGATGCTATTAGCTACTTAACTTCTTTGCTCAAAATCTACTTTCTTTACTTAGGAGGCATTGATATCCGAAATCTGAGCAGAGACATACCTAGATCAAAACAACTTCTTTCTTTTGTTTGTTTTTATATTTCACGAGAATCGCTAGTGTCTTGTAGCATTTTTAAATTTTTGTTAGTGTCTGAAAGCTTGTACTTGTTCCATGACTAGTATAGCCCCAATTCAGTGCTTAAATAAATTTCTGGAAAGATAAATTTACGAATCCAAGCTTATCTGACGACTTCCCATGCCTACTCTCCTTAATAATAGGATTCTTTCCTCTCAACATTCCGTTTGATATCCATGTCTTTAATGGTATAGAACTCGATTTGCTTTGTTAATTAATAGAATTTCTTAGCGCTCATCATTTTCCCTAGTAATTCCAGAAATTCCATGGCTTTCGCGAGTGCGGGCGATAGATCAATCTCGCATTTCCAGCAATGCGCTATTGTCTGCTTCATAATTTCACATCAGAACAAACTTTCCCCCAGCTTTTTTCATTTGTAGGGAAGCCACGCCCACTTTCTCCGTACCCAGTTGTAATATCCTAATACTGCTCAACACAACAGCAGTGTGATCTCTTCCCTTGGGCAAGTTATGTTTGTGATTTGTCATTCTAAGGAATGTTCTGAGCCTGGATTTTCTGATACTCTGAGGGATTTTGTGGAAGGCCTATTTTTCATAGAAAATTGCTAAGATATTATGAGTCAGGGCTATCTGACTTTTCGGATTGATTTAAATAATAGCGTACAAATTAGAATAGGATCAAGAAAATTCAGCTTGAAACTGTACACTTGTCACTTACGCCACGGCAGTTTTCCAGACTTTTCTAGAGTTTCCTCATTTATTTCGCTAATGCTCTATATGGATGTAGAAGTCCACATATTTCTGTGTTCTCCTCGCTTTTCCAGAATTTCTCTGTTCCAATATCTGTCGTAAGACGCTGTTTTTATCCACGTTCCATAGATTGTCTGTGATTGCCTCTTTGTTGCTAGATCCATAAAATCAATTGGAATCTCGATGGAATTTCCGCTAGCTGTAATGGAAATCCGCTTGCTTTGAACCTGTTCAAAAGTGCGTTTGTGCATCGAGCGGACAACTGTCACAAATGCTTCACTGTAATGCTATTGATAGCGCTGTTTTGTGCTGTTCTCTCTAACGAACTAGTCGCTCGCTCGGTCGAGACAATAGCATAGAATGACAAGCAGCAGTTAGCCCGACAACTAGCCCCACACTTCCACAGCATTATCCGACCAACCAATTGGCATATAGGGACTGATCGATAATCGATCACTTCAGATTTCGGGGAAGAATTCGCGATTTGGGAAGTATTCCGTAGTTTGAGACGTGGAATGCGACAAGAAATGTAGCATGAGATGTTCCACGATCGATTACTATACTCTGCATGATTCATCCGGAATGGTGACAAGTCAGCGTATTCTTACTCTACTGTTGCTACTACTGTTTGAAATGCCTTTGAGGGATCAGGGAGGGACGAGGCAGGAATGATCAGCTGGACGAGTTTCTCTTTTACGAATCGTGACGGCAGTGGTGGAAAAACACTCGAACACCCGTTTTGCATTGGCAATTTCACTGTGTTCTTCTTATTCCTGTTTTCCTCCAGCGATTTCACGGTGAAAGCACAGTTTTTACAGTAATCGTCCCTAAGCGGCCCTTTAATTGTGCAGCGGATTCGCTAAGTCTCTCATTTTACACAAATTACCCCAAAAAAGGTGTATTACAAGCAAATTAACGAAATAATGTTCTGCTATTAGCAATCCATTTCATTTCTGGATGTTAGGTGACTCGAATAAATATCGATTTCTAATAGGAAATTGGACAAATATCCGTTTCTGATAGGAAGTTGTTCACTTTCCCATTGCTCTTCTTTTTTCCCTTATTTTCTTGCACGAGAACCGTTGTCGTGCCATGTTGTCGCTAATCGTCAAACAGACCCTTCTCATTTGTTACTTGGCAAAAATTCTGGCATTTGCTGAAGAAAGTCAGTGATTTATCGAAGTTTAGCGATGATTCGCGGAAACTTGTTTTGAAATGAGTAGCGGCATTCGCCCAAGATGTTATCTACATAATGTGTGCGGTAATTTTATGTGAAAAATCAATAGCGATCAAAACATTTTCCACATAATGTGCATATTTTGCCATCTCAAAACAGTGTTTGATATCGAGATCGTTCTTTAGATCTTGATGTCAGACGAACCCTTGGGTGATGGTGATTAGAATGGTATACAAAATTCCTCACAGAATTTCAAAAAAAAAACCCCTGTTCCTTTCTCTTCTGAGGGTTCGCGGAGAGGTGGGAGGAAAGGGTATGCGACAGCTACCCTCTCCTCCCACCTCTACGCGAACCCTCGGACATCTAACACTTGTATGTATATCCAACACGTTAGGTGTCCGCCGCCGATATCAATCAATATATACTACGGCATGCCGCGACTCTGCAAGTTTTTGTGGTAGTTGTCGCAATGGCCACCTTGAGCTCTCCAAAATGAAGTGGTTTGAAAAAGGAGTTTTGGATATTTTCGTAAGGAGATATGTATATCATTGTGACTAGCGTAGCCTGAGGATTTTTCTCATATTAATAACTCAAGCATCCTGATACAGTGCATTTAATTAATGACCAATAAAACGGAAAGAAGAAGGATATCTGAGCTCCGTTTTGTTCCTATCCACCGATAACACATCAAAGGTTGCATTTTACCTTTACGGAAGGTTATTCTTGGATTCAACTGCTAGTCGAGGAGAAATATGGTGATGAAAAGAAAAAAAAATGCACTCTATGTTTTGTTTATTGGCTCTATTTCAACAAGAGTCAATCCAAAAATTCTGGGGCAGCATGATTACGCTGCAAAGGCAATGTTACTTCTGTGAGCTGAGATTATTATAGAAAAATCTCTCTTTTATATGAATTTTCCAGTTTTCTGGACTTACAAACTAACAAATAAAATCCTTCGCCACCTCATGCCACAACATCCACAAGCCTTTACCCGTTCAAGCCAGGCTGAGCGATGTGATCCTCCAATCAATGCTCACTACTCAAATACTGCAGCTCTAAACCAGTTTTCTTTGGTTTTCTGGTGTTATTACTGTAATAATGCACGCTCGATTCACAAAAACTGCTCTACCGAGATTACTGCAAACAACCTGCACTTTACTCTGTAATCTCCTTGTTCGTGCAAGACACCGTAAACATTTAAATGATCCTTACGAAGAGGAAGGGTTCTTTATGGAATGAACGCTCTTTGTTACAGTAACCAAGTAGTAATCTTTTCTTGTGACTAAGCGAAAAGAAACTGCTTTTGTTTGGCTTTGGCATCATAACATGTTGCAGTGTATTTAACTGGTTACTGTAACAGTGACTCATTTCGCCTAATAATCCCTCTGGATGGCAGGACATAGATAGAAATGTCCTGTGACAATGTTAAACACCAAATTTTGTTCTTGGATTACTGTGCTTGGCATTTTCGGTCCCTATTCCTCTACTGCGAACCACCCCCCCCCCCCTCTCCCGCCTCCTTAAAGGCAAGGTCCGGGCAAGATCTTGCCCACCAAGGTTTCTTGCTCTTTAGAGTCCAAACCATATGTGTAGCACGTATCTCAAGTTTGAGACCTCGGTATAAGCTGTATTGCTAAATATGGGACAAAACGTCCGAGGACTACTGTAGCCGTGAGAAAACGCGCTCCAACCGCCAAAGGCTGCGCGAGTGCATACTGAACAACGATGGACGCTCAGATACATACAGCCTAATGAACACTTCGTGAAACCTTCTCTACCCCATCAAACGGACCATTGGAATATCTCAAAATTTTTAGAAACCTCTTTTAACCACTATTGTTCCTTACCCACTTTTCTCCACTTTTTGCTTCCAAATGTTAATTTCCTCCCCCCCCCCCCTCCCCCAACTTTGAAGAGTTCATCCGACATCCAAGCTTCAATTCATCTGGTTAGAAGCTACATGTCTCATCGTTGTCACAATACAATTTATTACCTCTATGTCTGACTGGACAGGTTTTCTGCATTACTGTGAGCACCTAGTACTAAACCTGTTCGATAGTGTAGCTCACAAGGCTGAGATCTGCTTTCGAAAATGGGCCAAACTGTCAGGGGAGCCTCGTTAGGGCACTTCTTAGAAATCCAGGAATGAGAACGACATATAAAGGGAAGAACAAGCACGTTGACTATGTAAAGTTTGGATATTTGGCAAATTTCTGCATTGTTAGAATTGACAATGTATCAGTCTATCCTAGGGGAATCCTCCTTTGCGGTTCCCGAATGTTCTGAAGCCCTCTTTCTACCATAACTGCTGAGGGAACAAAAGTTGCGTGCTTCTTGAGCTATTCCTGCATTTCAAATAGTTTATTTATATGCACACTTACCCTTTAACTCACTGTGATCATCCAAAAACATGGAAATTTGAAGAGATGTCCGTGAGGCTAACCCCAGACGTGGCTGATACGACCAAATTACCAACTTTATGTTTTTTGGCTCCTGGAAGCTTCTGGATCACGAGTTAAGGCTTGAATTAAGCTCATTCTTTGTCCCGTTGGGAATCGCTACTAAAAGATGGCAAAATATTTACCTTGACTACAAGCTTCCTTAGTTTTATGATCAGGGTCATATCCTGAGCTAGGATTCATGAACGCATAAGCGAGCGAAACCAGGCTAGCAAACCAACTTTTGCCTCCTGCGTCTCCTGGCTTTACGTAGTCTATACGGTGCCCTACTTCGTTAACTATAGTTGGTTTGCTTGGTCACTTTTTCGTGAATCCCAGCCCTGTTCTGGATTGTCGTGAATGTCATGTTGGTTTAGTGCTAAACGTTTGTCTTACACGTCGTTCCCGAATAGATAAGCAAATAATCAAAAATCAATACAGAAAATGTGCTCTATTTCAAATTTTCTGCGCAACTGTGAATGAGCAGCTGATTGTCTATTGTTCCGGACACTTCACTTCCATAACGCATAACTAACTGTTCGATCGCGCATAGTCGTTCGCTGGACGATCATGTTCGTTCGTTCGTTCCAGAGATGAGAAGCGCGCTTGGCAAACATCCAACTCGTTCTCTAAAGGTGTGTTGTAGAACGAAAACGCTCTAACTAATCGCGCCCAGCGATCCAGCTATCCAGTATGTCTCTCATCGAGGGATCTATTCCACATTGTGAACAGATACATTCAGTTCCAGAGAAATCCGGAGATTTTCTGGAACAACTTAATCATGGATGTTTCAGACAACTTCCAAAATCTCATTCGACGTGGAATTCGAATGTGGGAGGAGTCGACGTGTTTGCGTTTTCGGGAAAACATGGCAGTAAGTGTGTTTTTTTTCTGGTATTTAATCGTTCTCGGTTTTAGCGAAGGTCACGTCACGTAATTCGTCGAACTTCCAAATATGACGACCATTAACTTCATAGCCGAAGAAGCAACTGGTTCGGCAAATGCTACTGTGACTGTGAAAATAGGAAAAAATAGCAAATTACTGGCAGCGCGAGTGAGGCAAGAGTTTCAGAGAGGGGTAAAACTTCCCGAATGAAAAAAAAACTCGGATTTTGATTCGGTTCGATTTTCACCTTGACCTTTGAGACTGCCTTGCAAAAATGTGACAGTTCAGGCTTAAGTATGAACCAGTTTATAACCTCGGACAAAACACTTGGACCGTCAACAACAATATAGTCATTCAATATAAAAAAGTAAGTTAGAAGAAGTATAGTATTTAATACTGTAAAAATTGTCAATTTTCGCTCCCGTCCAGGTCAAGGACAGGTTCGCAGAAGCGTCAGACCAAAGGAAGTTACCATAGCGAACGCAGAAATGACAAACTGGAGAAGGGTGTTGAGTTGGAGTGGGAAAAAACTGGAGTTTCCACCATTTTGGGACACGAATAGCGGAATTTTGGAAATGAGAAAATAAAATCGAGAAAAAACATTACTTCTCGAGGAAAATGCACAAAATGGCACAATTAAGTATATAAAAGTAATATCAATGATGAACGATGAAAAACAAGGTAACACCCCCCCCCCCTTCCCACCATGCGTCTGCCGTTGGAAGGTAACATAATTGGAGGGTAAATACGAGATATTGGCTAAATCGGTTGCAGGAGGGAGCGGAAATCCGAAAGCGGGGATAGCCCTCATGACAACACATGGAGTAGAATCTCTAATTTTTCAGCGTACACCCTAAGAGCTTCGTGAGAAAGTAATGAGTTGGATATGGACACTTTATCCTTGGATTTCTTTGCTCATTGTGTGCCGGAACTTCACTGTAAATTCTATAGATCCAGCAATTCGCTCGGCTCATGAAATTCGGCCGCTTCATCTTCGTCTTCATATTACCAATTACAAATAGTTTTCTAGGGTTTTTAGAATTTTCCTCCGTGGAACCAAACACAGTTGGATCACAGCGGCTTTTCAGAACTTTTTCAGAATTTGCTCTATTTGTTATTTATATACGTATTTATTTATTTTCTGAATCTACTCAGTGGTGCGCCAACGAAACAGAGAGGTGTGAATTTTAACAGTAATAAAGGAAACTAGCGAGTCAACCAAAAAAACAGCAACATACCTCATTGTTACCTTAATACTAAACCCATTAAACTACAAAAAGGTTAGCTAAAAAAACGGTCTGGATCAATTAGAACCAATGCAACGCGGTGCCTTTCGTAGATAAGGTCCTCAGGCGAGCTCTATAATGAAAAAATTGAAGTAAAATGAGAGCACGATATAGCAACTCCATCGTGGAACCACAAAATTGAGCTTAAGCTACAATATGACAAGAAAAGACTGTAGAGGGCTGCTGCAGTAATAGAACTGGCAAGTAATGAAAGTGTTCTTTGTATCTGATGCAGAGGTTATTTCTGGAATAGCTATCTACTTGGTCTCACTATATTAAACAGGAAACTTTTTCATTAACTTTTCTATCAGCCGAAGTTACCAGAACGGCAAAAGAGGGGCTGATACAACAATTTTTAATCTAAATTTCCTGGACTTGAGTGCAAGTATTCTTTTGCTCCACCATTTCCTTGTTTAGAAATTTATGTACACAGATCTCTTTTCTTTTCTTCGACACTTTTTTTGCGAATTCCAATTTTTCCGCACTCTTAACGATCCACTTGGTCCAGTGGACTGTTGTAATCCTATATATCACGTTTCCTAGTGCTCCTCATGCCAGGAACTGACATTAACTTCCATTTCCATCCCATTTTCCTAAGAACATTGTAAACATCACTGATGTTTATGTCCTCGAAACGCAGTTTATGGATTGTAATTGGCATCGATATAAATTTCCGCCACAAAAACTCCTACAATAACTTGTATGACCAGTATTTAGCCAGTCATATGATTGAAAACCACTTTTTTGACGGTCACGGTAATTTCCTTTGGAGCAGTTTTTTAGAGGATTGAAAAGGTGATGTAGATGAATTACAGGTATACTTTGTACCGAGTGACGTACCTTTCTAGAATGAGTAAAACGCAAACATTCAAATATTGATTACAAAGGATCTTCCGGTGTTTTTCGGAATTTTCTTTTTCGCAATTAAAATTAAGCTGATACCCATAAGATTTCGAGCTGTATGAATCGAAATTTTTCGGACAGGAGTAGTACATTGTTTCGACTCAACGAATTATCCTGCAGCTTTTTCTTACCTATCTATAAAAAGCGCAGTACGAGAATATTCGAGAAATCTTCACTTTTCCAGTCACGTGACGCCATCCGATACGTATTGGAAAAAGGAGACAGCTGCTTCACTGAATACATCGGCCGAAATGGTGGTCATCAAGACATTATCATCGGAAGTGAATGCGCTGAGGTGAGTTCACATCTCCGTCGTTTTCTCTACAGTTCTTGTCCTCTCCGCGCAGTGAAATCACACAATTCCTTAGCAGCTGACTTCACTTCACTTCACTTCACATCTGCCGACGTGAATCAGGCTATCATCCTGTGTTTTTCCTCCACGGATGGCAGTCACTTTTCACACGCACGCACACACACACACGTAAACGGCGCCCTCTGCACAGCTCTCTCCACAACGTTCGCCGAATCTGAACTGGTTTTGCGTGCCGTCGACGCTACCAGGACGATTTGCGCGCGCTCGTCCATTCCATCGCTTCAGCACACACGATCTCGATGACCTTCAATCGAGTATCCTCCAAACTAACACCTGCTAGCCGAATGGGATCGGAAATTTTGCGCGGAAGATTATTTATGGAACCATTCCGAGCGAATTCCCGGGAAAGTAGCGAAAAGTGAGCGCAGCGAGATCACCTTGCTGATGAGAAGTGAAGCGAACTCACCTAGTGCCACCAATATTGACAGATTCTTTGGTCGATTCCAGAAATCCTGAGTCTTGGGCGTGGCCTAAATTTAAATTCATAGGACCAGTCTTTTTGTTCCATATATAGGATTGGATAGCATTCTGTTATATTATACGTACTATAGAAGTATTATACAGTAGTACACAGTATATTTATTTATTTATTTACATGCACATAAGTGCGCTATACAATGGTGGATCACGAGCACAAAGAAATAGATGAGAAGCTCTCCAGATTCAGTTGAAAAAAAAATCAGAAGTTATTTCAAGGTCCCTGTTATGTTATCCCTGTTACGTAAGGTATCAGTGACCGTATTTTGACAGAGATATTTTCTGCTCAGAAAATCAGAGAGGCAACACTGCAGTTCGCCCATATAGTAGTATATACAGTAGTACACAGCGCCATATAGTATATACAGTAGTACACAGCGTAATACACTATGGTACAGTGGTATAATGAAGTTGAGCGTAGTATAATATAGTATGTACAGCGTAGTATAGTATAGTATAGTATAATATAGTATAGTGTAGTATAGTATAGTATATGTAATATAGTACAGTATAGTATAGTGTAGTATAGTCTAGTATATATAGTATAGTACAGCATAGTACGGTGTAGAAGTATAGTAGTACATAGTATATTGTTTGCTTTAGTGCAGTGTTATATAGTAGTAGAACAGTATACCACTGGACTTTGAGTATTTCATTTCGAATAAGTCGAAAAATAAGATGTTTGAAAAGAATATTGTCCTGGAAGAAAGATAAGAGGAGAATAAGGAATCCTCTTTGCTCTTTCCACTGCCTCCTCCTATTCTTCTTTGCAAATCCTGCTGTTTTCATTTTCCTCGGCATAATTCTCCTCCTCGCTAAATCCATCTAGTCTTTCTTTATCATTTCATACAAGGGCTAGATTTCATGCCTCTATTCATCACCATTATCATTCTTCTTTTTCTTCTTTCCAGTTTTCCCCTTCAAGTAGAATAGTATTACGTCATCTATCAAATAGAAAAAAATCAATGAATTATTATTTTGAGCGATCCTCCCCCTTTTCCCTTTTTCGGGCTGTTGTTTGCTCGTGATTTCCAGGAGAAACTTTGAAGAGCCGAACTGTTCAGTAGATTAGTGAAATCACGGATCCTCTCTTCAGTTTCATGGAAGAAACGCTCGGGCAGCGAATGAAACCGTTTTGTAATAATCTCTGTATATCATCAAGCAACGCAGTTTTACACTAGCTGTCGAAAGCAGTCCAATTGCCCATGAATCTTCCACCACCAGCCGAGGTGATCCAAAGCCGGTCTAGATTCCGATTGGTGTACTCATGCGAGAACATTCCCTGCTCAGCTTTGGACAACCAGAACGGTAGAATTTGATTCACGAAGTTCCTTTTGCCAGAAAAAATATCGTTCTACAGGGTGGGCCAAAAATATGGTGACAACACTCGTGGAGTTAACAGAACCTTTCTGGAGACTGAAGCGACACCGACCATAATTTCTGCTCAAAATACGAAAGGATTAGTCCTGGCCAAAGCCTTCCAGAGGGGAACAAACCAAATTTTAACAGCACAAATGCAAACATTTCGAGTGCAGATCCCAAAAATGTGTATGTTTGAAAAAATTGTTTTGATTGACATTGAAATCTGATTGCCACCGATCACCGATTATTTTGTCGGATTTAAATCCTAGCTAGGAAATTATGAACGGTCTCATTTCAGGCGAGTTTTTCGGAGATGAAGGCAATTATTACATTTTAAAAACCTTTCCTTCAAAATTTTTCCGGGAAAAATTTGGAAATCTTTGCTTTTCAGACTGTTCCGGCCGAATAAAGAGGCTAAGCAGCCAGAGAACTTTGTTATTATTTATTTACAAAACTATTTGAACAAAAATAATCATTCGTCAACGTTGTAATATCAAAGCTTCTTCTCTCTTAAGAACCAAATTTCCGTTTGTCTGCTCATTTTTAGAAAAGAGGTAGTCCGATAAGTCAGCTCACTTTCGGTAGGATGTACAGTCTATTAGCTTAGAGAGGGCTCCTGAATCAGGGATGAGCGGAAGTACTGCATGAGACCGGAAGTCGGATTTTGGGGGAAGTTCGAAATCTGGCGAAATTCGGAGCGATGAATACAACATGTCTGAGTTGGCGTGACCCAACGACTGCCAATCGTGCAGAAATCCAGAAGTCAGAAGCTCGCATGCGGCAAGAATTCAGGAGCTTCCGACTTCCGGAAACCGGAGTTCTCCTCATCCCTGCTTCTGATAGGACTTTGACCGCAATTACGATCTCATCATCACTTTTTCGGCTAATTGATCTATTTTTACACTGTTTTGATATGCATATGCTGTGATTCCTTCCATTCTGGTGTTTCCCTACTGCTATTCGCTAAAAAATCCTTCCAAACGCATTCTGCGGGCGAAGTCGTAATTGCAGACAAAGTCGGATCAAGCGCCTTCTGTGAGCTATGTAGTGGACCATACGTTCAGATTTCTCGTTTAACCCCTGAACAACCCCTGCAACAGCAACCCTCGGCCCCTTGCGCTTGCAGTCGCTATTTCTTGCTTTCTCGCAAAGTTCATGGAAGTGAGGATAATGAGAGCACAACTCTGCGGAATTTATGCAATCAGAAAAACCATCGCTAGCATTTCCTCGACCACCGGCAGCCATTAAGTCTAAAAGCCGGTAGTTGAAAAACTGCTCTGAGTAGTCCCTCAAAAACCTCTGCAGTTTATTCGATGACGTTTCTCAAGCTTCTCTGCAACGCTTCATTAAGATATCTTAGTGATCTTCATTTGATGTGAAAAACATGCTCATTGATTTTGTTCCTATTGTTCCATGAAGCGAAGAGAAGATGTTTTTCCTTTTTTTCCATCTTGCGTCCATCTCTTCGATTTGTACTGCTTCTATTGTTCGAATAATGAGATAGTAATAGTAACTGAATCCTTGTGAATTTACTCCAGTAGGACCCTCAATTCCTGGACAGAAGTTCAAGAATATGGAGGGAATGGGCGGAATCTGCCTAGAAATTTGGGAAAACCACCATATTTACGGTAACTTACCTGATTTCGAGAGAGGGAAGAGGAGTGGGGAGGGCAGGGGGGGGAGAGAGAAAAAGAAAAAGAGACCACCGGTTGTTTTGAAAATGCTCATTTTACACGAAGTTTTGTGGGATTTGGCAAGGAATTTAAGGAGTTTTATGAAATGCCCCAACCTGCTCAGCTATTCTCCAGAAATTTCTTGGAAAACGTCGCTGAAGACTTGCCAGCAATTTTTTGAATTCTATTGAAACAGCATGTGAGGTATTTTTTTGGTCAACTCGAACCTTTTTTTCGAATATTCGACAAATGGACACGCGTTTAATACTGAGTTGTATCAGATGGATGTATTCTGAGAATCGATTTGAAAATCCAAATATTCGAAAAAAGAACTAGTTCTCCCAACGAACAGGATGCATTACTCTTCTCGATTGTTTGAAATCGAATATTCGATTTCGAATCATCTGATACTGATCTGATTGCAGATAAATTCTGAGCTATGCAGCGCTATTATTCATAGGCTCGTCATAATAGGATTAGAGCGCTCATTTTCGTGCGACTTTCTTTTTTCTGATGTTGGCTTTACGAAGGATTCATTAGTAGCTTTAAATCAGGACTTTAAAAGTGCGGAAATGACGGTAATCGTCGTTTTGACAATCTCATCAAGTCATCATTGAGCTCTGACCCTGCCACTACACCTAATCTCAAGCTTGATTCTTCTCTTCAACACCTATTAAGCCATAACTACCAGCATCAAGGATATCATTAACTATCATAAATTTTCTTTCAGGAATACGTAGTAGCACACGAAACCGGCCATGCTCTGGGCTTCTGGCACACACATCAACGTCCCGACAGGTTTGACTCAAACCGCATTTAGACTCGTTTTTTTTGGCACTTACCTCATTAAACACGACACCACAAATCATTGCTTTTCAGGGATAGACACATTTCTATTAACTGGAAGAACGTAATGGAAGAAGCTACAGCGTCGTTTATGCCATTTCGCAGTATGCTACAAGCTTTTGGAATTCGCCAGGTAACGCTGGGCTTGAGAGAATCCACAAATGGTTTCTTGGAGTCCCTGGATTCCGAGGGATTTCAACGGGAGAAAGTCGAGCTGAGAACAGCTAATTACAGGTTTCTCCTCGACGGGTACCTTATGATTACGGTTCTTTGATGCATTATCACGCTGTCGCCCACGCAATTAAGGTGAGTCCTTGGTGTTTTTTTTTCAGATGACTAGGGATCTTTGATAGTTGAAAGTAAGCGTATGGAGCTAGTTCTTTGAGAGTGGATTTTTATCCAGGAGATCAAGTCTTTCCAGAGCTTTTAACGCGGTTACCTAGAAATGTTCTATGCCGTAAGAAATAAGACCATTTTCTAAGGTCACCGTCCATTACCAGAGGAGGTTGTCGCAAACGTGTAATTCCTAGAGCAAAGCTAAGTTGTAGAGCTGATTTCTTCTCTGTTAGCTTTACTCCAAATTATCTGAGACTGAGTAGCCGCCAACCTGTTCCTGCTAATTTGGCTAGTTTTAAGACTCTACTGAATAGAACTTCAAGTCCTTAGTAGTTGCCTTTTTTTCTGTTGTCATCTACCTTTTTCAGTCCACTTATTATTCGTTTTACTTTTATTTTCGTTTGCAGTTTTTGATTTTTGATCCCGAAACTTCGGATACAGCTCAAAATATAGGGCTTTTTAAGTAGTTTTGATCGTTTTGTTGTTGGACATGACGTTATCATGTAATAAATAAATAAATAAATAAATAAATAAATAAATAAATAAATAAATAAATAGATAAATATATATATATATTCTAAGGTTACGACGATTTTAAGGCTAATTAAGGTTAAATGGAGAATATAAAAAGCTGTTCTGTCTGGAATTTAAAGTATGAACTCTTATCAAACTCTCGCCACTCTTTCCAATTTTCCCTCTTCTTTTTTTTTTCGAACTCCTTCCCATTCCTTTCCATTGCTTTCACTTGTTCTCGAATGCATGTGCTCCTTACTTATTGTTACAGGTTTCCGACTTCACAATAGTTCCCAAGGAACTGAAATATGTCACGACAATGGGTACCGAGAAGATGGCATTCTTAGATGCGAAAGTGATCAACGACATCTATTGTCCGAGTAGGTTCCATGCTCAATACATTGATAGTTTTAATCTTTGTGCAATTACGGATAGACCTCTTGGGAAACTCCTGGTTCGCAATCCACTAAAATTGGATCTCGATATTGGGATTGTTTATTTTTCTGGAAAAATCTCAGAGTTGAAGCTGTCTAACTGCAATTTTGAGTGAGAAATAACAGAAAGTCGTCTATTTGTTTTCATTTTGTGCATCTGCGAACTTTGCCATACTACTCCATGTGATCCTGTAGCTATTGTATTTACGTTAATCAAAGAATATCACGAAGAGAAAGCACACTAAATGTGTGTTTGTGCGTGTTTGTGCGTGCGTGCGTGCGTTAGAAATCGTCTATATAATGAAGGATGCGTGAAGACGCACTCGTGACGCATCCCAGGCGTACGTAAAACGTACGCATCTGTGGTGTCTGTGACCTCACGCTGACATAAAACGTCTTGACGTGACTGCCTACGAGTGTAAATTAGATTATACTGAGAGTTCTGCTCATTCACTATGTCGACCAACTCATACTGTTCGCGTCTGGTTTACGTCCATCCATCCGTCCGTCCGTCCGTCCGTCTGCACATCCGTAACGAGATTACGAAGAGTTTTGGCGATAGCGTAGAATATTTATGCTTACCTTTCTCATAACAATCACTGCTATTTTTGAGGATTCTACCTAAATGTGCTTAGCAAAAGTAGAGCCTACGAACGCACAAAGTGACGGACGCACGCAAGCACAAGAAACTTTGACACCTTTTCCTGAAGAATATATGTATCGACAAAAATTGCTGCTCTTAAGCCTCTTTAGTCTGGATTTGTGGAGAAACGCCATACTTTCTTTTCAGATGCGTGCGTCGGTAGATCAAATCTACGTTGCATGGCTGGAGGTTACCCAGATCCGAATAATTGCGCTGTTTGTCGGTGTCCTGAAGGACTCGGTGGAGCCGACTGCAGTCGATTGCAGCCGAGCGGTGAGTTCCCCTGATTTCTTGAGCGCATTCGCTTCAATGATGTTTAAATTTTAGTAAAATTAAACCTCCAGGATAGAATTCATCCAGAAATGTCATTATTTTCATCTCCGATCCTTCGTCAAAATTTCCTATTTGATCATGTGGTTTGGCGCCAAATTTAAACAGACATTCACATTCCTGGGGACCTTATCTTTGCATCTTAATTTATGGCTGAGGTCAGTGTCCTTGTGTTGTTTTTCCAAGGACATTCCACCAAAATATCTTGTGCACAAAAAAGGCAAAACTATTACACCTGCTAATAAATCAATAAATCGATCGTTTCATGCGTAGAGAGCGAGAATTGGCATGATCCAATTCTCTTGCAGTTGCATCCTTGCATCTTCTTAGCTTATAACATTTCCACGCTGCTCTATAACCAATAATTTTGTTACAGTCGTCCTTTAGTCATCCAATTTTCGTTCTCAAACGTTCTCTTATTTTCAACGGAATTTCCATCACTTTTTTTCGCAATTCATTTCTGAAGCTCGTCAGGAGTTTTCTGACCTACTGGAAAATTTTACCAGTAAAGTGAATTTTTTTCAAGGATGTGTTATTATCTTTGTTATTTCCACTTCTGTACTCCATCCACCAAAGCAGTTCTTTAGCATAAATTTTCGGTTTTTCACGATTTGATAACCTATTTACATCATTTACTCTTCTCATATTCGTTTCATTCTCCGATCGATGTATTGATTTAACATGATTTCTTCTGACGAAATTCATTAATGGTCCCCGAAAAATTTTTATTTTTCCCGCACATCCATCGTGGACGACTTTCCCAGGCAAATGTGAGAGATTTCACTAATTCTCTCAGTGTTTGCTGTTACTAATTGAGACACTTGAGCAGCAAAAAACGTGCCTATTTTGGCCCAGGAAACAATTCCCACTACAAGAAATCATAAAGAGAAACCCACTCAATAAAGATTCGGGAGCATTCATGAATACTTTTTCCCATCTTCACTTATCCATCTCCATTTTTTTGCATCACGCCTTTTTTTGGCTGCACACCTTGAGTGTATCCATAAATGCAGATCTTAGCCACAACAACTTTCACAACTGTTTTCCTCAGTTCTACGGCCGTGAATTCGAAAATTGAGGATTGAAGTGATACTAGACTGAGGACCATTAAGAAAGAACCAAATCGAAGGAATTTTACTTGATTTCTACATGTTTAAAGTGTCTAATTTATAGTTATAGTCATAGTGAAAGGGCTAAACCAGCTGCTAATTTTCCACCAACATTTTCCCGTGTTTTTCGCTAGTTATTTTTCTTGCATGTCATGAACTACTGTTCTCTTACGGCCAACAAATTCGGACCAAGTTACCTGGCGTGTCTCATGATAAATGCAGTAATTTCTTTAAGGGCTGCATGCATCATTAAGATTACCCAGGGTAAACGCGTAAACACAACACTAATTTACTCAACATTAATACGGGCGTCAACACGTTTACCCTGGGTAATCTCAATGATGTAAGTATACAGGCCCAGATCAGGGTGTTTTGTATTGAATTCAACTGTAGCGTTAGCCAAGGTAATCCCGTGCATTCCCCATATTTTATCGAGAAAAAAGACCATTGATCCTTATCGCTTCAAGATTATTCATGGGCATACTTTACCCATAAACGCTCAGTTTCCAACCCCTTACACATCCTCGTGGTCATTCCTTTCTTCTTCTTCTTCTTAGCTCCACTTTTATGTTTGCTTAGCCGGCATCAACTTTAGTTTCATCCAGAAATCCGTTCGTTTTCAGACGGATCTTATCCCGAAATCCAGGATTCCATCTGATCTTTACCCGACAGCTGCTACTTACCTGTTTTATCCGACCTAAACTTTTATGAAGAACCTTGCGTTGTTCACATTCTTTTCCGTCTGCTCTTCTATTTTTTTTACATTGGTATCCACATATGTGTTCCTGTATTTCATATTTTAAGAAATTATTTAATACTCAGTGCAAATTCCGAAATAATCACCAGTGATGGCTTTTCTCATTGAGAATGGAAGTGAACGTTTACTACGATGTAAGGGTTATTGCGTGAGGTAATCTCAAATGGTAAACTTCACCTGCCTCCCACTGACACATTTACCCATCCGAATAGTCTACCTCGTTCCTCAATTTACCCACTAAATCTGCCTCGTACTTTATTTTGACACTTTAGTTAACCTCGTGCTTTTTCTTATAGCTTGGGGTGAACTTGCTGATGCCAAAACAGGGTAATCTCGGAGGTTAACACATATGGGTAATCTCAATTACGAATACCACCCCAATTTCCTTCCTGATCCTGGAAATTTCTCTTCTCGAAATCCTCGTTTTCCAGCATGTGGAGGTGAACTACACGCGACAGATCAATGGCAGACGTTAAACAGCCCTCCAGGGAAAGACATCAGATGTTACTGGAGGATATCCGTGAGTGCTTCAAAGGGCAAAATCTCTTCGTTTCCACATGGGGCATAGCCTAATTTAATATTTTCAGGTTCCTGACGGCTCTCGGGTGAGGTTCCGTCTCTCCGACGGTGAATTTCCCTGCTCATATGGATGCCAATCTTATGTAGAGATCAAGCACAAGCTTGATATTCGGCTGACTGGATTCCGGAGGTGAGCGTCTATTTCCTGGAACTTTCCGGAAGGAACCATAGGACATTTTTGCTTTTTTCCTTCGGTTTTACCCATTTCCGTGTGAAACCCCTTGAAGTAATTTCTACCAGAGGAAATACCTTATCAGAGCTTCCTGGCCACAGTGCCTACTGTCGCGCTTCTAAATTGGTCGTAAGCAGCTGCGATAAGATTCCCTTATCTACCGCTAGCACATCTCGTCGTATTGTCCCGCATTCTCACTGAATAAGTTTGCCAACTGACCTCAGTAGCCTTGACGATAACGGTCACCTTTGAACTGAAAGGACCTCTAGGAGAAGGTGGACGAGTTTTCCGGGAAAAATCAGGAAAAATAACGGGAAACTTTCATTCTTCGAATATCAATTCAATTTCGGGAAATTACTGCATTTCCTGTTGAGAGTTCAGTTCTAAAATTTCCAAAGTAAAAAAAATCCTAAAAAATCGCAGCAATAACCCCAACGCTTCAAAATTCCCTCTCTCGTTGTGCAATTGCGACCCTGATAGATGAAATAATGGCAATGACTTTTTGCAGAATGGCACATACTATTTGCACACTTCGCAACTGAATAAACGACCCTTCCTGTTGTCGTTAATGATATTTCCAGATAGAGTACGTAATCGCACAAAACATTAAATACCGCTAAAAGATCATAGGTCACAGCTGCTGAATTTCAAAGATCAAACAGATCAATAATATTGGATTACGCTATTTGCTACTAAAGACAGTTTTTTCCTGTAATCCCATTAATTTGGTAATACACTAGAAAAACTTGAAAACGAGTACAGAAATGAATGTGAAATTGTCATTAAGATTTGATTTCATCTTTGACTGTATGATCCTGCAAGTTAGTCAATAAATAATCTATTCAAAAAGCAAATAAAAAGGCGATTATCCTCAAGTGGATCAAATCGAGCAAATCAATAAATATATTGGAGCCACTTTTAAAAAGCAACGTAAAACCTGTTTTTTTCCTAAGCTGCTAAGCACAAGCCAGAAAATAGCCGACACTTTGAGGATAATTCCTCTATAAACGTCTGTTTTGGTGGTTTATTCTCGTCTACGGACATTTATCAAACAATATGCGAGCGCCGGCGACTTTATTTTGCCTTATGGGCTGCTTTTAGCGTTAGACTTCCAGTGGCTGTAGCATGATGCCACCCTATCAAAAAAAAGCAAAAGGACTTTCATTCAGAAACCATGTAAATTAAGTAAGCAGTAAGTTAACAAACTAAACAATTAATTAATTTCTGTAAACACAAGCAGTAAAACTGGTAACAAACAAAACAAATCCATAGTAGAAATTCGTGCACATTCGTACGCATTCACATGGATTCGTGCGCAGGATCGGACGCTGCCGTATCCATTCGTAGACACTCGTGCACATTCGTACACATTCACATTCCTATTCGTGCACACCTGGGCACAGTTGTGCACAATCATACATAGCCATGGTGAAGGTGAAGACGTCCGGCGTTCATGATGTCGAGACGTGGACGGAGCCGGGTTAAGGGCCTCCGAGGCCGATAGTGTGTTGGAAGATTGGACAGCAGTCCGTGACGACGTTCGTGGACGTTCACTCTTATTCGTACACATTTACAAATATTCGTGCACTGCTGGGCACTGACAGAGCCGTGCACAATCGTACACATCGTCTATTCGTGCACACTCATGTGCACGAGCGCACACTCGTGCAAATTTAATTGCACAATTTCTATAATAGTTTCAAGAGTCTTTCCAAATGGCATGACTTCGTATTACAGTACCACTTCGTAGCAGAATTTCTGCATTTTCACGTGGATTTGGTGACATTTTCACAATTCCCATATTTGCTACCAATATTAAATAAAGTTTGCCTTGACATCATCATGGTCAACTTTCGGATTTCCTATAGAATTTCTTCACAAATTTGCAATGAAGAAATTGTGGAGTTATAACAGTTGTCCTGAGTGGAATCAATTATAACAGTTGTTCAGATAGGTAGTTTTTGTCGTTTGCAATTCGTACCTACTACTAATATGTATGTGTTTTTGACATTAAAGGGGGAATATTTACGGAATTTGATGAAGAAGGTTCTAGAAAAAGTGACGAAAGAAGGAAATGTGCTCTCATTTGCCTTTCTAATTAGTTTTTTTTTCTTTGAAATTTTCAAACATTTTGTTTTCAACCACATAATTTTTCCTAATCCTCTCCACTTTCAGTTGCTGTTATCGGCCCAAGGAAGACACCGTTTCCGAGCATAACCAAGTGTTCGTCATCTATCACCCGAACGGACGAACAGCACGTTTTTCGCTGCGCTACAAGCGACAATAGACTCGCCCTCGTCCCTACGGGTATTTCGCGCTAGGCACCAACAATCCTGGAGGCGGTGTGGATAGACGTGTGCGCTCTACTAGAGATAAAGAGGTCCCGCTGGCTCACGGGGCCCCGCACACTAATTTCATGCTGTTTTTACGTTGACTGCTGTTTTTTTTTCTATTTGCTCAGGGCTTCCGGTTCTACCGCCGGTGACCACTACCACTCCATTACATAATTCCGGCTAGAGACACATATGACACAGAGAGATTCTTTTGTTTACATATTATTATTGTAGCCCAGTGTCCCAAACCCGTGCACAACCTCACCCCCGTCCTTTGAAACCCGGTGATCTGTGAATATGACCTCCACTTGCCCGTTTTTTTCTTCTATTCCTGCATGTTCTGTTCAATTCTGACGTCTGACGAGATAGCTTTAATTGTTTTAGTCAATTTTCACTTCCAGCTATAAAGAGAACTAATTACGTAGGTCACATAATAGGGGTGACACCCAAACAGTCAGTTTTGTACATAACGCTGATGTTGCGATTTAAATAAATAATTCAATAATTGTGCTTCGCTACACATCCAGAAAAAAACCCTTGAAATTTGCTTGGCAGGTTTCCAGATAGTGCATGAAAAGCGATAAGGCATGTGCAAGAGGGCAACCTCACAGATGGAAATAGAACCTACCTGTTGAATTAAGCTTAGTAAGGTGCTAAGGTACATACACCATTTTTGCCCTTACGGTCCTGAGAAGAAAACACAGAAATGCAAAGCAGTAGACATTCATGGGATCCGAAGCCTTAGCCCTCTATTTTATAGCCTAGCAGGTTATCCACTAGACCACACACGTAAGGCATGATCACCAGAGCACGGAGGTTTACTTTCTTACACTCTCGTTATGCGCGATGATCCCAGAAAAATCAATAACTTTAAGTGGGGGAAGGGGCAAATCGTCACCAAATAATGTTGATGGTACCATGAAAAAATAGAAGTTCGTGCGGTTTCACCGCCATCTCAGCGACCCCGTCCAGAATGCCCCTATCCTTGCCTAGCCGATGGAGATCGCCCGGGGACGTATTAAAATAGTGAGCCTCAACACTACGGGGCCAGCCCACTGAATCTCCAGCGAACTCGAAATATTCACCTCCGGACTATTATTCAGGAGATTATTGATCAGGCTACCCGCATATGAATTTGGTGAAAGCACCCGCCAAACATTTAACGGCGTCCCCTAGGCGAGATCCACGACTGGCCAAAAAATTCCAGAATATTGCAAGCTCAGAACCAAGTGGATGAGAATTCGGGCAAATCCTGACCAGTGATGGAGATAGTGTTAGATCAGGGAACAAATCTTAATATCGTCAAAAGCTTGGAAATATGTAGGGGTTCCCGTGCTCCAGGAAGTGAGACGATCTGGAAGTCGGGATGAAAACCACCGCCATAAAAGGTAATACAAAGTAATAAAGCTTCTTCGAATCATATAGTACGTATATGTGCACAAGAGAAACGCCATAGCAAAAACTAGCCCTCTAAGCTCTTCGGAAATTTGATACACTGTTTATAACAGTAAAATTCCATCCAAACTCACTTTCATTGGTGACTACACGTTCAGATCGTCTTCTCTTCATCCCATCCACATAAGGAAGCTGGAATAACAAGCTCTCATCCTATAATAATGTTCATGTGATTCCTCACGAACAAGGAGGAATGAGGGAGCATGTACATACATAGCTCATTGACCGTGAACTGTGTAATGTAATTAAAAATGTAAGTTGAGAAATTTGCTTAAAAATGTAAATTTAAATGTAAATTGAAAATAAAAATGAAACTTAAGTGTGTGTGTGTTCGCAATTCAACGCGGTTTTCGGATAACGGACGCACTGGTGACGGACGCACTCCTTATCCTGACTTTAGAACTGTGAGCAGTCTAAACCAACAAAATCACCTATAATACATGTGATCCACTAATATTGGCTGATTAGTTGGGGCGAAAGGTCTTCCATAGGCCTTAACCAAACGTAAATGGTCCCAGTGGAAGCGTCAGCGCACCCCGTCAGTGACCATGTGGTGCAGTGCTAAGACGACACTACTACATCCCACTGAAACGAAAACACCTGTCCACAAGGGTCGGAAACGAAACTCGCACCTGCTCTTAATATAGAAAACATTGTGATAGATGTGATTTTCGTTTCCATTCGACAGTAAAATCTGTAGGAAGTCCATGGAATAAACGACCCAATTATTGATTTGGTGAAGAAGTCCTGCAACACTCACAACGATTACTTTGTGAATGGATTTCTTCATTAAAACAAAATCACAGTTAATGATATATCAACCATTATTGTGTAGTACCTTCGCCCATTTTTTGAACAGCTTCTCTGTCCTTTCTGCCAGAACTCCGGAGAACGTGGCTCGGAACATTCTGACACCTCACTTTCGAGTCCCTGTTGATTGTTAAGGCTCATTTTCCAGAGATGGTTGTTCATGGCCAGGAGATGGTGATAGTCCGATAGCATGAGGTTTGGCGGCCATGATAAGTGTCGCAGAAAACCTGAGAAGAAATCCTGGGTCTTCTCACGGCTTGCGTTTGGAATGCGTGTATGAGCATTATTTTGCAGAAGATGAATATTTGCTCGTTTTGTACGTTTTACGGACGGCGCCTGCCACCTTCTGGAGTCAGGCTGCGCAGAGATTGCTCATCACTGTGATGCCACTACATACAGTCCGGTCCGGCTGCCACTGCAAATGGGCGCCGGCGGGCGCCTGCCGCTGCCACCCTCCGGCGCCCCGGTATTAATGAGCTATAAATCACTCGAGCTTGGGAGAAAGCGAAGAAAAATACAATATTAGTCCATAGTAGACAGGGTAGATAAGCCTAACCCTATGCTTAAGAATGGGTTTAAGGCTTAGGCTTAGGCTTCACAGGAGTCGCCCCACGCAACTCCCTTTTCACCGAAATTTCTAAGATAAACTACGATAAGTGTAAGTGTAAGTAAGATTGGACACTATTTGTATGTTGCACCGCGTGCGCACATAGCTCAGTGGGTTGAGCGAATGATCGTCGTTGTGGTGGTCAGGGGATCGAATCCTGTCCTGTGCACCCGCTTTGCAAATACATATATGTAGTATGCTGCCTACGACTGCTGCAGTTATCTAACAAACTCCAACATAAAAAGTGGCCCGGATGACTCAGTGGTTTGAGCGGCAGATTGCAATCTGTCCCTATCGCTGGTTCCACTCCGTTGGAGATCCAGAGTTGAGTATCGCAGTGTTTGGGGTTCACTGCTTGGAGCGTCCCCCGTGATCTCCTTCGGGTAGTCCAGGAAGGCATCCGGCAACGTTTTGCATAAATTTCGAAGATAAACTACGATGAGTGTAAGTGTAAGTAATAGTGGACACCATTTGAATGTTGCATCGCGTGCGCGCATAGCTCAGTGGGTTGAGCGGATGATCGACGTTGTGGTGGTCAGGGGATCGAATCCTGCCCTGTGCCCGCCTTTTGCAAATACATATAGTATGCTGCCTACGACTGCTGCAGTTATCTAACAAACTCCAACATAAAAAGTAGCCCGGATGGCTCAGTGGTTTGAGCGGCAGATTGCAATCTGTCCCTATCGCTGGTTCCACTCCGTTGGAGATCCAGAGTTAAGTATCGCAGTGTTTGGGGTTCACTGCTTGGAACGTCCCCCGTGATCTCCTTCGGGTAGTCCAGGAAGGCATCCGGCAACGTTTTGCATAAACTTCGAAGATAAACTACGATAAGTGTAAGTGTTGGTGTAAGTAATAGTGTAAGTAATAGTGAAAAACCACTTTTTCAAAGTTGAGGGAAACCGGGAGAGAGTAACTCCGCCGTAAAGGACTGCTCCACGAAAGATAAATGACAGCGGTAGAACTACTTCGCAATGGATATGGAACAATTTATACAGATTTCAATTATTTCTGAAGATCCCGAATTGGATGAGCTTTATTATTCAGATGGGATAACTGAAGTACTGTCTCCATCTATAGAAGAATAACGGCCATTTTTGTATTCGCGAAGCAGTGTACTACAGCAGAAAATGGAAGAGTTGGCTTCGCTTATTGTGTATTCAGAAATCTTTCCCCATGAAAATCACAAAAATGAAAAAAACGTGAAAGTTGTGAAAATGGTTCCCTGCTTTATAGCCTTACCATATCCACTGCACTCTGTCTACTATGGACTAAAATTGTATTTTTCTTCGCTTTCTCCCAAGCTCGAGTGATTTGTAGCTCATTAATACCGGGGCGCCGGAGAGTGGCGGCAGCCGGCGCCCGGCGGCGCCCATTTGCAGTGGCTGCCGGACCCGACTGTAGGAACTCGTGGTGAAGCATTCCTTCTGGCTCCACCAACATTTAAAAAAACCTTCCTTTCCGCTGGGTCAGTCTTTGGCTGTTCTGGAAGTGATTCTGGACACGGAATCCACTGGCACTCCTGTGCGTTGTTCGCGTACAGGGCCAAACTTCCGCCCCCACTTGCGATATGTTTAGAAAGTCCTTCCCATGTGGCCGAAGGAACAGTGGCTCCTCGATGCTCACCAGGCATGACTTATTAAATTCGCACAACACACGGGGTGGTTTGTCCGGACAACTTTTATAAATTCTAAAGTTATATGGAAATTTTATAATACTATTGTTTGTTCAGTTTCCGCTTCGTGCATGAACCTTACACGAAAACCAGACACAGAAATAGTTTCCTCCTGCATCATCAGTAAGGTGAAAGAAACCTACTAAATTTTGTTTCTAAACATATGCCTGACATGTGCACATATTTCTCAAACATGCCTACTAGATGTTTAGGCTTAAATCTTACAATTAGTCTTTGGATTGATATAACATCCCACAACAAATGTATTAAAAAAGAAAACTGAGAAAGCGAGGATGCTTGATGACGGTCGCATAGTCGCACTAGAGTCTCTTTACCAACATGCAGTTGTCGGCATCTGACGTCTTCTTCAGGATGTCCCGCAAATCGTCGTTATTAAGTGTAGACTCACGTCCAGACCTTGACTGACTTTCAAGTGTTATTTCGCCGAATTCGAAGCTCTGGTATAATCGAGAGACCGTTAAACGGTGAATAACGTTTTCCTCAGACAACACATAAATTGGCATCTGTACTTCTTGCAGGATGTCCTTGCAAGAAACTGTAAAAGACGAAGGAGTAAAGTGAGACTCGACAGGTCGAAGGCATTATTACTCGGATACTAATAGAGCTTCCCTCGTAGGCCCTTGAAAGCTCCAAGAACACACTACTACCTTATACCGACACAACTTCCCACCTGTCACTGTTTTTGCGCATAGAAACGGAAATAAAAAGTGTTGCAGATCTTTTTCACCAACCAAGTATTTTTCGTTAGTATGTGTGTTACGTCGCTTAGCTCATTGCCTCTTATACTGAATGCCTTATACGCTTGTAGTCTTCGAAACGCATTTTAAATACTCTTCAGTTCCGCTGTTGCATAAAATATTCTGCTCGTATAATATTCTGCCCACTATGCGAAACTCTCATAGACCGCACACCACGCTTGTAAAACTTTCCTCATCTTTCAGAATCAAGTACCTTCTAATATCTCACATTCGAAAATGACGATCTATTTTCGAGTTTATTCTCATGAAAAGAATTGGTAGCTAATTCTTCAACTGCTGATTCTTACACATGGTGCTCTATGTTATTTTATCTATTTTTTTTTTCGAAAGCATGAGTTGTTTCGACTATTTTCGTGCTTTTTTGGAGCTGTGAGACACGGTTGTGTACTCATACGTATTGACAAAATGGTGACAGTGGGTGAAGATTCCCAAGCCTAGTGATCAGTCGGTGGGAGTCTCACATGTCAGGGAGAATTTCATCCGTGTAAGATTTTTATCGTGCAGAATATTATATGGGCAGAATAATACATAACGCACCGGCGATTCCAGTGCCCCTGAGGTTTTTGACTCTCTATTCCGAAATTTTCAAATTTCGCTCCGAAAGACAGAAGCATAGAGATCATTCCTGAAGAGAACAAGCTTCACGGTATCCATGCCTCTAACTCATGCTGTCTTCTTCGTTCCGTTTGAATTCTAGTACTGTTTATATACTTGTTTATGTATTCATTCAATCTACCAAACATGGTGCGCCATAAAACCAGAAGTGTAGGGATTATTCATGAGCAATGATCTGGCCGTTAAGTGAACATTAAAACAGCCGACGTTACCTCATTCCATATTTGGTTTATGATCTGAGGCAGCAACAAAGTAGTCATCTTTGCGGATTCCCGCATTATTTTCCCTTTCCAAAGACCATAGAGAACTTTATAAGAACTTTCGGACTACTCATTTCTGTACTTCTTGGAGTAAAATCAATTTAAAAAAAACATCCAAGAGAGATTTTGCACTATTGACAGTGAATTACAACGGCTACAGTGCTCCAGACCACTCGGAATCCGCCAAAGGTGGGCGTCCGACCAGCATGCGTGCGTCCGACTTTTCTTGCAACGTTCTTGACTATAATCAAACGAATTCACTCCACCTATTCTAAAATGCATCTAATAAATTCCCTTTCAACGCATTTCACTCGTGGAGCACATAGAGCAACTGTGCACGGAATTGCACTTGCTCCGCCCACACCTATAGTTGTTTCTGCGTACTTACCCTACTTACTTTTACTTACTCTAACATAATATTTTCCTCCATTTCCCCTAGACATTGTAAATTTCAAAGATTACAGTCTTTAAAGAGTTCAATGCACGATCTCTACTCCTTTATCACCCGATCTTTGTCGCTTGTACTTTTACAATCACCACCTACACACGATTCCTTTCATGAACAGCTGTTGTAAATCAAAGGAGTACTATCTCTGTCTGCACGAAGTACATATGAACTGCACTTTGTTCGTAACATACTTGCACATGCTGCACTATTCTTTCTGCGATCTATGAACTCGCATGTGCACGATGGTCTAAACACAATAATATCCAACTCTATGGCTGATTCGTGGAATTTTTTCTAGGTGACGTAGACTGTTACTCTGATCACATCGCTGGCACCGCACTGCCACCGCTGATCAGCTCAGTAGCGACGCGGTCGCGCCACTCCAACCAGCTCGGTCTGACACGTCTTAACAGGCATCACGTATTCTATCGTGTTACAGTGGACCCTCACTGTGCGCTCCACCACAGTCGTTTCTTGCGATTTTGACATAAAAATGATCTCTTGAGGTTTCTGATCACAATGGCATAAGTGATTCCGTACGAAACTGCCGAAAAACGAGTTTCTGAGCCCTGATCCTTAGCGAGCTTGTGGGCGGGGCTGGGGCGCTTTCGAGGCGGGGGACGAGGTTTCTCAATAAAGCACGCCCACAATCTCCCCAAAAGCTGGGCCTCTAAAACGGGTTTTTTGGCAGTTTTGCACTGAATTACGTACATCGGTGTGATCAGCGGCTCCTGCAGATTCGTTTCCTGTGAAAACCTCAAAAAACGATTTTGTGTGGGAAGGTGCATCTAGAACTCACGTGGTACGCATCGGAATATCATAAAGTACTATAATACCCTAGGGAACAACTCTGGCTGCTTCAAGGCCCGTATAGTTTGTCCGGTCGGACAAACGCGCTCCAACGGATGATCTCCGCGGATATGCATATCTACCCGTTTTACTGTAAGATATCTTCACCCTGTCGATTTCCAGTCGATAATTGATTTCTACTGGATAGCCGAATAATTATGACCGGTGGGAACAGTTCCCGCTGTTCCTCATCGAACGGCTAAATATACTGAATGCAAATTCTGGACCTCAGATCTTCCACACCACAATTTTTTGGTCTCTCAAACTTCGAAAATTTCGTTACAAATCCCTGCACTGTGCAACAACAAACACTATAGAATAAAATATGTATTGAGTCGTACGAAGCACTAAAAAGTCGGGGGAAGTAAACCTATGTGGGGGTGGGTATAATGGGAGGGAGATGAAAAGAATATACAGATATTACGTGGACGGCGGCGGTGGGAGGTTCGGTGGTCGGGTGTTGTGGTGGGTAGGTGGATTTGATGATGATGAGTGAAACAAATGATGAGAAAAATGAATGAATGAAAGAGAAAAAATAGAACAAAACATAAATCTGCAGAGAAAAAACACGGCTCAGACGCATACTACAGTACATACAGTATATCCGTCACATAAGAGTTTCGGGTCCTTTAATATGAACAATCTGCAGCTCTGTCACTCAGTTTCTCTCGCTCTAAAACGATCACTACAAACAAAAAAACGAAAACGAAAGAATATAGACTTGTAGGAATAGAGCAGTCAGTTGGGATTCAATAGGAAAGGATGGATCGATGGATGTGGATGAATAATCGATGAATGACGAATATTAATAATAATGAATGATGATGATGGTGATGATTAGGAATTCGGTCAACAAATCAACAATCTTCTGTATAGAATTTCGCGAGAAACAGCACAAAAACTTAGGGTGTGGTGTGAATGAGGGAACACAGAGAAAAGAAAAACAGAACAGAACGAACGAAATCATCTCGACAATCAGGTCGACCCTAGAACACACAAGTGACCAAGAAATACATGAAATTTTGTCTCCTTCTGGATAAAAACAAACAGGATAGAACCGCCACCAAGCATCAGCATCGTACAGCCTAGCTGATGCTCGCGGCGGCAGATAGCAAACTGGCGAAAAAACAGAACAAAACAGAAAAGGCAACTGTGGGACACATAGCAGACCGGGGGGCGGCGGATGCGCTTCATGATGATGACGATAAACTCTCTGCCTAGACACTATAGACTATTTTACTATATATGAACAACAGAAACAGTGTTTTCTAGTATTAATATATAATAATAATAGATTGAGGAAACACTCTGTGAACGACGAACAGCCAGATGTGGAAATAACGACAAACGATGATCCAACCAACGACAGCGTAAAACCAGAAACCGATAGTAGGGAAAAAATTAACACGATTAAAAAGGAGGGAATAAAGAGAAAATAATGAGAGAAACAACCAACCACAAACACAACAAAATGGTAGCTATTAGACTATGGGTGGCTATTGGGCGCTAGACTCTAAGACGTTGAATATATGATCGTCGTGTGTGACTCTGCCTTCTTCTACGTTTACTTATCTTCGTGGATATGAGAGGAATGAAAGGTGGTGGCGGATTGAGAGAAGGGAGCTGCTCAAATCACTGTAAATCTATTATTATAGAACAGTTTAGGTGCGTGTGGGTGTGTGTTACCATGAGGGAAACGGGCAAGACTCCTTTGCGCTGAGCTATCTGCTCGCTACAGGACCGCGACGCGGCGCCACGCGTCAAACTGCCGCAACCATCGGCGCCGAGTGCGTCGACAACGGTCGAGACTTCGCTGCTGCGACTTTTTGTAATTTTGACGGATCCGACGCTTTTGCGAATCCATGCTCCATTAGGTCCTTATCCACACGTATTGGCTGGAATAATCAACATTTTTCAAAGCATGGTATGTCCGGGTGTTTACTAGTAACATATTACTTCGGATACACGGTTTACCTATGGCACTTTAAGTGCGAATGTATCATTGAGACTGCCCATATTTAACTATGTCAACGTACCCAAATTTTGCCCTTACATGGCACCCATTAATATGCTCATCCATCTTACGCGACATTGTCTTTACCCAGCTGCATCGTTGCAAGGGTGGGTAACCTTAGACCTACCTACAGCAGCAGCTGGGTACAGACAACGTCGCGTAGTACGGGTGAGCATGCTAATGGATGCCAGGTAAGGGGTAGATTTGGGTGGGTATAAGGGTACCATCATTGCAACCATGCATCTGAACCAAGACCCACAATTTTCCCAAAAGGTGGTTTAGTGTACATAGCCCTTAATGGAGTAACTGAGGAGGCGGATACGAAAAAAAGGGGTCTTTGCATAAAAAGTGACTTTACCACACGAGATTTCAAAAGCAAAGAGACTTGAAAATTAGCTCTAAACTGGAATAATTGAGCCCTATGCTTGCCGGTTGACCATGCCCACTCCTAGCCCCTACTCTTGAATAACATGCCTATTTCTTGCTTACCCCTGGTAAGTTGGAGGAGAGGCGGTGTTGATATGTTTACCCTGGGTAATCTCGGTGATACAAGCAGCCGCTAAAGATATTGCATATAGGACGTGGTCCAAAGCCAAAGGTGAGAGGGTAACTACCGCAGGATTATTGTAGGTTTGGCTGACATCCAACATGATAAAGAACAAACTCATCAAATAAACAACTGGTTCTGCTTTTACGCCCACTATGTGAAGATCACTACCACTTTAGAATAGACTAGGGCTATAGCCACTCTTATATCCCAGATAAAAAACAGAAGAAGATCTACCAAAAAAATTCTTCAGAAGGGAAAAAAAAGAAACAAAGCAAAAACGCTCACCTTATTTTCTTCATCAAGCACAGTCAACTCCACCATCGGGACCTTATCATTCACATTAAACCCAATGACTGTGGCATTTATCACTTTGCCCATACAGAGCTTTTGGAAGTGTGCAAACGCTGCTTCACCCCATTGCCATGTTCCTGAGAGTATATCCATAAAAACAAGTGGAAAACATGGAGAAAAGCAGATAAAAAACAGAAGAAGAAAAAAAGAAGAGATCGTGAAGTTGTATAAAAAAAGAAAAACTCGCCATCGATAGGTTGCACATGCGCCAAATAACATTCAATAGCTTGGAACGGTAACGACATTAAGTCTGTCCTGAAAATGATAGGCTTTTTACCTGGGCCTAGATGTACCGGATAAAAATAGGAAATCAGATAGGATAAAAAATAGCAAATAAACCAATAAAAGAGCATAAACCGCACCTGATTTGCCTCAATTCACTCCTGGGTAACCGCGTATAGCCTCCATAGTCCACAAATCTCAACATCACTTCATCTGTGTCGGCATAGTAGCTTACGGTGACTGCACGGAACCATGCTCCAAGCACTGGTGCCGCACACAGCAGTCCAGCTGTAACTACAACATTCGTAGACAACAAAAAACACCAACGACATACTGCCCTGATAGACAATGCTCACTTTGGCACGGTTTCGGCAAATCCGGTATATCTGTCCCTTGACTGTAGAGCCGAATCATATACATGTCGAGATGTGACAGGGAGGAAAACGATGGATGGGTCGGTTGTTGCAGGAAAAAGTGTCCTGGATCGATAACAGACGAGCACACGACCTCACATGGTATAGCATCGGGAAGGGTCAGCTTAATAGCGCAACTATATTAGACGATATGACATAGTGAAGGTCAATTGGCACCAAATTTGGTCAGCTGTCTCGACCCGGCCGAAATCCTTACCCAGCTTGGTTGAGAAGCAAGTGCATCGAATAGATTGTTTGGAAGTGGTGGCGGCAACACGGGTTGTAGGTTCAATTCAGGGAATCGTGCCGGCGGAAACCGTCTACGGAGCATTTGTAGGCAACGGTTGATTTGTTCACGTTTTCCACGAACCTGAAAGTACGTGCATCAACCACCGGAACACACTCCTCAACGTCAACGCCTCATACCCATAGAAATACGACAAAATGTCAACTTGGGTGAGTAATCACGGTGTTTTCGTACTATAAATACTGAAAATAGCCTTTTTTGTTCTTAGATCGCAAGCAAAGAACGTCTCAACGCCATTTCAATGTTAGAGTACAGAAGAGCACTTTCTGGATTTACGGACACAGGGCCAATCCTCAACATGCAAGTGTGACGGCACTCACGGAAGAAAAGAAAACCAGCAGTTTTCCTGTTATTTGACAAGGCAAAATTATTCCTCTTCAATAAAAGGAACATTCTACCAGTCATAAGGCCACTTAGGCTAGATGCGTGCGTGCGTGCGTCAAACGCAAGCACATTTGTCATAAAAATCTGTCCAAGCGGCCATACACAGACTTCTATGCAACATTACCGGGCAAAAAATGGGAACAAATCCGGGTGTGCGCTGGTTTTTGCGCACATTCTTTGTTCTACAATGTATGACTCCGGCTTCAGGATGACGCAACGGGATGTTAAAGTGGGCCTGGTTTTGTCCAACGCCGGTGAACACATCCGGAACCATCAAGTCGGGGATCCACAAAGAGTAAACGGAGTGGTGCGCGTACCAGTGAGAATCTTCTGTGACAGTGAACATAGTCTGTACAAGCGCCGGAAATGCACAATATCCCTTCATCTGCATTACCGTGTCTGTCCAGCTCCATTTCACAGAATGTCGACGAGTTTTTTCGAGCCGCCTGGTCTCAAATGAGTAACAGTAGAAAAAATGTTCTCAATTTCCCGTTGTAGGGCAAACTGAACCAGATGGGTGCGTTTGACGCGCGTGTGTCTGTATGATGGAGGATACGCACAGTCGCAGTTCTGACGCAAACCCGGAGGCACACGTTTGTGATGTCACAACTATTCACAGTGGCTGCACGGTACCAGAATGCCGCGTTGATCGGTCTTCATGGGCGACCCTGCACAAATAGATGCGTGCGTCTGACGCACGAATGACGCATGCACCTAGTACAAGCTGCCCTTAAGCGTTCATTTTTGCACTTCCTCTTCCCTGTCTCACGCTATGAAGTTTTATTGGGCACGTCCTCAGCAATGCAAGCACGAGATTTCATGTACATCTTTCGCGGAAAACTCGAACGCGGCAGACGCGACGCGTACGCGTAGTATAAACAGGCCTCATCCTACACACAAGCTAAAACCAAGCAAGAATACACATACCTGACATATTTGATGTGTATCGACTTTTTCTGGTGTATGATGTTGTCGTATAAGCATTCGGACGTCCGTTCTGGTACTGAGTTCCTAAACACCTCACATACTTCCATAACTAGAACAAATTTTACTTTGTTTGAAGTACAACTTGTATAAAAATTTTGCAGGAAAACTAATAGAATAACATGAGAACTAACCTTAATCGTCTTTCCCTTAATTCCAATTATTAATCCAACCAAGGTGTTCGGGATTTCAAATTCATACATCGGAAGGACGTCGCCAGCCTCATCCATAGGGGAGAGGGACGACGCCAATCCGCCAGTGGCTCGTCCCGAATCTTGTGATGATACCTGAAAAAGCATTTCAACAATAAGGTTACAAGAAAGAAACCCCTTGAAATTACAAATAGCCCATTGTGGCAAAAGTCAATCGCATTAGAAAAATCTCAAGAGAAGCTGTTGATTGTTTAGAAAAAACTGATTTAAAAAATTTGTCTACTATAAATAAAAAATTGATAATATCAAGAAAAAAATTATCTATTGCTGTTCATCTCAAGCAAAGCTGATCTCGGTCGAGCGCACCCGTCTATATTTGAACTGTTTCGAAGAAAGAATATGAGCACTGAACGCCCTCAAAGGGAGAAAAATAGCCTAGAAGGAAGTGAACTCTGCGTTCACATTCCCTAAAATTCCCATAGAGAAGAAACTTTGCACTTTCTGTGAACTATAAGCGCAGAATTAGCAGCCAAGAAGATGAATCTGAACTCATTAGCCTGTCCTCCAAGAATACTTTTTTCAAATCTATTAACTCTATACGATCGCCACGCTTCAGAAAACTAAGTTGATTTCCCGCTCACTCCCTGCGATTTACACATTCCGCAATAATGCACTCAGTATAAAGAATGCAACAAGTGCTGCTGGCAGCCTTTCCACCACTGGCACGCAGTCACACGCCTTTTTTCTTTTCTGGGAACGCCGTGCTGGCATGTGATTGAACAGCACTACTATTCCTATTAATCAAAGTGCACATCTTCTCTTAAAACTCTAATTTTTAACAAGAATTCAAGTCATCCCAGATTCCCAAAGATCTTTGAAGAATTTACACACCAACGGTTCTGGGCTGAAATCCATAAAACGTTATCTACTGGTTAGCATGATTGCTCGTCACACAGACTACCTAATGGCACGAAACGCAGGACATGAAAGTTGGTTTGCTAACCCAGTTTCGCCCGATCATGCATTTTTGAATTCCTGAAAGCCTCAATCTTCTCTTGCACTCTCCTAGCCTTAACCTTCTCTTGCGCTATACGTGCAATTTTTGGTCGTCAAAAAAATCCAGATAAGCCCCACCCAGAGCAAAAATGGAAGCTACCCCAACAAAATTGTAGGCTTCGAATAAAACAAAATATTCAATTTCTCAGAGGCCAGACCTAACCTAACCCTCCCAAAGAACCAAGTGTTGTGCTCCCAAGGTTCTCACACCTCTTCGCTTTCAGTCTATCCTTGAAGGAAATCGCTCTCGATTTCGCTCCTGATAAGTATCAACCGTTGGCAATTAGCCAAGAAACGCGATGGCACGCCTTCACCCGTGTGCGATCGATACCTATCAAAAAACGAGGTACTCACTGACGTCGCCGATTCTTTAGCGTCAGTGCTAGTTCTCACACAGTTCGCGTACAAATTCTGTGAATTCTGAAGTAATGTTTGGAACAGATTCTTCGTGATAGATCACAATCAGGGAGTAGTAAAGTCCAGTACTAATATTTTCATATTCTTTCTTGTATTTGACATTATTTTTCTGCTGTTTTGTGCACTGCAAGAATGCGCTAAGCATGCAAGCTCCTAAACTTGACATGGCAAATTATCTTTGGCAATCCAAATATAGTGCCTTTGATAGAGACTTTCTCGCTGTGCCAAATATGGTATCTTTAATAGGAACTTATTAGCTGAGTCAAATTTATCATAAAACCATGTTTACGTACACCGCAAATGTCAACTGCTATTGATCTCTAGCCAGCACCAGGATCTCTACACGTAGAATGCATCTTGCTAAAGACTAAACATGCATTCCTTCTATATTTTTGTATAGCAAAAAAAAAAGTTGGAGTAGGACTACAACTGGAGAGGTTTGATGACCAAACACTTTGAAGAATGTCCCAAAAAAGTGGAAAAAAAGACTAAACTGATTGTAATCCAAGGATCAAAACAGAATTGTCACAGGCCAAAGAATTTAGAACGATCGAAGAACTTCCCGCACTTCAAAAATACAATTCGATGTTTCAGAATGAATACCCAAAAACAGAACAACGTACAAATTCAAAAATATCAAAAGTACAAAATTCCTATTAACTTGACCTCTGCCGAAAATAATCGCAACTGCACTAATTTTGAACTTTTCCAGGAATGTCCTTGAGAAGTTTGATAGACCAATCAAAAATCGCAGAAACTAACGCTTCACGGAGGAATCTCAAGAATAGTTTTCAGAACTAATGAAAACTAATGAAAAAAAGAGGATTTTTGCATCTTCTGCAATTTCCCCTCAGCAACCACTTCCTTCTCAAAAAATGTCACATCTAAGGTGTCATGCAAAAACCTCATCGTTTAGGTCACTTCCTTATAAATGAGTTACAAATTCCACACTGCAACGCTGGTGCCACCTGGCACACTTTTTTCTCTTGACGAATAGGGATGAATAAACAATTTGGTTGACCTTGGAAGAAAAGTGAAATGAGGGGTTTAGGGAGGTGAGGGGTGGGGTAGTCAACCCGACAAGTTACAAAGAAAAAACTGCAAGCGACTAGCGCGTTGTGCAGATCTTGGATCAGTCAAAACGATGTGCGATGATCAATAAATACACTTTGGTCCATGGATGTGACAATTTCAACACAACCACGACTGCCTACAGAGCCAAGAAAGACACAACACAGAGGTAAATTATTAGAGGTTTGGTTTTCAAAACAAGCTTCACAAGCTTCAGAGAAAGGCCCCTGCACTAATCTTCTTGAGAGTTCTTCCTCGAAAATAAAGAGTTTATGCACCCAGTAATGTGTTATTCCACAGAATACCTAGAAAAATTTCAAACTGAAGTTTCTGGCAGAAGCATCGAAATAAAGAAGGCTACAACAGCTTTTCTTTGGAGAAATACAAAACGACAAGGCTTGAAGAAAAAAAATTAAGCTAGCAATTACAAATAAATAAATTGTAGACAGTAAGACGTAACTGAGACAAAGAAAATGATTTTGTCGTCGAGCTTCTTAGCAAGGAGGTGACAATCAAACGGACTCGCGTCAAAATGATAATGCCAACATGACATAAATTCCGCTAGGAATTTGCCTATAAAACTGTTTAAAAAACTTGTGAGCAATTACCAGTTCGAAAAAATAGGAAATATATTCAGGCAGTTTCACGGAAATCACTGGGAATACTCACTCCCTTCTTTCCTAATTCCCTGTTACCCTGTCCCCAGATCACAATTAAGCTACTGCACTTTTCAACCCCACACACAAAAACTCTCACACCAGGAACGAAAAACGTATACCAGCAGAAAACGCTTACAGAAGAGTGCACTTACAGCCAAACAATGTAACTCAAGCAAGAAAGCATTGGCTAAGAAAAGAGATAAGAACAGACAGGTAGAAAAAAATTGGGAAGAATGCAGACAGCGGAAGACAATCCAGTTTACTAGACAGAAAAAAGGCGTCTGGGACTACGTGAGCAAAAAAAATTGCCTTGAAAAAAAGTGAAGATAAATGCTCACCGCTTCGCAATTCGATGCTGAACTAGTGCTCGCCGCGCAGCTCATCGACTGCGCAGACGATCCGCTACTCCTTCGTCGCATATTCTTGGCAGATCTCAGCGGCGTTATCGTAAGAGGTAGCGTAAACGGCAGTGGAGACATAGGCCTCGTCGTCTGATTGCCGGCAATATTCGCCTGTGGCAGTGGTGGCGGTCGAATATAAAACGGTAACGGTATCGGCGGGAATAGCAAGTGTCTGGGCATGGACGCCACCGTCGGCGGCGGTGGTGGTGGTGGTGGAGGCGGAGGGATGTGCGTCGGGATGAGGGCGACGGGCGGGAGCAGCGGCGGATGCATGAACATTGTTGCACCAACAACAGACGGACGGACGGGTGACGGACGGACGGGCGGCAATAACAACAACAACAAACACCACCCGACGCGAGACGCGAGAAAGAAACCAAGTCAGAAAATGGCGCCGGCCAACTTAGGGGCGGTCGCCGGGCACGAAAACGCACGTGGAAGCGAGAGTGCGGAGAGAGGAGCGGGTGGCGAGTCAGCACGCCACGTAAGGACGCGCAGACGATCAGATGCGAAGAGTGCGCGGCAACGGCGGAGCGCCTAGACGGATGGGGCGTGGCAGAGAGAGTGCAACCGTGGCAGCACCCCGGTGGCCGGTATGGACTCGTTAGGGGTGGTCTGCTGACGGTACTGAACAGGAAACGAGGCCAAAGATCAAGCAGTACTTCCGCACACCCAACTGGGTAACGAAACCCCCTGATTTCACCCCGAACACCTATCAATCGATGACAGCTAGCCCACCGCGCCAATACCACATCCCAGCGCCCCAACAATGCTATTCCCACGACAAAAACACAGCACAATAGCCGCAGAAAATCGCTTGAAAAAACGATAACGACGACGCCGGCATGGTTGCGCTGATCGATCGATACGCGACGACGGCACCACCGCCGGTCTCGTACGCCTCCCACGACATTGATAACTGCCGCCGGCGACCGCTGACGCCACTGGCCTCGTGCCAGCGAGCGCTGCCACATGCAACGCACCAAGCAATATCGCTGTGCGATTGCGTGGAACAAAGAGTGCAGCGAACGAGGTCCAAAAACGGTCCAAACACATCCGGATTCAGAGCCAGCCCGAACGCGACACACGAACGTCGCAACGCTCGGGTCCGATCGGACGTAAAGATGCACTTAGTACCTGTGTCAGCGCCAACAACTTGCACCCAGACGCTTTAGCGCAGCAAAAGACATGAGACACCAGGTGCTTTGTGAAAAAATAACATGATGACGTCTATTTTAAACCAGGAAGACAGCTGGGCGGCGGGAAAGTGCTCGACAAGAGGACTACACATGAATTTGATGAATTTGCCGACAGAAGGAGCTGAACGAGCCAATTTCTGAGCTGGTATGCTTTGCCGATTCTAGGGCGAAGTCTACAACTTCCGAAAGCACTCTTGCCCAAGTGCTCGAAGAAAAAGCCTACAAGGGCAGGTATACCGGACAAATATTAGAATAAGGACCATGTCTGCTAAATGGGCTATCCGTTGAGCATATGAGCAAAATAGAGAATTAGACAGGACTTTGAAAGCTCCAATAGGAGCAAAATCCAGAATAGAAATTCTGTAAGGCAAGAGATTCCTCACTCAAATAAGAATTGTCAACAAAAAAGAGCGAAGGGAGAAAAATCGTGAAGAAAATTGAACATGAGTATAAACCTGTAGCAAACAAATGCCTACACTATAGGTAGCATTGTAAAATTCATCAATTTAAATGGGGAGAGGAGGGGGGGGGGGTGAATCCGGTGTCAATAAATCTCATAGCTGCCACAACAACAGCAAAAAAAATCATCAACAGTTGCAGCAAAATAGTCAGTCTCAAAGCAAGGATTTTCGAATGAGATTTTAGGTGTGGTGAAATGAAAGAAAATGTCACGTTGATGTAGCAGCGATAGCAGGAGTCCTAGGTAACAAAGGAAATTATGCAGAAAGGACACCAGGATGAAAAAAATGGAGAGAGAAAAAAGCGGAGAGAAGAGAAAGAGAGAAATTAGCATCGTACTACTAACTACTCCTTGATAGCACTTCAAGTGTAAAGATTCCAGCAGAAACGTAAAAAATCATATTTTCAACTTAGACTGAGAACTTTTAAGGGGAAGTAGCTTGTTCTCGCTTGCCAACTCAGATACAATCGGTAAATCCAGGAACTACACGAACGCTACCCTCACACACGCCATTTCACTCCATCTTGCAGTGTACGGTCAAAATTACCACAGAGACTACTTCTTAACTGCATAATTAACAATCAAGCTACTCGTGTACATGAAAATTTTTCAACTCTTTAGAGCCTCTAATTTCATTTAAAAAATTGCAAGTCCCTCATTTGCCAAACATAAGCAGAATTAGAAAGCAGCGAAAAAGAAGCTCCTGTGGCACGGAAGGCCGAATAAATAAGCAGGCTGCTATGAGAACCTTCTATACATGAGATAATTCTCTGCTCTAGAAAACCACAGCCTATATGTATTGAAAATTTTTTTATGTGACACGTTTTGCATCACAAATGAATACAAGAGCAAAGAGATGTTCTAGCATTCGATCCAAAGAATAAAACAGAGCAAAACGAAAATGAGATGCGAATGTAATATTGGAATCCTTCGTTTATAAAAGCCTTTGAATATCCAAAAGCCTGACTAATTCAAAATGTGTCAGAATGACTCGCTAAAGAAAGTAATAACAACAGTGGTTGAGATAGCTTCTGTGTTGCATTGCTCGGTCACCATCGTCACAATCGCGGCAGCAGAGTCTAGAGATATCTTCAGCTACAGGACAAGTAACAAAACGTCTAACAAATGGTAATTAAGCACCTGTGGCTCAGATACGGACAAGGCCTTCCTCCGTACATCTCGCCATTCTCACCCACAAAGGAGCAAGTATTTTAAAACCGGAAGTGTGGGGCAATAGCATATCGCAAATGCACATGCAGGAAAATCCATATTATCCAGAAATTATTGGCCCCGTAATACATGCATCTCCCCATCCTGAGACACAAAACACAGAACCCTGTAATTTGTCAACTTTCCTTAGAACCTATGATCTATCCCATTATAGTTCCCAACACCTCTAAGGCACTCAATTACTTGGCGTGGTCTCCTTGTTCCGCTCAGTTCCTGATGAACATCATAAGGAATTTAGAAAGTCCTCAACGAATTCTGAGCTCTGATCAGCACCCGAATCCATGTATAGACCAAACTCTACCAAGATTTTATGCTGTGATAGTGTGCACAGTTTTTTGCTAGATGTCCTAAATATCTCCTCCAAAACGCTGTTCTCACAGGTGCGGGCACTGCTTGATAGCCAATTAAGGCAATAAATCTATAGGCACTTCTCCCGCGTTTTTTTTTTCTTTCAACCCACAGCAGCATTAATATCTATACGAGGAAGACAAGAACACCATTACAAGCTGAACAAGCATCCCATAAGCAAACAGTATACACTATTGAATCAGTCGCTTGTACGACATCGACCGCTACACGAGCACTCTGCCAGGAGAGCAAGGGCAAAAATTTCAGGATGAAAAACGAATTTCAAGAAATTTCTGGAGGTTCAAAATGACAAATTTCGCTCTCCAAACTCTCGAATCAGTCCGACTACCAACCAAAAGACCGCTGGAAATTCAAAAATCAGGGAATTTTGCGATAAAAAGCATCTGTCAGTCTATGACACAAGTACTAACTAGTAATACGTAGCGTATTTTGATGCTATTTATTTGTGTTCTTTCGTTATTCCTAGTATTAGCGCCTTGCGCTAGAAAACAAGGCCTCCAACGGTTCTGGTAAGCTCTCGGTTTCATTTATTTTTCGTCGAGCTTGAAACTTCTGGACTTCGCGGGTAGTACTAATGAAAACCCAATAGTTCTTGCTCAGCTTCTGTTCGGTCGGACGACAATACGGAACTAAATTTAAGCCTCTTTCCTTTCTTCAGTTCCGTTTCGTATTCAAGATTCAATAATTTCTTATTCATTGGCTAAGTTTAGGCATTGGACACGGCACACGGATCACTGGCAAATACACCAAGCTGAAAAGCTAGCACTTCTTCCGAATCCACAAGCACAGAACTCCATCGACAGTGATCTCTGGCTATCGAGACGTCAGCAATCATGCGATTCGGTCGGCAGGGGGGCCGAATGATTACACAGTTTGAATTTTGCGCCCAATCAAATAAGCTCATTTTCGTGTTAGTGGATTTTTTCTTTCAGGGAGATCAAAACAAAATCAGCGAAAACTAAAGAATTTATCCACAGATATCATCTTTAGACCCTTACGTAGTGGCGTCAGCCTGAAAACTGCCGTCTTTAACTGCCTCAAGTGCACATTACAAAGAATTACTGTGCAGTTGCTGCAACTGTTACGTAAGTCACTGCAGGTTTTTGTAATCCTTTGCTAACAGCATCGCTAATGAAGGAAAATCCAGCAAAAAGCCCTGGACAAAGGGGACACGTAAACGTATAATACCATACTATTAGTTTAATCTGCTGCTTTTTCTCTTCTACTATTCTCCTAACAATGAAGTTCCTGAATAGAATATAAACCGTGTACAATACAGTAGACCGTATCTGCAGACAGACGCTTTAGATTAATTAGTGCCAAGCACACTCCCTTTGCCTTTAAGCCCTATAAATAATTTATGATCCTGATTCCCACACATGCCTAATTCTGAAAGAGTCATAGAATCATGATGCAGCAGTGTACCAACAATACTTACCGATCAGAGGTCAACATGGGCAGTAAGCACTCTGATAACTGTGTAGGACGAACGCAGCCTGAACGGCGTAATGGTTCGGAAGAAACCCTAGCAGCAACGGTTGCCAGTTGCTGCCATTCTCCCCTTGATTGCTGCTCAATCTGTCGGCCCTTTAACAGCAATTGCTGAGGGACGGCAGCAATCAAGGGGAGAATGGCAGCAACTGGAAACCGGTGCTGCTAGGGTTTCTAACGGAACCAACACGCCATTCGGGCTGCGTTCGTGCTGCACAGTTATGAGAGCAGGGTACAAGCGAGCAAATCAAAAAAATTTACTTTTGCCTTCAACTTTACCCTCTTTCGAGGGCCATCCGTACCCAAAATGTTCCCTCACCTCCCCAAAAATGCTCCAACAGGTCAGCGACACCACAACTTCTCACAAAAAAAAAACCATTTCCGCTGCAACAATGAACCAAACCAGGTCGCCCATCTGGAATTCGACACAATTTCTGTATTTGCGCAGAGTGCAGATCCGTGCATTGCAAAAAAAAAAATTGGCAAATTGTGTGCAAACATCCTGCAGAGGAATAATTTGCAATTTTCCCAATGCAACAACGTGCACTTTTTCAGTGCATAACAAGCATGAAAATGCCGCAAAAATCCTCTTGCAAATCCGGGTGAGTAGTTTAATCCAGCTTGTTAGTGATATTAATTAGTGGAATGGCTCCCTTTAGCGTTACTCATCCGTGTCAAAACCCCTTTTCGCACCTGGCACTTTTCGAACGACGTATTTCGCGGGGCTGACATATTCTATTTGCCGAGTTACCAGGAAAACAAGTAACACAATGGACGCCCCCCAAACCCAACACACTGTCTAAACAAACGTGTCAGCGCTTCACCTCACTAAATTCACTGCAACAACAGAAACTCCCCCAATAGCCCCTAATCTGACCCTTGATCACGAAATCAGCTGATTGGCAGCAGCTAGCTCATGCACGGGTCAGCACATCACTGCGTGCACATGTGACGAGCGCGATTCACGCCCGCTGTTGAGCAGAATCGCGCGAAGAGCACGTGCTCTTTGCAGTCATCGCCAACACAACATCATGGTTTATACGGTAAACCCCTCGTTCAAACAGCTAGCGCGCCACACGGTGTTGAACCATCGCACAAAAACAGGTCTGCATACCGTCTACACGCCGAAAGGCCGCGCATATCCCGCTACGCGCACTCTATCATAGGGTGACAAGCGCGCCGCAGTGCAACAACGTCGCACCGATTAGGATCGCCAATATTATGACAGTCTCTCTCTCGCTTAAAATCACAAAACGGGGTGTTGCTTTCTAACAGGCGTGTGATCATGATCACACACTCACTGTAAACTAGCTAAACCGTAAGTGTAAAAAGGGGCCGCCGACGCAGCGACAGGTAAAACTGCGACCACGACCCTTTTTATGGAGAAACAGGGATGATTCGATGTGTTAGTTCTGGGATGGAAGTTTGAGACAAAAAGAAGACCAAAACGAGATTCAAGTATCATTCCTGTACAGCAGAAATAGGAAGAAGCTTGGATAAAACATGAGGAAAATAACAAAAAGGGTTTTTACCAAGGTTGAAACTACGTAAAGGACCACCCGTTAGAAAAGGCTGTCCTGGCTTCAGCTCAAATCTATTAGAAAAAACCAAAGAAGAAATTGACTCTTCTAACGTTCTCTTTGAAATATTCCATTTATGGTTATCCTGAGTTTTACAGCAACTTGACATCATACTCTCCCACGTCATACAAAATAACGCTAACCTTTTCCCATAATCCTCTTAAAAAATACCACATCTTACTTACCTCCTATAACTAACCACATTTTCCCCAACAATTCTTGTCAAGCCCCCAGAAACCAAGCTCCAAAGAACAGACATTTAAAAAAAGGCATCCCATTCTTAAGAGAGAAAAAAGCTTTCCATGCAGCGTGATAATTCTATGCATACTAAGATTCAAGTGCACAAAACAAATTGAAACTCTGCGCAGATCAAGTATGACAACTCTTGTGACGGGGAGTAAACTTAGGCATGGAACAATTCCACCTTAGAGATCGATTTTTTATGAATCATCATGTATGAAACGCAAACAGTGAGAAATCCGGAAACTAGACTCCTGGAAATCAAGTGACTTGTTCAAAACAGCTCCGGCACGCGTACGAGTTCTTAAAAAGTAGTTCCTACAAAAACTTTTGATGCATCCAGCCAAAACCAGGTCAACTGGACAAGCTCTAACAATGATTATGCGTATTACAGCGCAAAGCGTCATTTGAAAAAAGGGCTCAGAGATGAAATATGATTGATGTATGAGATATGAAAGCAAAAAAAAAAACAGGAAAGAGCCATGAAATATCAAAAAAAAAAACTGTACATAAGATTTGTCTACGAGACCTAAGGGAGAATGATCAGAAATTTTGAGGAAATCCATAGAAAAACTTCAAAAAATCCAACTATACTCTCATAAAAATGAAACAACTCCCTCCCTGTCTCCTCTTCTCTCACCCCTGGGACCGATTTCTCCACGCACTTGAATCCACAGAAAACCGTGACACTTCCAAAAATCAAAATATACTATGTCATATGATTCCAAACCAGTTTTCCGGACCCTTTTGAGAGTCTCCACCAAAACATTTGGTGAGTGTGCAATGAGGCAAGGCATCATAAAATCCTCATGCGGCCCCCATAAACACAACGGCGAGAATTATTTGCAACACACGCGGCTCTACACAATACCCATTACTCCGTCGTCACAATACCTCTTTTTACGACCACCTCCGAGGAACGGCTCTTAAATCACTGATGCGTGCCAAGAGGGCACGCCCACGCATATTGAGGGACAGATTTACACACATATAATGTTAGGAGCACAGATGTGAAGTCATCAATAATGGTTCGACGACTATTGGGGTCCCACAGGGACACCAAAGTGGTCTTTGTCTGCTATAGAGAAGAGCAGATTTTCAGCAAATATATGAGAAAATCTGACAAAATAATAAAGAGCAAAGAACTGATAGAAGATTTTCTGGAGCTAGTCAGGCTTGGAATTGAAAAAAAAAACATCCACAAAGACAGATTAAATGGGCTTCGATCAGCAGAAACGAAAACATTGCGCAGCGTACCTCTGAATTTTGACTCGCAAGACCAGGCGAGTCGCTTGTGGTGTAGTCGCCAGAACCATTCACAGCGCCGCTCTCTTGTTGTTGTCGCTCTTCTTCCTCCTTTTTGCGGGATTCTTCGTAGCTCCTAGAAAGAAAAACTTGGCATATTTCACTACTGAAAGAAATAGGCGCAATTAAATACAGCTGGCTAGGCAACGCTCTGGCGAACGCTTGAGGGCAACACAATTGAAAACAAGAAGTACAAGAAAACATTGCGAAATATTAGCCAGAATAAAACCGCAAGAATGACTCGCTTCAAAACCAATGACTATTGTGCAAAAGCCATTGGTGGAATATCACATGATAGGTGGATGAGCAAAAACGCATCTCAAAACAGAAACCGCGATGTACGATACCCCTCATGCGAAAGAGAACTAAGTGGCATCACATTAAAGCAGTGCAACAGCACAAGCCACCAACAATAGGTAAAAATTTTGGAATTTTAGGTAACGAAACAAACCACAGAGGACACATAGAACTAAATAAGATTAAAATTAAAGCGTAAAAATTCTACCTTTCCATTTCATCCGACCACGAGAAGGCTTCTGGTTCCGCTTGGTGCGAAACATCAAGCACTAGTTGCTGCTGAAGATTCGCCGCCGCCTCCTCAACAGACTGAAAAGCACCACTAATTGAAGAGCTTCCAGGAAAGAAAAAATCAATCCGGCTACGAGACAGAAAAAATCCACAAATTAGAGGAGAACAAGGGGAAAACAAAAGCAAAAACTTGTTGTCACAAAAAAACACTACCCGAAAGTTAGGAGAAAACTTTTTAGCACGATTTTACCTGTTCTTCGCGAGTTTCCTCTTCTTCCTTTGTTTGACATTGTTTTTGATCGTCTTCCTTAATCTGACATTGTTCTTCTTTCTTGGCCTCTGCATTCAAGAGGCCAACTTTCACTTCGGCCACAGTTTCCTGTAAAAGACGCAGATAACGAGATGGATAAATAATTACGCATGCCATGGCTTTGGGTAACAATTCAGGAAGAGTGACTAGGGTTGCCCTCCCCAAAAATATTTTTTCTAACCACGCAAGCTGTAAATCGGCACAATGAACATAGGATATCTAGTATTTACTGAGACATAAAGAAGAGCATAATGTGTAACGACGTAACAGTGTCCAAGAATAACATTGTGGATGCCTCAAGTTGTTTAAACAGTCTACTCACATGCTATTAGTGCATTTTTTTGATGAAAAAAGAAAAGCGTCCGTGATTTTCACAAGCGTGGATAGAATGCTAATCACCTTACATCCAGCAATCCTTGAGCAGAAACACAAGTGTTTTTCACCTTGACATGGACGCTGGCTGTTTAGTTCGCGAAGGATCAAGGATAGAAACGATAACTTTGCCTTATTTTCCAACTGAATTCAGTCGAAATGGACTTTTCTTACCTTAGGAAACAGTCCAAGAAGTAATATTATCCCAAATCAAATAAAAAGAAGTAACTATGGGACATAGAACTACTTGATAGGGTCGGATCCCTGCTCAAATCTTTCGCAATTCAAAAATAACTATGCAAACGAGGTCCATGTAACTCCTTCGTATTACTCAAATAGGTACATTTTCAAAAAAAATCAATAACTGGACATCAAGACATGACTCATCATGTAGACCCACCTCTGCTTCTTTTGCAATTCCATTCACTATAGGAATCGCTGAAGAGTCCACTTGTGACACTGGACCAGTTTCTAACGCGGTGGTCATTTTTGGTGGACCAGCGTTAAGTTGTTTATCGGAAACCAGAGCACAAGTTTGTGATGGTTCCTTCTCTTCTAAATATAAGGCAATCAGCTAAGACATGAAACACAACGCAAATTCCCACGAAAAAAAATGCAGAGCATACCTAACTTTTCTTCGACCTTATTCTCCGTTTTATCTGACAATTGCTCACGTGCTATCGATATTGACCGTTCCTGAACACGCAAAACATTAGCACCTCATAAATCATTCATGAAAACAAAAATAGAAAAACGTTAAAAGAATCAATCGCATAGATAAGCACTATCTGCAAGGCACGGTAATCGGCAGTTAATATTTTTCCCTCTCTAAGTACGTATAGAATCAGCTGAAGAACGAACGACACAAGTGCTCGGATCTGGACTGTGCATCAATTGCACTTTGTGTACTTACGTCCGCGTACCACCTCAAAAAGATTTCGACATTCCGTCAAGAAGATTAATCGTCGAAATTATAATGAGGGGGGGGGGGGGTTGACATTTCCGGTCTGTCAGCTCGATACATCAGGTAATTCTTCTCAAATTATCTTAATAGCCACTGAATAGAAAGTCAATTACTAGGAACAATACGGTAAACGAAATCATTGAATAGAAGCCTTTGTTCCGTCACACTTTGAAACAAAAATTGAAAATGATGGGGAATTCCAGAAAATTATATACTTTAAACAAAAGCCACTAAAAATCTAAAAATTACACGACGTTAACAAAGAGAAATGTGGTGTTCCCCGATGAAACTACGTAGTAGATGAAAAAAAAACCATTGTGCCCTTTTTGTCTACGAATGCTTCCGTCATGAGAGAACATGCTCCTTTTCGGATTTTGCTCCAGTTTTTCTTTGCTTTTTTGTGTCATGTTGATAGTCAAGTCCAAACTCTCGAGAAAACGTATGCTACTTCAATAATACACTCCCCAGAAGTGAACCATCCAGCCTTTTGGATGCGCCGTCTTCATTTCAAGAAAAAATTGCCTCAACTGTTCTTCACCTGCACTTTTCCCTGAGCAAATTTCTTTAAATGCAGTTGTAAAAATGGAGGATATTACTCCGAAATGGCACTCGTACTACTGCATCGAACTTTGATCAGCGCCTCTTCAACGAGAGCTTCACTTATATGTAGAAATATTTCAGAAAATAGGATGCATTTGTTCATTCACGTGCACGAAACGACAAAAACTCCTCAAATAAAGTGTTGAACAGCACTAGGGTTAGGATTCACCAACGAATAACCAGGGGACACCAGGCTAGGAAAGCAAGTTTACCTAATGCATCGCTCTACATTGCTTAGCCTAAATGTTAACCAATCATGCTAATCATAAGCACAGCTGCTTTTTGCTTTTGGGGTAATGTTTCATGAATCCCAGCCCTGTTGTTGTGCGTTTGAACGGGAACAGCGTTCCAAGTATAATGTCCCAATTCCTAGAATAAACAAACCGAGAGCGACACTTGACCTTACATTTTATATGCTACAAAGTCGTTCTACCGGAAGATTACAAACGAAAAAAACCGAAGGAAAACATCAGCGAAAGCTTCCCACGAGGACATTCTTCCAAAATTAACGCAAAAAGTGCAAGAAAAAGAAAGAGTTCCCCGGATACAGAGCATCCGTCCTAAACTCTACGCCATGGTGGACACATTTTCAGGGCATGACTAATATTTGGCATCGAAACTCTGAGAAGAGCGACACATCTGGCTCCGGAACACGGAATCTCAAGCAAAGCCTTCACAACAAAGAAGGTAAATGCTAGCGAAACAGTACTCAAAAGTGTATCCAAGTGGTAGCAAAGCCAGTGAAACTGCATTGCACCAAAAGGTCGAACATCTCCCCAGTACAGGTGCATTTGAGGACATCTAACTCGCATTCGGACACCACTTATGACAGTGGCGACTCTTCAAATTGAAATACTGGCCGAAAATACACTGCCACGGTAGTTTTTACGTGACATTTAAGTATTGCCCAGGGTTGTGCAATAATTGCATTGGGTTCTGTGTGACAGAAAATCTCCCTTCGACTCAGCAGCAATATCTGAGCAGGGCACACGCGCATAGGATATCACAGAATTCCAATTACTTCGCTTTCAATCTCATTTCCGCTAATTCTCAATGCAAAATGACACCCCCTCCCCCTGGATCTCTCCAGCCGAGCCTGCCTCAAAGCGAGAAAGCGACAGAAAACATGACTAAGAGCCCCATTAGTAGCATGATAAAGCTCCGTTCTTGCAAATTCCAGTTCAAGGTAAGTCGGGTAATTACTCCAGCTGTTGTTCAGTTCAATTCAAGGCCATATCTAGCCGATAGTTCGTTGGTCGTTGCCCAAGAAGAAGTCATGTTGGGAGCTATTAAAGAGCTCATAACCTTAAGGAGTTTTTTTTTTTTCAAGAGTTCTCCCGGGAAATAAATGGCTGCCAAGGCGTTCACATACCTAGTGAACCCACACGAAAGTGACAGGTATTTGCTTGAAAATCGTCCGTGAAATTATGGAACAAAAATCACATGGGAACTTTTCGGTATACTAAGATTCCCGTGAGAACAAAATTCTCTGCCCCCATCCCATAGTCTCGCGTAACCAAACAGAACACATCGGAAATCGCACTGAGATCCAAAAAATACATGATAGAATCGGATTTTTCACCTAGAGCCAACAAATTTACGAGAAATTTCGTTAGAACAACGTCCCTCAGTAACATGGACAGCCATATCAGATGCCTAACATCACGATGACAGACAAATTAGAATGTATTCATATTACACTTCGCAAAATTTTTTTAAGGATAAGGAAAGTTAAGGGTAATGAGCTTCACGCTAATGTGACACCATGAGGGAAAAAAAGAGTTACTGCGCGCGCGCGTTGCTAGGAATCGATTGCTCAGCACCAGCCACCCAGCCAAGGCAAAACCAAACACAACGAAAATCTCGCCAACGCATCACTTACTCGCGCTTTTTTACACGTGATCTTACGCATGCTCAAAGCGCGCAGCGAAACGAAAAAAACCGCAGGAAAAGAGACTTTAGATTGAACTATGAAGGATCTCCTAGTACTCAGGCCCCGAATTCCCCTCACGCTATCACGGCAAATCAACTGATGTCCCACAAGATGGTTATTAAAGCTCGGAACATTCAGAAAAACAAAAGTGCTGAGCACCTCTAAAGGAGCGCATCAATGAACATACATCCGAGCCATTTTTCTTCAAGGACCGGACAGTGTAAGAAAGTAGCAAACATTGCGCGAATTCCGCATTCGCTACTCATCTTCGTCACTCCTACAACTAGATATACAATGAAATGCCCTGAACAAGCGAAACACTTCCTTGCTAAGCCATTCTATTCCATAAGTGGGTGGTGCTCGCAAGAAGTGCGGTGGTGGCCATCGAAAAACAGCACAAAGCACTAACAAAGGTGCATCAAAGCACACAAAAACATTATATGACAAACACTTGTTGATTTTCACGAGACAGCTCGATTAGGCTGGTGCGATTAAAAGTGAAATAAGGGCAAATAATGAGGTTTGTAGTTAAAAGCAAAAGGAAGCAAGTATAAGGCTAGCAAAAATTGAGGATCGAACAATCTTTTTTTTCACAAGATGGTCTAATTACTAACATGAAGAATTTTTCACCTTTTCTGGTAAATTATTCAAACCAGCCATGAAAATGGCGAGGTAGAAATTCACACAAGTGCAATTTTGCGGTGGTATTACTAAATTCACTCTCAGCCCACGAATATTGATCGAAGAATAGATCAAACCCTAAGGACACCCGCATTTCTCAGTTTTGAAACATCAGCACCAAAACAAGATCAGAGATCGGTTCCTCTTTGAAACGAACTCAAATGTACTTTCTGTGTCTCACCACATATTTAAAAATGAAGCCTAGGAATATTCATACGGTACACTAGAAAAGCGAGAACAAATATGAAACAGCTAACAATGATTGAAAAGCTATATGTCAGCTCCGTTATATCGCTTTACAAATAAAGAATACGGCATCGCAGAAGCAAACATTTGCTCAAACAAATATTCGCGATTGATTAAACCGCAAAATGCAAAAATTCAGAAATCGTGCAAGGTGAATGACCTGTAAACATCACAGAATGGGGACCCAGCTAAACAATCTCTCCAACTAATTAGGAGTGCCGCAGCCAAAAATAGATCCTAATAGAGTGGAGCAGCACGAGCAGAAGCATGAGCTTTTCACATGGGCTAGGAAAATAATGAGTAGTGACAGCCTTTTTTCATAACATGTACGGTTGAACGTTTTTAAACAAGACGTAGGGAGAAAACGCTTTAATGATCAGCCAAGCGCCTTCTTTCGTACCGAATTTACCACCAACATGCTCGTGTGATCACGACACAGCAATGTAGAGGTACTACAGTAAAATATTAATCACTCGCGCGAAATAAAACAGAAGAAAAACTAAAGCGCTAAGCTTCCAAATTGCTACCATAAATCCAAACATAACACTCTAGAGAACACAAAATTTTGAAATTCACTTGAAAACAAACCTTTTGTTTACTGCTATCCTCTGCGTCCGCTTTAATATTCCTCTTCACATCTTCTATAGATGGACTTCGTCGAGATTTTTTCGACTGGAGATACCATATAAACAGAGCTGCTAGCGAGACACCGCTCAGCGCAAGCAGCAACGAGCGCTGCGTGGCCGTTGAAGACATTCTGAACAGGAAACAATCACACAATACCACTTCAGTATACTGGGCTGGACTATGCTCCCTAGCGACCTTGGCATGCCTTATCAACTTAGTTTAAAATGCTATTGATGTCAAGGTATGGCGCAGACATAAACAAACAACGAGATTATTCTTCTCAGATTCGCAAGTTGCTTAGCAAGAGTTAAGACGAAGTGTTCACCATGAGAGTTATAAACAAGGCTTTCTATTTCAGCGCTCTCGCACGTGCAAAGGCAATTAGTTTAATACTGTTGAAATGAACCAGTATTCAATTACCAAACATATTCACAAACACATTTCTGACCAAACAACACGTCGATGGAAACGGCCCCTATTATTAAGGCGCTCGAGGGAAAATGAAAAGAAAACGACGGCACGCATGTACATTGATTTCACCAACCATAAATCCAATAAAATGAGAGTCTCGGAGATTCAACAGCGCCCTTGCTCACACTACAATTAAGCCTCACAGCAAGAGATTCATGGGCGTATAGAAATATAGGATTTTGCATTGCATCTGCTCATAAAACGATCCCATCCAGGATTTTGAAGCCATTCCACTGAAGCAAAATCCAGAATCTAATTCTAAAGCATTTCCGGAATGAAAAAAATGATAGTGAAACAGAGAATAGCTGTGCGCAATATTACCGAAGCTGCAAAAACTTTCAACGAGAAGACAGGAATATAATAACTTTCCTGTACAATCATTTTTCTACAAGAAAATCCTGAGTTTAAGGCAATTTCCGAACGTTTATTTAATTGAGACTATAGTTTGAATTAGCACGGACGAACTTTTCAGGAATGTTCACCGCAATGATTCTTATAAGAATCATAACATTTCTGCGTGGTTGAAAATGTTTTGCAAGGGGAAACCTGTACGCATGAACAAAAACTACGAAATCAGCTTGGCTGTATAAGTGGTTTTTTATCATCAGCGCGCAGGAAAAACATGCTAAAATCTCGGGACATTCACTGTGCAATCCCTTTAGCAGAAAGAGGAGATGGCGCACTAATTATCTAAAACCTATCAAGATAAATGGCTCAATACAAAAAATGACGAACGAGACACTCTCCCCGCTGTGACGAAAAAGCTTCGGGAATGATACGCAGCACTTTCCAACGAATACCTCATATTATTATGGTGGAAGTACGCTATGCGACTCCAAGAGTGCACATAAGAATAGCTACCGCATTTCTTTCCAAATGTTTCTTTGCGAGACAGCCAACATTTCCGCACAATGAGGCAGACAAAATACCGCAATTTTTAGTGGAGTGTTCACACTGCGTGCAAGACCTGACTCAGAATACAAGCTTAAATGGGAGTGGGCGTGGCAAATGGAAATGTGAAAGGAAAATACTCAGGCACTGCATGAGTAACACTAATGGCGGGATGCACGAACGTTCGTAATTTCTTTTTCCTCTCAAATGAAAAAAAAGTCAAGTATCTTACTATTTCTATCTCTAACTGTCATCACTGACTGCTACGCGCTACTTGAACAAAGTATACCCATTTTTGTACAGAAAACTCGTCCACTTTTGAAGGTTGGGTAGATCAAAATCTTCCCAACCTTCCTGGGGACGCTCATTAATCCTGCTTCAGCTGAGCAATGGTTCACCCCGGTCCCCTAATTCGCCCGCTGATTATTTGGGACATCAACTCATGGTTTGATATCCCGAATAACACTCTAAAAAATTATTGTTCAATTTTAACTACCACTTCAAAACCAGTCATTTTAAAAGGATTGTCACGAGACTTTCACACCTACATTCGAACGAATAATAGACGTTTAAATCACGAGGAATCCAATGTCGGTAGAAGTAAAACCAACTAAAACAAGGGCAAATAGCCACCCCACATTTAATATGTACGTTTAGAGTACGGTAGAAAGAAAAATAATAAAACTAAAGAATAACTTCTTTCGAAGAAAGTTCGGGCCAGATTTCAAACGTCAAATGGATCTCGATCAAAAGAAAGCAGAATAGCACTGCGAACAATAACCAAAGAAAAAGAAACTCACATTAAATTCAAGCAATCTTCCTTCTAGCAGGGAAAAATCGCTGCCGACGTGATATTACGGTAGTAATTATTAGGTGAGTTTTCACAGTATGCGAAGGAGCGGGAACTGCGACGCCTCGTTCCAATACAATCCGATAAACGTTCGTTCAATCGATAAATGCCTGATATTAGTCAATGACACGTAGCTGTACAGCGATGTGAAATTAGAGCACCCTATTTAGAACGACGCAAATTTGAATAAAACTGCGGGGCGGACAACTGTCACATGCACAAACAAAAACAAGTAGGTTCGCAATATTGCGCAACCTAGAGAAATCCAGAATAACAACACTGCCATAAGTGAAATAGCCGAAGAAAGTGGATTGAAGACATAAAATCGAATGAGATGCAGGCAAGCATGATAATCTGAGGGCCAATAAAGATTTACGACATTGTATGGAAATCAAAGGAAAAAAAAGAAATCCTACACACTGCGGTTAGCGAAAAGGTGTAAAGATTTTCTTCCTGGTAAAAACCTACGGCTCTATTCTCTTCCCTCGCTTCCTTCCTCACACGTACTGCGCCATTACTGACTCCCAGTGGCACAACAACTGATGTTAGAAGAATTTGACTTCACCAGTGAGGAAACCTACGTGCCTTTCTCTCATCTCCGCTGTAACACAGAGTCTTTCCCCGGTTTTTCCTTCAAAATTCAATCCCCTAAGAGTCGTAAAGGGATGCCGAAGACGTGAATGACAATAAAACTGCAACGATGTGACATATAATGAAACAAAAATAAACATGAGAGGAATACATCAAATTATTTCACTAGTAGAAAGGAATTCATTGCGGGAGCGCCTAAGAAAGACTTAAACGTGACATAACAGCTACCAGCCACACTACCCTTTTACATCCGTGATTACATACTAATCGGTGTTCGAACTCCCTAACATTGCATATCTTGCCTCACTTTTAGCGTTGTTAATAAATCGAATTAAAACAAAAATTATGCTGGAATAAGCTCCAGGGTGATGAAGATTGCGAATATGACCAACTTTTCTCAGCAAAAGACTGAATTTTTTCAATGGGTTTATCTTTCTACGTAATGAAGAATGCAACCTTAATAAATCTGGGCACAACCTCCACCAAAAAAAAAATTACTAGTGCTCCTGTCACCACTTGATGCTAAAATGGGAAACCTGAGCAGGCAGATTAGCTTGCATGACCAGATTCACTGTTTACGTAGATTTACTCCACAGTACAAGCTAGTTGCATGAAATAAATAAGTAAACAAGTAAATAGTGGTTAGAATAATAATGAACAGCTCGAATCACGTACAGGAAAACAACGCAGGAATGAACGAAATGTCGTCAGCTGAGAGAGGAAAAAAGAATGTAAACAGAACGGTCAACTGTTACATATTGATAATTTAACTACTTGGATTACTAGCAGAATTCTGCATTTTGAATCAACCGCAAATACGAAATTCTGTACAGATATTATGCGTTTCACCAGGGAACGATAGTCCGAGGGAAAATTGCAGAAAAAATAAACGTCGAAAAATCGGTTTTTCGACGAGACAACAAGCCACAACAAGGATGCTTGCTTTTTAGTGTAAGAGTTGCACGTTCAAAGGCCAGTACGTGACCTTCGTCGCCTTCAAAATAGAATATCGCCGCTTGTGAAATAAAACCTACTGTAGCATACATAATTTATACGAGATAATTTTCATCTCCATTCCATCCTTCCAATGACACCAATTCGCTAATAATTTCTCAAAGAAAATGAAGAAAAAAACCAGCAGAAATTGCTACCTTAATAAAATTACTACGACCTTTCCAAGGTTGGTCATCAGTTCCATGGAGTACACTGACTGCAACCCAAAAAGGAATTATTTCTCAATTATTAATTTACCTATTATTTACTTGAATATTTTTCTTTTTTTTTTGCGATGTATATGCCCACAAGTGGTGTCGCAACCTCCGCGAAACAGTTACTAAACCAATTCCTGTGCTATAAACTGCTATGCGGGTCCTAGCGCGGACAGCTGACTACAAGTACTTGCATAGAGAGTGGTGAGAAGAGCCGTATTTGGCGGAGAACAACAGAAATAAGCGGCAATTGAGACACGACACGATGTCGGTGAATCAGTGACGACGAAGAAAACGGGAAAATCGATTACGAACGCAGTATTGGAAACGAGAACTGGATGAAAAAAATGCAGATGGGAAATTCTACTAAACAAAGAATGAGGCCACATCTGCGAAAACATTAGTCATAAATGTGGTTACTTGCAAGCAAATTGGCAGTAACAAAGAAGTAATAGAAGTTAAGAAATAGATGAGGGAATAGAAGTGATAGGGAGAGGCTTTGCATATCTAAATAGCCACGGTCAAGCACAAATTTCGCTGGTGATAAGTGTTCAGAGATAAATAGCAGTGATTAACTGGCCTTTACAGGGGAATAGCTGGATTTCTGTAGCTGCAGACTACACAACAAGAGCATTGAGAAAGCTGGACCTCAAAAAATAAGGGTCCCCAGCCCGGAAAGACCCTAAAACGCGTACCACCGCAGAGAAAAGTCGCCGGGTCCCTTCGCGGTACAGCCCGTCGCCCGTCCGGCTCGATTGTGGCCAGAGCGCAGACGACCAGACCCGGGGAGACAGCACGCCACCGGCGGAGGGACGAGACAACGAAAGCAGTGACGCCGAGGAGCCAGGCGGCCCCCGGCGGCCGGCCTCCGATCGCTACGCGGGGGATGCGGAGGAACTCGTGGAACCCGCCGCCGCAGCCATCGCCGAGACGAGGGGCTGCGTGGCAGGGGCAGCTGGTCCTGCCAGGTACTACTGTGTCGGTCGGTGCCGTCCTGCTGACCACGCATTCATTGAAACCCCAGAAAAACCCCGCATTGAAATGGTCGCTTCCGGCGGTTTTTTAGAAAAATACTGGTACATCAGTCTTTTTTTTTAAAGAAATCTCCTCAGGCCTTATCAAAATCTACATTTTGCCGAAATCATAGACAGGGACCCCGCCCGAGTCCTTTTCACGAGACCCATCGAGGACAAGAATTCTCCTTACCTTGCTCGCAAATATTTAAGTACTCCATCCCCCTTCAGAATCGTTGAGATTTTCATGTGAACAGAATCTCCAGGACGTGCTGATCACAATGGTATATGTGATTTCGTGCAAAACTGCCGGAAAACCCGTTTTGGAGCTCTAGTTTTTGAGAAGCCTGCGAGCAGAGCCGAGGGGCGGAGCCAAGGCAATGTCAGAATAATTCATTCCCGATGGCGCGATTTCTGGGAAAATTCGTGATTCTCGTGAGAGTTCCCTATCACTCTCTATCAAAGTAGAAATTGCGCTCCATGCGTGATGACCAAAGGAATATATAAGGTGAAAACTCTATCAATTCCCATTGGCTCCGCCCACAGGCTCCTCAATAATTGGGGCTTGAATGCCGGTTTTTTCGGCAGTTTCTCACGGAATGCATATACCGTTGTGATCGAAAGCTATTGGAGATTCTTTTCACACAAAAATCTCAAAAGCGATTCTGAGGTGGGACGGTGCGTTTAACTCCATCAGAGTTGAAGTCCATAACATCTACATTACCTTTCCACCCAATGCAGATGCACTATCCACTTTTTGGACCGAAATAACACATTGCGGACAATGGGATGTACACGGCGCGCCACGGCTTTCCGTTCGCGTGTGGCCAAGTGATGCACATGGTGCATCACCCCATTCCAGACCGTTTGAAACTGCACTTTTTCGACGGCTCTTTTGCACTACTATGTACAGTATTCAATATATAGAACAAAATATCAGATGGGACCGATAAGAGCTCTCGCTTTAGCAGAATTCTCAAATGAAGTACTTCTTCGAAACACGAATTCATGTTAGGGTTCCCACCAATTACAAAAGCATCACTGAAAAGCTGAATGATGGACAGTTTTTACGCTAGAAGCGAAAAAAAAACACAAAGTCGTGGAGAAACACGAACTGCACTATTCAAATCGAAAAAAAAAAGTTCCCCCGTGGCCCAAAAAAATATCGACTGGCCACACGCAATCGCCATGTGAAAATGTATTCGGTCCGCAATGTGTTGAAAACCTCCTCCCGTATATCCGAAATTCCCGCCTGTTTAAAATTCAAAATTGGCGCGCTGGGTATCGACAGTGCATTTTGGAGTCGACGCGCCAAATAAACCCATTTTCAGGACGCAGTTACCTAACTTTCTACGTATAGCAAAATCCTCAGAAGTCTTGATATCACTCGCTAGCTCAGGAAATGCGGAAACCATAGTTATTGATTATACCCAGGAATATTCGAACTTTTTTCGAATAACCGAATTTCGAATTTATTCTATTTTTTCTGCCGGATTTTCAAATTTATTCAATTCTTCAACCTCGAATAATCGAATAAAATCGGAATTGAGTCTCGAATTTATTCGATTACTCGAACGATTTGACTATTTCGAAATTCTAAAACTTCCAATGACTTGAGTATTTCGACTTCTGCTTGTGAATTTCACCAATTACCTGTCATAGAACCTATGCAAGTAGGGTGTACGCCAACCATTACGTTCTCAAAACTCAAGGAAGCAAAAAAGTACCAACAATGTCACTGCTCTACATATCCGAGGTAAAATATAACACCAAAACTTAAGAAGGTGAGGTTTTTACTCTTTTCTGCTTACTTCCAGGTGAAGCTTATAAATCCATGAAAACAGGGGCTCTGGAGCCATGCTCGGGCAGTGATTGAAGAGAGCAGCAAAATACGTGGTTATAGTAGTGATGGATGACCATTACTAGCTTATATGCAGTTAAAGGCTCACGTAGAAAATTGGTGTGGAGTGATGTCCTTGAAGATATGTCTAATTCATGTCGCGATCCCGTTTCAGTAGTGACATGAAGGAAAGGACAGGGATGGAACAGCTGAATGATAAAATTTTGAACAGCTGTGAATATTTTTACGAACTGTTCCTCTCAGAATACTTATTTGAAAAAAAAAACCTGAAAAAACAGAAAGCCATGTATGAGGACTATCCGAAATTATAGTAGTATGATGCTAAGCTAGGAAGGAACTCTGCAAACACATAATTTCCTCGAATATTCGAAATTATTCGATTATTCGAGGCAAAATCGAATCGAATTTCGAATGAATTCGAAAGTGGACTCATCTCGAGTGCTGGAATATCGGGTAAATTTGAAAACGGCTAGTCGAACTTGGAATGAATTCGGAAACGGCCTTTGTGGAATTTACGAAATCTCGATTATTCGAATTTTTTATTCGAATGCGTTATTAGGTCCGAAGTATATTATTGACCAATGGCAAGCATGTAACGGTAGTTTTTCGGTAGAGGTGTGTAGGGGGTGGGAGGTGGGGGGAATGGGATAGGAATTCATATGTGGAGGAAAGCATAATTTTTTTGCCAGTTAAGAGGAGGAAGGGGATCGCACAGATGCCGATTCGGATCATCACCACCCTTGACGCTGCTAATAAGGGAGTTGCAACAAGTTCCCGTCATGTATACGTCATGCGAATCCAATGCAAACTTCTTACAGCATGAACCGAAACGACGTAGGATTTGAGTAGAATGTGCCCAACTTCAGTAAGTGCAAATAGTAGCAGACAGCTCTGCACTAGGAAATGGGGAAACCGTAGTTGAAAAAGAATTTGTAATAAGTTGTCGTCACGCATAAATCATGCACATTTCGTGCAAGTTGTCGTGTCGGCATTTTCCGGCAAACCGCTGCCGTTCCGGGATATCCATATGTTTGCCTACATCTGTACGATTACTTCCCTGCATTATTTGCTGAACACATACAGTGGACGTCAATGGCGTTGGCCCATCTGCGACCTCGAGAAGAACCGCGCCGCGTGCTGTAACCTGTGTATTCTGCTGCTATTATGGAATTTCTAGCAGCTTTTCCACCCAATTTTAGGGATTTTCGAGCAAATCGGGGAGAAAGGCGCCTAGAAATAGTATTCCGGCAGCGACGACATCTTTCCGCCGCGCGCGGCGCGGTCGCGCTGCGTCCTTCTCGAAGCCGCGGATAAGCCACCGCCATTGCCGTCCACTGTATGTACATAGTTTCTAGGACATTGAAATGGTAGAAATTTAATAGCGTTATAGAAAGTACCCATTGAGGGAAAATCTCTTCGCCTGAGATTTTTCTATAATCGGGAGCTTTTGGGGAAAGAGCGGGGGGGGGGGGGGGGTGGACTAATACCCAGTAGTGAATTTGCGCTAATAGAAGGGAATTTTTTTCTAGTGCTCCTGAAGCTGCAGACGGATATTGCTCCTAGGGACCTTTAGTCTCGCCATGAAAGGAGCATCAATGACCACGCGTTGTACTCCTTAAAGATAGTGGCTGAGAGCTGTAAACTGACGTGTCGTTGGGTGGTTTCTCTTGATAGCTGATAGCTTCACATTTGGTCACCCTCTAGACCACATTATCTCCAAATGTCCAAATGTAAGTGGGCAATCTTCGTGCTATGTTCAAATTAAGAACTACGAGGCACCAGTTGTCGCTCACATTTGACAAACCTCTCCCGTATGCGAAAATTTCCTTGGGCGCTATCTTTTAACTACGAGTGTAATAACATTTCCAGAGCTACTTTCCTACTTACTGCTTCTAGGAATTAGACTTTCAAAATTCGTAAAAACTTCTAAATATTGCACCCATTACGTTCTTAAGTTTCCTGCCGATTATACTTCAATTGAAGTAAAGCTCCATATTTACAGTTGTTTCCCGCGGCCAGTATTCAATTTCTTTACCACTTGAAGGATTACCCATGATGAACATGCTAATGTGCTCGAATTTATCCCTTATCCGACACCCATCCGCATGTTTACCAGGATGAGCGGATTGTCCGTATCCGATTGTCCTTTTTGCCGTTATCCGTAGGTTTTGGCCTATCCGTTATCCGTACCGTTATCCGGGCTTTTGGTGCTGGATAACGATGCGGATGAGGCCAGAAAAGTAGTGGCTCCATTTCGTACGTTTTCAACAGAGGAGAGTTTCTATTTCTAGAAAAGCCATCGTATTAGGCGATCTAACGCGCTTTCTCTCACAGGTGATTTGAAATCTTGAAGCGACGTAGGAGAAAGTAATATAGACTTGTACTCGCCTAGAAAGGCTCTTGCCAGGAATTTCTGGGTTTTAACGTCGAAACCATTATTTACCTGTAAGTTTATCAATATCAACGCGAAGTTCTCTTCGACTATTCATTCAACCCTCCTGTTTTTATCAATTTTTGGTTGTACGTACCATACAGGGGGGGCCATAAGTTATTGTACAACGTTTGCTGGCCCATTTCTCCGCAATAGTAAAATATTTTTTGCCGCACTAGGCACTGTTTAATAGAGCTGGATTTGCTCTATCTTTTGATCACAAAAACCTCCTGGACACTTCCAAGATAACGAAAAAAGTTTATCGGAAACATTCATTGCAGACTTTCGGTGCCGCAAAATGCACTAACTCTGCCCGCAATTTCCGAGCAAAACAGCCACAAAAACAGTTTGATATTTTTAGAAAGAGCATTCTTTGCTCTTTAAGATGCATCTAAGCAGTACACCCCACTTTAGAGATTTGGTGGATTTTTCGTAAAAAATTTCCACATCAACCCGCTTTTTTCAAAAACCTGTTCTAAGTCCAACTGCTCCAAAGCAAAACTCTCCCGGGAAACCGGGTTTTAACTGTAAGATACTTTGATCCCTGCTCTATTCGGCAGCGAAAAGAGCAGGATAATCCATGTGTTGCTGGTGGAGAAATAAATGAGCAAACGTTGTACAATAACTTATGGCCCCCCCCCCTGTATATATAGTGTTTAGGAGTGAATACGATTTTGATATTCAGTCACTAGTGGAAGATTTATCACAACTCCGAGAAAGATATGTGGAGCTAAGCATCAGCCTATGAGACTGCACCCCCCCCCCCCCCTTCCACATCCTTCCCCCCCCCCCCCCCCGCCAAAAAAAAAACAGCGTTGTTGTCAATGGGTCTAGAAAAGAGATCTCGAAGGGACCACCGTTAGTTATGGGGACCTTTATACTGCTTCTTATCCACAACATACAGGTAGTATGTCCTTTTTATCATTCTTAATATTAGATATCAGTATTAATAATATCTTAACAATATTCTTGATGATACAAGTAGAGGTGGTGTGTTGTGGTGTATAGAGCACATATCCGCACCGTTATCCGGGTCGTGGAAAATCTCGTATCCGCTGATCCCTAACGTTTACCCATAGATGAATTGTCTATACTGAGCTGCTACCCAGGGTTTGGTTATCAGTCCATCCAATGATGCACTGACACATCCTGGCAAAGTTATTTATCCGTTTTCGGCCGCATTTGTCCAGCCGCATTTGTCGGCATAATTTTTCCACATATTTGCATATTTGTTACTGGAAGTTTAATGGATTGGCGACATACAACATGAGTTGATTACGAATTTGATGGAGCCTTGTCAGTAGGTAAAGTATATCCTGGTCCTTCGTCCAGTTTATCCAGTAGGTAAACTCGTCCTGACGAATATATTGGTATGGTCTGGATATTCTGTTGTACATAAGAAATTATCTGTGGAGAAATGTGTCCAATCTTTCCACTGTAGGATATCTTTACCCGGTTGATAAACGAGTGTTCATAACAGGTTGAACAGAGACCAATGGGAACGGGTTGTGTAGCCGCTGTGTTTTTCCAAAGTTAAATATTACATGGAATATATGTGTTTATAACAAAATTTCTTCATTCAAAAATCGTTTGCCTTGAGAATACCGCAACATCGGAAGTACCGAAAGTTGAAAGTAAGTATCATGTATCATGAAGTATCATGTCCAAACCACAAATATGTGCTAAATTGATGTGATGTGCCGTTTTTTGTTTTCCCCGGCGCTACCCCCACTTCGCTCGTACCTGGCAAAAAAGAGGCGGGAATTCTTCGAAATGAGACTTGACTACTTTTTCGAATCCCTACACGTCTGCTACTCATTTTCAATTTCTCCAATTCATTGTAAATGTGACACGTAGAACGAAAAAGTCCTGAGGATTGATTCACTTCCCAACTAAGGAACCCAAACAATGACATACCAAGTAAAATACTGGGTTGGCGGGAAAGTCGTGTATAAAATTTTTGTCCTATTTTGTTTCTCTTATAACTTTGTCTGACAATATATTCAAAAACCAGCATAACTATCACTGTTAGCAGGTACCATGGGCTATTTTTTTTTGAGAAAGTCGCTGCTTCCTTCTTTCCGAAACTTCGGCTTCAGACATCCGGATAAATCCGAAAACCTCAACATAGCACTATTATTTCTGAAGAACTCTTCCTCTGGCAGCGAAGCATCAAGCGGACAGATCAAATTATAATTAGAAGATCCTTGGTCAGGAGATATAGGGATACGGGGTACGCTGTCTCAGCCCAGCTGTGCTGCTTTGTACTGCCTTGTGTCTTGTACAGGAAAAACGGTGAAATTGCAAGGAAAAACGGGTGACATAGGGCATGACCTCTTCCCATCGAATTTTCAAAGAAAAAAATTGCACTATTACAAAAATCTTATCTACACTTCGTATCAAAGCTAAGAATGTGAACGATGAAGAGCTCCACTTGAGTATATTAATTTTTAAAGTAGTCACGGGGAAAAGAACAAAGAACAGCATAAAGAGAACATAATAGTCTGTCTTGGAGTTTAACAAACAACCCTTGTAGAAGACGGTTTTCAGGCAGGTTTTTGACATCAAAAAGAACACGAGAGCCGTAAAATATATGTACACGTAAAATCATACCAAGCAGTGGAATTAAGTCAAACATTACTGCTGTAGAAGGGACTTTATTGCAAGAATATGGTAACGACTCCGAAGAACACATAAAGAAGCTATCTTTGAAAGGAAATGGAGGTGATAGAAGAGCAAGGAAATGAACGAGGCCATCACTCATAACTGAAAACATCATCATGGAAGGGATGAACTTCCATTTTTTGAAATTTTTTCGATGAAGGCGCCGTGTACATATCGCTAATCTCTTTTTCAACCACTCTCGCATCGGCAATGTTTCGCAGAAATCAGAATCGTACCTAGCTAGCAATATTCAGGAATATAGCAGGAATAGGATGACCACAAAATTAATCTACACACCTCATGGATTCGTTTCTCATTAGTTACATCTCAAAATCTCTAAGGTTTCTACTTTGATGTCTTCACAACGAAAATGGGTGTGAGGTTAGCAACAAAAAGGAAGGTGGCATTCGATTATGGCCAGGTAATATAATATTATGGCCAGGTAATAGTCAAAATAATATCGGAGGCGGTTGCCCAATCGATAATGAACAAGTACATATAGGTACGTGTAAAATTTATTATTTCATTCTTACTATCTCTTTAATTATCCATCGCCTCCTCCTGGAAAAGTTCCATTTCATCAGCATTCCATATCAGCCGCGGAAACAGGGGTATGGACGTGGGTCGGCAAAATTCTCAGAATTACCTTGTGAAACAGCTAGAAGTTTTACATCAGCTTATTTTTAACTCCTTTTCTAATAACATTCTCGTGCACCTATTTTTACAAATTTCATTCTGAAATCTACTTATTAATAACTTTAATCTTGAATTCCTGTCAGTCCGGGTCCTTCTTCAGCTCAGCCGGTGACGCCGGTTCTTCTTCCCATCCTCAATCCCCCTCGTCTGCGTCTACCACTGTCCCCAATTTTGTAGTTCAATCTTACAAGTATTACAACTAGAAGAAAAACAGTTCACACATATTAAAAATACTGCAGTCACATTAAAGCATTCACAACAAGATCAAAAATCAACAGCTGTTCTATTATGTGTTAACGTGAGTCCTTGCGCTTTTTTATAGCGATTTTTACCGCCCCATTGCCATTTTTCTCTGAAATGCACTATAGCTTCTTGAAAGCGCTTCTCTCTTACCAAATAACAAATCTAACAACTCTCAGTAGTTAGGTAACAGTCCGTCAAATTTCTTTAAAAACTTTACTCTTAAGTAAAGCTGAGCTAGCGATGCAGGCAAGCAATTCTTGAAGATCATAATTAAATTAACATGAAGATCCGTCTCATGAGGCAAGAAGTTGTTCTACGAACAACTGATCAAAATAAGGTTAACAGAGGTACAAACAGCTAGATACCTATATACAGTGAAATAAGAATTAGAGTTCATCCCTTGATATTTTTCATTAATCGATCCAGATCAGCCAGATTTCTCCTGAAAACGATTATAAACTCAATCCTTGAGCAAATCTTGCCCGCTCAATTTAAATGCAGCGTCCCACCTCAAGATCGTTTTTGAGATTCCAAAGCTAAAAGAATCTCAGGAGCTAGTGATCACAACGGTATACGTGATTCTATGCAAGACCGCTGAAAAACCACATTTCCGAGCCCCAATTTTTAAGGAGCCTTTGAGCGGAACCGGGGGCGTAACCAAGAAACTTTCCGAATAGTTCACTCCAGGAAGGCACCTCTTGAGGATATTAGTATTCCTCGTGAGAGTTGGGGCTCGGAAATGGTGTTTATCAGCAGTCTTGCATGAAACCATGTATACAGTTGTTATCACCAGATCCGGGAGATTCTTTTCACGTTGAGATCTCAAAAACGCTCTTGAGGTGGGACGCTGCCATCAACGGAAAACCAAAAAAAAAAGAAAATGTGATACATAACTAGTGCGATACTCGATCAAACCCAGATAAAATCCACGAACCTTAGATTCTCCGCTAATTCCTCGCGGGTCGCAGTAACAACTGCGTGCTTACCACGAGGAGACAGCTCACAGACGGAACAGGTGGAAGTCGTGCGGACATGAGGCGATGTTACCCTTGAACTAGAGGACAGCGCTTCACTCCATGAACTCGTCGGTCTGCTCGTGATCTGCTCACTCGTTTCCATTGACATCTGGGACACAAAATACATTTTTCAGAACTACGACCAACGTTTTTCTTCAAAGTGTTGAAGACCCAGATTTTGAGCCTCTTATTCCCAGGAACCTACACAGAAAACTTTCCCGGGAAGCCTCGCCTGTGCCATCTACGAACACTTACGACCCGCACGCGTCGCTTCAGGCTGTTTTGCCCTTTGGGAACATGGGAAGAAAAAATCGGACACGCTCCAAAAGGTGGTCTAACCCATTCTAGCACCTCATTGGGCATATCAGGTCAAAACCGATCCGTCCTTCCTAGGAAAAGAACAGGAACAGCCGCTTTCTATACAACGTCTCACCGCAGCCGGGTGGTAAGTGTCTGATAATCCGCCTGTGCATGTGTGGATACACATGAACGTGTAGCAGTTCTGGATACGTTACCCACTCCATTGAATACTCTGTCCTATCTCTCCATAAAATAGGAGGCTCAAAACAGGGTTCTCAGCATTTTTTTTGCAGGTGGTAATTTAAACTGTTATGATAGGCGTGGCCTGAGACACCGACTATATAAAAAGAGGAAGGAATTTCTTGGAAGCAAAAACGAACAGAGACGCTCTCCTCAAATGATCCGCGCTCGGATACATCACTGCGGGATGGGTAATTAATACCCATCGGTAGCAGCTGAACAGAGGCAACACCACGCATAGGTAAAGGTGTTGATGGGCTCTCTTTAAAAAGCAAATTTAGGGCAGGCTCCTCTCGGGTAGCGATGAAGGGTATTGTGATGGCAGTAATAAACAGCATATTTGCACGGAAAATTCGTGCACAATAGATGGACCGGAAGTTATTAATATTCTCAGAGACGTTCAATCGGTTCCTTCTACAGCCTCCTACTTGCCGCTCATCATAAGGTGATCAGCAAACTTACTAAAGACCATATCATGTGATGGGAAACATATTAAATACCATTTCTCCTTTGCGAAACCTGTTCCCCTGAATTGCGCCATCCATTTAAGATCTGCAGCTGTTCTTCAAACTAACACGTTTCGTCACTCAAGGTATTTCTACCGGTTCTGATCACTTGCTTTTTTTCATTCAAAATCACTTCATCATACCTAATTCTCTGTTCTGAACAACAAGACTCCAATCTGAGCAACTGAGAGGGATTTCACGCAATGATGCGCCTCGCGCCAAGCAAGCATCAATGCGAACGTAAACCCCTTTACTTTGAAGTAATGTGTAAAAATAATGGCATCAACAAAAATTATGGACAGAAGGTATTTTCATTTCAAGTACTACGCAGCGCTAAACGACCACTGCACTGTTACAGAGAGCATATATTACCGCGCCACAACCAGATGTGTCGCGTGCCAGTAGGCCAGCTTGGCTGCCGTCGACTGTGTACCCTGGAACCGAAAGATGTCTCGCCTGACCTCAAAGAATCTCGTTTCCTTTTTTTTTCTTTCAAACCTGCGATCTTACCTTCTATTTTATCCAATTTCACCTTTCATTAGTCATCCAGTGGCAGCCACATATTTAGCACACCCACGATTTTAGACACCAGGATTTCCTGTGTATCTCAGCCATAAAATGACCAATCAAAACCAAGTTCGAGTATGCGTTAAAGCTGTAGAAAGGCTTCCTTACCATGAGCACAGAGCCAGTTGAAACTGGATTTTGCAAAAATCCAATTTCGTCGGTTTTCCTAAACTAGGTATAAAAGTTTTGCATCTTCCTATGGATAGAAATGGAGTGGTGATTTCGATTAAGCACATTTCTTCTCAACTTTTCGCTATGAAGGCTATTTGCGCACTCTCCGTACCAGATAGATCCAAGGACAGAAACAAACCGTCAAATTTCACTTTATTGAATCTCATGAAATGCGCAAGCGTCTGCAATTACCCAGTTTATCCCCATACATTAAATTATCTTGTTTTTTTTTTCTGTCCTACAGTGTTTTGGTTGTTTTTTTTTTGTTCTTACTCACATAAGTTCTAGCTTATGTAATAAATACGTATATAGATATATACATGTATAAGCGTCGGGATTTTCGCGTGATTATATGAATGCCTGTTAGTAGCACAAATCAGAGAAAAATCTGCAGCCAACGTGCATGTATTCTACTTGTGATCGACATGAATCCTTTTTTTCGCTATTTTTTAGCCATGTTAACGATATCTATTCTTCCCTGAAGTGGAAACCTGCGCATCAAAACTATTATTGCAAAATGCGCACTAATATCGAGAATAGTATCACATTTTCCCTTGATTCGATAAACTGATGTAAGACAGATACGAAAATATTTCCAAAAGTATTGCATATTTCTAAAAGTATTTGAGCTTTAAACGCAAAGAATGAACGCAATTCCATTGAGAAACATTTTCTTCAGGAGTAAAGTAGGGGCAAGGAAGAGAACACTATGCCTAATCATACTCTAGAGTACTATCCTAATAGCTCATTCCAAGCTTGAAATACGGATTTTTTATTTTCGTCAGTTTATCGCCAAAAATTGGCAGCGTGCTAAATATGCGGCCACTACTATATATTACCAGTTAGAAACCCGTCCAACTCACCGTCACAACTGGCACCTCTCCATTGGCGCTTGCTCTCCCAGACAAATCAACCATCTCATAGTCGACTCGTCGAGCTTCTTCAATAGGTAACGGAATCGAAACGAACCCCAGTAACTGAAATGAGCACTATATAAGACATTAAACCAAAAAAAAGGTTTCTATCCAAGAAGCAACAGAGAATTATACCACCGCAGTAACCAAACAGGCACTCTCGAAAGAATAACACAAAGATGTGTGCATTTGCAGAACTCGCAAATTTCCGAGTCAAAAAGCAATTGAAGAACAAATGGAAGGGATAATCTGTAAAAAAACTCCAACATTCTGAACAAAGCCGAAAATGTCCTCTAGCGAAAAAAATTGTTCTGCAAATGCACAACTCATCACAGCAAAGGAGAAAAGCTTTAATGGGAGAAAGAAAAAGCTACTCTCACAGTAAACCCCAAAAAGAGTATACTAGAGTAATACTGTAATAAAGCACAAATTTAGCCAAGCAACAGATTTCCACAACATGTTTTCAGGTAATCAATGACCACAAAAAATCAATCATGAGAATAAATTAGCATTAATGGTCTATGTCGCTTCTATCTAGAAGAATCGTTTGCAATTGGCCCTGGTGGAGGCTTCTCAGTGGAGAAGAGGACGGATTTATAAGAACAAGAAGAAAGTGAAATAAAATAGTCAATTTTGAACGGAATCAACCAAAAAATTGAAACCGTAAGAGGAATACAAACATTAGAGGACACCACAAAAAACACTAAAAGTAAACACCAAGCAGCTGGCAAAACATGGCAAAGAGCCAAAAGCGAACGTGCCTAAGTGGCTTCGGATTTCATTGAACCCAGAAAAACTGCAAGATGTTCACTACGCAGATTTCCCTGGCGATTGAAAGTCAACGCTCACGCAGTAACTGAACATAGGAGAAGCATTCAGGAGATGAAACGTGTCAGTTTCCCACAACAGAGCACAAACTAGCAGTACCACTCACTTTTGAGATGACCTCGTAACTCTCCTCTATATGAGCTGAAAAAAGAGAGGCACTCGCACTCGTCCAGAAAGGAAGGGAAATTCTCAATCGAAATAAATTCTGGAGTCGATTAAAGATTCAAGAACCCTCTAATTCCCCACGAGGTTTGAACTCCAATGTTTTCTGAACAAACGAAAAACTGTCCGAGAGTTCTAAGGAAAAAATAGGTACGTTATACGAGGGCAACTTATGAAAGGTAGCAGTGAGAAGAAATCGTAAATGTGGTAGGAAAATTAAATTTTCTGTGAAAAAGTGGTCCACTCCAGATCAGCTGGAAGCAGACCAAACTAACCTTATCACCATCATTATCTCGATGGAACACCTTCACAATGAGATTACGTCTCTCTCCACATATGTAAAAACGGGCAGTCCAGTTCCACAAGGGACGCCTGGATCGCTCACAGATTGACGACCTCAACTCTCCATCCCTTCCCAGCACAGAAACATAAGTATTGGGTGAGATGTAGCGATTTCTAGATGAAAGATATGCAATTTCTCCTAGAAGATCTGAGGTTTCTCAGCAAAGACCTACCTCTCGTCTTGAACAGGAGGTAGACCTTTCGCTTCGTGGACTGTGAGCTGGATGAGACATTTCTTTAGCGGACTGGCTCTCTCCCTTTCCCTAGCAGTCGAAGAAGTGTCCGACCTTATAGCAGGACGAAATTCTCTGCCGGAATCTAAAGCTTTGTGGGCGTGAGCAACATGATGTCTCGTGGAAGGATGTGTTTCGAAGACCGAATCGGAAACATCAGTGAGATTTGATGGAATTCTTTCACGGAATGGGATAGCACCAACTTTAGGAATGGTCCTGTCTGAAAGCAAAAATCTTTTGGAATTAACTGAATTTGCACTGCAAAAAGTCTAACTCACGTGGGGATACATGTCTAGAGGGAGGTCTATTTTCACTTGCTTGAGATTGTGAACTAGTTCGTGAATGAGTTTCAGACTGTTTATCCGCACTAAAAACATCAGCAGAATGAGGAAAAATTGCGAAACCACGGAAAAAATCGTACATACCCCACACCATGAATCACATAAGTAGATTCCAACAGAGGATCTTTCAGTTCGTTCAGCTTTTCCATCAATTTCTTCTCTCGACTCCCCAAATCAATTCGTATCTACAAAAATAACCATCTATTTTTTGATCCACGATTATCAGACGCTCGGGACAAACCAGTGCAGACCCATCGAAGGTCATTCCCTTGGCAGCTGTGAAGTTGAAGTCTCGGCAGATGCAGAACGGCGGAATGAGGAGTTCGAATAACGGGACAGTACACTGTGCTAGTAGACGAGTCTAAAGAAGAAAAGATAGATAATTTAAGGGGTTAGAAAAGAAAAAAGAGGCTATCCAGCGGGTCTGTTCGACATTTTAGAGAAAAATCAAAGGAAAAATCACAAGCATAGCGTAGCGAGCCAAAGTATCATCTTTTCTTGTGAAAAAAGCCCGCAAATTACAAGTATGAAGACAAAAATTGGGTCAAAATAACCCATCAAGACTGCTCTCAACCTCGACTTCTCAATGAACTACTTACCTTTCAAAAACTACATCCTTTAATAAAATGATGGAAACGATGCTCAACTAACCGAAAACTTCCCGCGGGTATTCAATTGAACGTGCAGGCGCAAACTAAGGTGTTGTCGGTTCCAAAACGGGATTATATCAGGATTCATATGCAATAGTACAACTCTCTTATGCCGGAATTGAATATCCGTCATCGTGAAGCTCTTCGCTGGTATTCGAACCGATGCCCTCAGCGATTTCGACACGCTCTCCAAACACGGAAACTGATACTCTAGGTTGAATCTGAACAGAAACCCACCGGGACTGGACAAAGTTATTAAGATATAGGCTGGAAATTAATTATTAACGTACCCGTACAGCGATCCTTCACGATACAACCGCTCTATGAGCTCATTCTCTTGCGGAAGTACAATATTATCGATGTGAATTCTTATATAAGACAGGTGAGTGAGAATTCTGTCAAGTTGTAGATCAGGATCATTGCATTCTAGAATTTCAGATTTGAGAAACAAAGAAATAAAAGAAAAACACAGATCTCAGCATGAGCCAGGTCTTAACTAGTCGGACCAATATAAAGAATAGAGAAAGAGAAAACGTATACGAAACGAGGAAATACGTGCAGAAGTCAAACACACCATGATCCCTTCTCGCTGAAGGAAGTGAGTACGTCCGCCGCCTCTGCATGCAATGACCTGTAGCTTAATAAAATAGTTCAACACAAATTAAGAATAACAAGTGATGTAGTTCGGTCCACAAACCATAGTTAACGCTCCATTAGATTTGATTTGAACAAATTTATCAAATTGAATACCACAAAAAAATTTTGAAAACAATAAAGAACTCATCAAAAACACAGAAATCTTGTTAGGAGGAATCTAAACAATGGCCACTGAGATTACAGTATCACAAGTGTGTTCAACACTACATATCCAACGTACTAAATGCAAATGGCTATTCGTTTTCGGGCAGCCCGTATCATATATAACATATATTAACAATAAAAATCAATAGAATGAAAATTTCTAACGAGTCGAAATGTCAAACATCCAAGTTGTAGGGGAGGGAGTTGTAGGATTGCAGCAAACCCAGGTAGGAGCAAAGTAGAAATATCACACTTTTCTAATGAATAAAAGAGTTAGAACGAGCAAGCGTATTATTTAATACAGGGAATGAGGAACCGCCTTTTCTGTTGTCATGACAAACCCGTTGTCAAAAATGAAAGGTGACATTTGACAAGGTACAAAGGACCAGCATCCAGAAACAGCACGATAAAATGGCAAAGATTATCCATTCGTATGGAGCAAAATCTGAAAATGAAGAGGAAACATCTTGCAGTGTAGAGAATTCATTGCAGTTATTGAGAAAAGGGATTAGTGCACGGAAAATTGGATGGAAGTGATGAAACAATAGGAGATGTTGAAGAATTTCTTCCACCTAGAAAGGTAAATCTAAGAAGATCTCGAAAAAATCAGTCACCAGAACGCTGAGTCGAAGAAGACTTCGAGAGAAATTAGATTTTGAAGAAGCCAACTTGGAGGAAACACCAAGAAAGAAAAACGGATGCAAAGCAAAAGGCAAACACTACAGAGATTGATGCAATGTTGAGGAATCCTTCGAAGAAAAAGCGAAGATGTTGAAAAATGTCAGCTTTAATAGTGTAACGGAACAAAGTAAACGTCAGAACCCAGAAAATAACGAAACCATTGAAAACTTCGATAAGAATAGACAAACTTGAGGGGAAACACTACATTACTACAAAATTTCGAAAACGTAAGGAGGTACGCCTCTGGCTTTTCAAATCTTTTTGTAGCAATAAATCGATTCGATAGTCGCAAATTAAAGTAAAATTTGGAAGGCTGAAGCGTTTGACGAGCATTTTTGACATCTACTCCTAAATAGCGACCTACTGAAAGGAGGGGAGAGATAAAGAATGAATACGAAACATGAGGTAGTAATTATCTTTATCTACAAACAGCAACCCAGCGGGAGGTGGAGAGTGGGAGAGAGAGTGTGTGTGTGCGAGAAAGAGAGAGAAATAAAGTAAGGAAACAAAAAGAAGAAAAAATAACCCTGTATGAATGCAAAATAAAGCAAGCACAGTATCTTACCTACCCATAATAGGACATAAACTGATATTCTTCATAACCAAGGACCACGCATCTATTCTACTCAATGTCTCTTCACAACTTTCATGCACAGCTCACCTGAAGCATCTGTATTTAGTCGATGACCACTGTCAGTCGATGACAGGATTATCTACGCCGTCACTTAGTGTTCTTCGAACATTAGCAACTAGCGTTTCCACGTCACTGCTCCACTCATCCTCTACTGAAATATTCCTGAGCGCTATCACCGCAAAACCATTGAATCATCAAGACTGGTAGTGAATTCCAGAAATATCTAGCCAGCAACCAAACGAAAAATGAAATCTAACCGTGCATATCCTCCTTGGCGCGATGATGATCCTGCACAACGTAGAAAGTTGCCCATAAATAACAGCCGATACTCAGTATCAGAACAGCATTGGGTAAAAACATAGCCCATTGTAGTGCATAGTACTTGGCCAAGGACGTACTAACTTCGCCTGTACATTTAAGGATTAAACGACTCGCTCAATAAACACGGCTGTATATACACACCAATGACAAACCCCTTATGCTATCCGAAATAAATCCAACAATGTAAGGAGAAGATGCGTCGCCGAATAAGTGACCTATTAGGGTTTGAATAGCAGTTGCAGAGGCACGACGATTAGGAACGATTACGTACTAAAAATATAAATATAACATCTAGATGTGAGAAAAAACGCCTTGGGAGATGCATAGGAAAAAGAAGACGTGGTAGATTAAATTGAAGCAAGGGAACGTCAAGCGATCGATTCATAGGGAAGACTAGAGATGTCATGAAGGCGTAGAAATTATATAGTACACAAATAACCAATAATAAATGCTGCATTAAATTTGAAGCAACTTAAACTAAACCAATTAACTGAATAGCTTGGATTTATCTCACTTAAGCAACCCAGAAATACCCAGCTTTTCAAACCCAGAGCAGATTTTTTTCCTTACATGACTCAAATATGAACTGGGTCATGAAATATTCCCCATCTACCGCCCTTAAGCGTTACGTATAATAGCGTGGGATTATAACGCAAAGCAGAATAACACAAAAGAGAAGCAAAAACACATCTCTGGTTCACTGTGCAAACAAAAAAAAAAAACAGGAAAGAGGAAGATAGAAATGTGAAAAGGACGACATCATGGATTAAAGACGACAAGGGAAACGTGACACTCACCATAAGTATATCCATGTTAATCGCCCAATTGAAACACATGCTAGTTACCGCCAAAAACATGAAGATCTGCAATTTTTGCAAGTGTCAGTTTTTGCAATTAAGACATCATAAAAAGGTGCACAGAATGAGGCCAAAAACTCTACAGAAGTGAATTGAAAAACAAAGGGACATGGGTAGGATGAAATCCCTTCAGAACAGATCGGAAAAAGCTTACCCACGCAACATTCAACGAATGACTAGCTACAACAAGCGCAGTGAAGAAGAATGGAGCAGCAAAGAAGGATCCTGTAGCACAAACAAATGGATCAGCCCGGTGCGAAGGACGGAAACACCAGTTCCCTTCTCGCCATGCCTAAACATGCGCAGAAGTTCTAAGCTTATGAAGTTTAGTATCACAACAAACTGCATTTCACTGAAAGGAATAGCAAGAAAAAAATAAGAAGAGAAAAATCAAAAAAAAAAAACGCCATTTTGTCAAATAAAACGAACCTGAGCGATGGTAGAACCTGCTATAATACCAACGATTCCCGCACAACAGGTGATCACTCCAAAAACAACCGAGATGCTAAAAACAACACAAGTATCGAAAGATTAAGCTGGATCCTAATTTCAGCCGAAACTAACTGAGCCACTTCGTCCCTTGGAACAACGTCAATATCGTGCTGAATTCCATAAGCGTAGGTCATCATCAACGGTGTCCACCAACTCGCAGATCCAGTACAGAATACGACAAAAGTGAAGCCAAGCGTGGTCAATAAGTAAGTTCGACTGTAACAAAACAGATCCGTGTTAAAGGATTCAGCATTCCAGTTAAATACAGCAAATTCATGTCACTTACACCGTCAAGAAGTATTTTAAGTCCTCCAACATTGTGCTTGGTTCAATTTCAGCATGTTCCACTTGGCCTCTCTTCGGTTCTTCAAGTCCAAAGATGATGAGAATGAAGAATATTGCGCCAATGAACGGAGTGAATCTTAAAAATCATATTGTATGGAGCTCAAAAAAAACCTTTCAGCCAAGAAAGGTGTCTTAACGAGGGTCTTTCCACCGCCAGAGAGAATGAGATGATAGACAGAATAAGAACGTGGGGAGTGTGCAGAAGCGAGAGATACGAGGAATATGCATAATTACTCAACTATGGACGCGTTCGAAACAGACCAGACCAACAAAAGACATTACGGTTGAGAACTTGATCGGGTAGCAGCACAGTATTCGTCGTAGGGGACACCTGATTCGCGTTGGAGCCACGCATGAACTTGCTGAGATGATCGCCCGGATTTGGGCGTTTGCCGGTTTCGCATGCAATTATCCCACCGCTTAGCGGTAACTGTTTATACCACGGCGGGGAAGACTCTTTAAAATGCTTGAAAAGGTAGGCGCCGCGGCCATGAGGTTGGGCAAATCGAGAAATCTGTCAAGAATTTTGACCTACCCCATAGATTAAGTGTTGCATTCGAAACAGAACTTAAAGTAGTTTGCTCGCTGCCCTATGGAGCACAATGAAACATTCGTGAAATATGGAAAGAACGCAAAAAAAAACGAAAAAAAAAGAGAACATGAAACTACGAGAATCAGAGAAGACGTATGTTTTCAAGAAGCAAGAATGAAAAAAAAACACAACACAAAAATTATGTACCAACCTGACTCCCCACTGCCAACTTCCAGTCCAGAGGGCAATTGTGGAACCACCAATGAATCCCAGACCGCTGAATATGAAGAAAAATACGAGGGCCTTTTGTTTGACCAAGTGAGAAGGGATCTTATTAAAAGTTTTCAGTGTTTTTCAACTAAAAGAGTGGATTTACCTCCCAACAGGAATAGCGAAGTAGAAGACCATTAGCGCAATACTTCTCATCGGTCCATAAAACATATCTCCGATGATAGTGGGGGCAACGGTCGAATACGATGCCTCACCAATACCAACTATCCCACGCAGAAGCATAAACCAGTAGAAGTGCTGAAATACGAATGTGGTGAGGTCCTGGGTGATTACGTGCAAGTCTTCCTGCATCTGACATGGTTGTCATGACGAAGGGAATAATAAATGAGCTTTTGGTGGATCAGACCAAAGACTTTAAAAAGACCGAAATTGCACGAACTTCACGACCAATGAAAGTTGACAGTGTCACTGCAGTAATCCAAACTGCTAATCCAACAATCATTATCATTTTCCGATTATATCGGTCGCCAAGATAGCCACAAATAGGAGCGAACACCATGAAGAATACGATGAAAACTGTCTAAAAAGAAATTTGAAGCTTTAACATGGAAAAAAATGGGCAACACATGTATGAACAAGATGGGAGGAGCGAAAATTTGAGAAATAGCAGCACACCTGAAGCATTCCAGCTTCTTTGTCGTTCATGTAGAAATAGTCTTGCAGCCTTCCAAGCACACCAGCTATTGTGAAACGATCCATAAAGTTTAAGAGATTCACAGCGAGAAGAAGAGCAACGACAAATACTTTCTTTCGCGTGACACGCTCTATAATAACAAGGAGCGATTACTTTCAAGGGAAAAAAGAGAGAAATAAGTGAAAGCCTCCAACCTTCGATCTCAACACTTTGTATAGGAGAAGGGATGAGACGAGCATTTTCTCGCTCATCAAAGCTGACGTCTTCCATTAGTTTTGTTGATGTTAATGAGGCATGCAAGGGATTTCTGGAATACAAAAAAAAACCTGGGATAAATTGCCACTCGCACAAAAAAAAGGAAGATGGAGGAGTTTCCATGGGAGCCAGATGATATATTGTACATGTGGTGAAGAGTAAAGGTTCCAAGGAGAAAGACAGATCATTCCCTGGTGAAGAATCTGACCAGCGATGAACAAGAAAATGGGCTGAGTGATAAAAGCACAACACGCGCCCTGAAGAAGGAATCCCGATTCTGCCCAACAGCCAGTTCTTCGAATCTTTTATCGTAATGATAATGGTGGAGCAGAAGACTGACACTAATCGAAGCCAAACAAGTTCCTGAAAACTCAAATCACTGCTTTCGGACCTCTTGAAAAACAACAACAAAACAATGACGCGCCGGTTTTCTAAACGTCTGTTTGTGTATACTGTGTAATCACACGTCATGTCTGAACTTTACGCTTCATTTCGCCCGAAGCAGATCTCCTGCTGAAAATTCGCTATAATTTGCTTGCTTTTTAAATAAGTTTACATGCAGTTCGAGAAATTCTCCTGCCAGAGCTGGAAGGGATTTTTATGAAGTATTCTTGTGCTCTCTGTCCTCAGATTTCTAAACTTTTTTGGTTTTTATATTTGTTGAGTTTCAGATTTGTGAGGTACCCAGTCTGGAGTTGACACGTTCTACGCCATTTAGGAGTGCTTCAAGTTCCAGGTATTTTTTCCATATTTTCACATTTTTCATTTTTCATAGCTTAATAATATCATTGTTTTGCTTGGGCCGAAAAATACAAGAAAATAGACTATTATATACTTGACGCTCTATGATATCTTCACAGTGGAGCATAACGCTCTTAAATATTTTCGAAGTGAGCTATATACAGTCCACCTTAAAAAGATTGGTGCACGCGTTGCGGCGCGAAAGCTCATGAGCGTGCCGCTACCGCGTCCCTCGTTGTGCCGCGTCGCGTTCACTGGGCACACCATGCGACAATTACACACCATGCGACAATTAATTTGAGGCTTACTGTACAAAGAAAGAATAATTTTCGGATCAAAGATGATGAGTTAAAGATGTAAAACTCTAGAATGATCATGACTACATAGGTATCGTTTAGTTTCTGTCGAGTCGCATGAAGATGATATTTTAATTCTTGACGTCCCGACGAGGAACCACACTTTGATTAGCATATCCACTTTTTTTCAATTTAATTCGGATTAATTTTCAAGAAAAACAACGATGCTAGCGGTTTACTAATGGTTTGCACTTTTTCTTCTTCTTGAAGCAGTTGTGAATAAATAAACTTTCAGAGGATGAGCGCTGCTGGTCCGGCGCGCCTTGCCGCGCAAATAGAAGAAATCGCCGCTGACAAACGGCTGCAAGCTGATATGGAAATAGTAAGTCCATTATATTTGTACAGTTCTACTTATGTACATTGCTTACTCATTAATTGCCACCCTACTCTAGCTACCCTCAAACTACACCTTCGAAATCCCCAAAACTATCTGGAAAATTCGTTCAACGGGCAGTAAACAAGGTAAGCCTTGAAAACTCGGCAATAGAATGATTGCAATGGTTGCATCCGCTTTGATACTGTGTATTTCAGTAGCTCTACAGTTTCCTGAAGGATTAATAATGTACTCTTGCCTGATCGCGGATATCCTTGAGAAATACACCGACTGTACAACGGTTATTATGGGTGATGTGACTTATGGAGCATGTTGTGTGGATGATTACACCGCGAAGTCTTTAGGTGAAGGCGTCTTCATTTTTTTTTTGTTGTTTCCTTAGGTTTTTTTGGGTCTAATATTGAGTTTTGTTCGCTAGGATTTATAGTAAACCCTGAACTTCTAATAAATTTTGTTTCATTAATAACTTCTGTGTAATACGTGCTACCCCCTGACAGTGAGCGGAGTTTTCATACTCTAATTTGACCGTACTTTCTCTCCTGACGTTCCGCATGCTCTCTCAATAGATTTTCATACGAAATTTTCATGTTATTTTCATAACTTTTCATATTTTCATACTCCACTTATTGAATTTTATGACTTAGATAACAAATATATACTTGTACATATTACTAGCCCCCTTTCCTTGCGTTGGGACGTTGAACCTTCCATTCAAAGCAGTGTCTCATCTATGATAGTTTCCAAGACTTTCATATGAAAAGAATTCGAAGCTCCTGATCACAAAGGTATACGTGGTCACGTTCAAAACTGCTGAAAAACCTCTCTTCCACCTCAAGATTTTGCAAAACTGGGGCGGGACTGGGGAATTTTTTTTGTCATGCACTCCTATAGTTGGCTACACATGAAGTGCAGCTTCTATCCTGTCAAGGAATGGATGATGAGGTATTCGCACGAAGAGTACGAATTCTTTCCGAAGATACGCTCTCGGGAGCGCACGCTCCGCCTCCTCCATGGCCCCGCCCACATGCTCCGCTAAAGTTGTGGCTCGAAAAACGTGTCCTTTGGTAGTTTCACACGGGAATACGCACACCATTGTGATCAGCAGCTCCTGGAGATTCTTCCATGTGAAAATCTTGGAGAGAAAGATTTTGGGGTGAAACGATGCCTTCGGAAGGTGCACACGTATCATCACATAGGCTAGTATCCCATGCTGTTCAGGCTGTGATCTCCTCGTACACTATGGTCATAGCTGTCTTGTGCCTATCCAGAACACGGAAGGAATCGCTCTACTGTATATCTTCGTTAGCATCAACATCAACATAAGCCATTTTGTTGACTGCATCCGTGATAATTTCACTCCTCCTTGCAAAATCGGACTTGTCAGTACAATTCAATTCGTCTCATCGCTTCAGGTAACATTCGTAGTGAATTTTTAGATATTTTTTAAAGTATAAACAGCGAGTTTATATTTTAAGGCAGTACGTACTTCTCTTGAGAACAGTGGCTTAGAAATAATTCTACCTCAATGCAAACCACTGAGTCCAGGCGAAATATTGGGCTGTACCTCACCACAACTGGGCGATAGCTGTGATGTTGTCGTGTACGTTTTTTTTTTTTGCAGTTTTTCTAACACCTTTTTGTGTGTAGTGAGGAAATCCTGTGGTCTGTTTCTCATCTCCGAATATTCCAGATATCTCGGCGATGGCAGGTTCCACTTGGAGTCGCTGATGATCCATAATCCTTCTGTAAAAGCTTACCAGTACGATCCATATTCGAGGAAATTTACCCGGGAACACTACGATTTTAATGTGCTGATGAGAAATCGTAAAGGTTAGTGCTCCAGAGAGTTATAGTGAGATGAGCAACTTACTAAAACTAACTCCTCCTTTAGGAGCAGTGGATATAGCACGCAAATGCACTACGTTTGGTATAATCCAGGGAACACTCGGTCGCCAGGGCAACATTAAGATAGTTGAGGTGATTTTTATTTACCACTAACTTCTAATTATTGAATTATTTTCACCATTTATTCTCAATTTTTTACTTCTAAACTGTGTATGTTCGAATTACTGAATCCATGGATTCGACGAAAAATCGTCGGGAGGATGTTCTAGCTTCACTACTTCCATTGAAAGGTCAAAGAAAAAACTAGCCCTGGTACTTTTCCTATAAACTGCTTCTATGTTAGGAAAATCTCACTGTCACCTTATTTGTTATACTATTTTTCTTCTTGGTTTTCTCTCCGCCTACATCCTTAGCTCACTAGGCACATGAAAGCTGTTGGCATTCATCCAGAGGTGCTGGTTTTCTTCATCTTACATGCAATTGTTTTGAATTACAGGAACTAGAGCGGAGATTAGAGGCGAAAAACAAGAAATTCTTCCGAGTTCTGCTTTCGGAGATCTTCCCCGACAAATTGGCGAAGTTTGAAGAAGTTGATTGGTAATTTTTGTCATTTCTTAGTGTTCACGGTTCTTCTCTCGCCTCTTCCACTAAGATTTCCTCAGTTGGGTACAAGTCGCATGTCCTCGATTATCGATCGACTGGGGTGTGGAGTTTCCGAAGCCGCTTTTATCACCGTTCGAGTTGGCCGTAGCTCTTGATGAGGTTGGCTTCAGAATTTTTGGACTAATGCCTCTTTTCGACTCCCTGATATTGGTCTGCTCCAGATTTCGTTCCCATCCTCTCACTATCCAATGGACTACTACTCGAACGAATCTCTTGGTCCCTGGACAAATAACCACGAGTCCTACAGGCCAGTAAGGACTAGACGGCGACAAAAGGTTGTAGTGACAGCGGAGGGAGTGTGAGGTTTCCTCTCATCTTAGTTATTTGTACCAATTTTCTCCGTTTTTTTTCCTCTTTTTTGGAGACGAGTCAGGTCCATTGTTAAAGTGCTACAATTTTCTTATGAGCGAGCAGTTTGTCCTATGTATTTTCGTCATATTCCGACAATTGTCACGTTCGTTGTGTAATGTTGTGCTGATGCAGAGCGGAGCTATTCTTTGGACGTTGGAGCGCAGAGTTTAAAATATCTGGTGATTGGAGACTCCTCCTAACTTTGCAGAGTAGGGCTGCTCGCTGTGCGTTGGCCCTGCTAGCACAGCCTTCTTCTGGAATGGGGTTAAATAGGGCCACAGACCACTTAATCGAATTTATGTGGGGTAAATTGCTTTGGGTTATCCAACCACTTCGTGGTCTCTGGCGTTCTTGTTCTATTCATTATCGTGCAAGGGCTGTCATCGTTATTGCACACCTGAAAACAAGGTCGCTCTGCACCACCCATGCGGCGCGGCAGACCAGCTTGACGTGGTTGTTGGGCGTTGCCGAGATCGTCGCTTTTATACACAATAGTGCAAGACTATGTAAAAATACCCATACATAAAGAAATTAGCCGTGGAAACTATAGGCAAAGCGGCAAACCCCGCAATGCACGACGATCAGGGCACGCCATACCAGCGGAATGTGCAGTCGTGATTGACCCTTCCTTTAGAGGTGTTTTGAATGCTGACTTACGCTATTAAAGGAAGGAAAAATTTGTTGGCTCTTGGCCGGGATTGATCTGTCGACTGTGTGTATGCGGCGCAGCGCATATTGCCAACGCAGCACAAGCCGACTCAAAATTGCAGCTATTAATGTACATTGTAGCGCGTCGCTACTAAATGGTATTAACCAATGTGGTCGTAGTCGCGCTCTGACCACATTCCTTAGGCAAGAGAAGCTGTAGCTGCCACTGGAAATCAGTTAGTACAGAACACTGCGAATAATTAATGAGTTCGGAGAGAAGGAATAGAAAGTAGTTGGTGCAGCAGTTTTCCCAAGCAGAGGTTTTTGCTGAACATATTGCTGTCATTGTTTTGAACATATGTTTGCTTTGCGACTATAGCAAGAAATTTTACGACGTTCATAAAGCAAAAGAAAACATCATTGTTGCCTTCGACATTCTTGTGTTTGGTTTCGAGCCAAAGTCAAAGGTCGGGTACCCATATCCATCACAGTTCTCAGCTCTTTGTACCCGTTTTTTTTTGTGTAGGAGTTTTAATTTATGGAATCTTACCTTGTTAGTGATGAGTTCTGGGGAAGTTGATAATTTTTTGTCTGATTACCATCTATTGAGAGGAATGGAACGGAATCCAGGTGTTTGTTTCTGTTCTTTCTTTTTCATCCCTCCGTATTGTATGAAAAGCTGGAATCTTACAGTCAGGTAGCGGAGTATCACTGACTCTGCAACTATACCCGATACGGAATTTTTATGGTATATTTCATTAGGGAACATAGTTGGGAAGATGTCACAGAAAAAAAAAACGCGGGAAATTGTGCAACTGCAGGAGATGATACACTGAGCGTATGTTGGGAAATAGATCACCGTCACCCAGTACCGGGTGGTGGAAGGCGAGGTCAGTCAAAGGGACTGCTAAAAATTAGGCCCAACAAGTCCGGGCATGTTATATAAACTTGGAGAAAGTGGGCCACGCCGTTCACCCACTCCATGGCCTAGGTGAGAGGCCTTTTCTTCATCTTCCTCCTCTCCATCCTCCTCTCCTGAAGGCTCCTCTGTCGGTTCCTCTGTGGGGAGATAGATCACCGTCACCCAGTACAGGTTGGTGAAAGGTGAGGTTAGACAATGGAACCGTTAAAAAACTAGGCCCTTCAAGTTCGGGCACATTATATAATAGTTATATAGTTCGGCCACACCGTTCACCCACTCCGCGGCCAAGGCGGGAGGCCTTTCTCTCCCCTTCATCTTCTAGATCCTCCTCGTCTGAAAGCTCTTCTCGCGGTTCCCTCTGGCCGCTGCCGGAGCGGCTGTCAACCCCGCCGCCCCTGGCGCCGGTTTTGGGGGCCAACCATGAACCGATGCCTTATTTTCCCGGCCCTTTGCTATACCGGTCCAGGTCTATAATCACGACCCTAATCGGATGTCTATAATCACGACCATAATCGGATGCTCCGGCTCAGGGGAACTGGGTCGTTGGGGCTCCAGTCTGGGAAACTGGGCTGCTGGGTCAGTCCAGGATTACACACTTCCTAGGGAGTCCACCTAACTAATGAGCTCTCTTAGTGGCCCGTTCTGTCTTTACTTTCGTTTATAAATGGTCGCTACTTGAACCGCACCGCTCGCGCTGGAATTGTCACCATAATAGCAAACTAGGGGGTTTTCCTCATAGTTAGTTGGATTTCTTGGTAGTTGACATTAAAAAAGTGAAAAATGTCAAGAAAGCCCTGATTTGCCATTTGGCGATTCCAGCGCGAGCAGCGCGGCCGCGTTGCGTGCGTCTCCACGTATGTCCGCGAAAAGCGCACTTCCTTCGACGGATACCGTAGAAGGACAGGAAGTATGCGCAAATACTCAATTATGGTGTCGTTTGAAATATGCTATGCACTTTTTAACAGTAGGTTTTTATTGTTATATGTAAGCTATTTCTTTGTTCAATTATGCCTGGCTGGTTATGCTGAATTGCTTCACGATCGATTTGTATGTTTTACATGGGGTGATAGCAAAGTGCTACATAGGCTGGTTGTAACAGAAAATGTTCTGTAGCCTGTATCTAAAATTCTGATTTGTTGTCTTTTTTTGTTTCTGTTACATTATCAAGTGAAGATTGTTGTTGTTATTTTTAGTTGTTATTGATTATTGACTGTTATTGATTTTCCAATGTTGATAGAATTTATTCGAATGAAAAAAAACTATAACCGAACGACTGTAATTTGTCCCAACATGTTATAACAACGAAATTGATCCACTATAGAAGTCCCTAGCGCACTTTCATATGACAATTTGAACTAGGTAAGAGTACTGATATGATATAGAAGAGAAAAAATAAAGAAATGAAAAAGAATAGAGGAAGGATCTCGTGGCGAGTTAAGTCGGCAGCCGATTTTGGCGAATTTCTCACACGCATAAATCGCAGTGCAGTGTCAGGGGCGAGCCACGATTGATGACAGTACGGTAGGCAGTTACAGTGCCAAGACTAGACAGCGAGCATCACGAATAAACGGACAGTCGACATATACAGGTAGAGAATCGACGAAATAACAGACAGACAAACAGACAGACACACAGACACAACACAAACACATGAAAAAAAAAATACCGTAACACACTAAAGTAGAACTCTTGTAACAAACAATTCAAGATGAATGTGTCTACAGAACACCCCAGTGGGAAAGGAAAAACGAAAGGGGCATTCGATCAATAACCATTTGGTGAACGTGTGCTCATAGAGCTCTTTGGTTGCAATAAATAAATGCAGAATGTGGGGAGAAGAGCTATATATGGTAAATACAGTACATCTGGCGGATAAATACGGTAATCATGGATGATCGCGGAATTGTTTGTAGAAACATTGGACGTAGGTGAATACACATTTCCAATCGGGTCGATCACCCATCAGGATCATGTCATCGACTTCAAGCAGTGGGCAAATGCCGTGTTCCCTGAAATTCAGGGATAAATCCTGGGATTGAGGGGCGTGGCGAGATCCTGGTCCGCATTTAGCTTCAAGAGGGTCCCACTATCTCCACCCCTGTCACCCACCTCCCCTCTCCCCTCCGCGAGCGTGCATGGGTTGGAAAAATACACAACTTTCCCTATTAAAAAAATAAATCTTACGTTTTCCTTATCGTTTAAGTATTTCAGCATGATTTCAAGGAATTTATTTACAGTTCAATTTAATTTAATTTTTTCCTCTTACTCAGTACTTCAATTAACGACAGCCATTTTAAAGTATAATTATTGCGGAGTTAAATCGTGCTCCTTTTGATTTTGCTGAACGAGAAAGTGAGTTAGTCAGCGGTTATAATGCTGAATATGCAATGGTGGCTTTTGTTATTCTTAAGTAAATATGGTAGATTAATTTTTTTTTGGTTTTAAAATTGTTAAAATAATATGCACCTCTTTCACACAACTAAAAAATGCTGCTTTTTTTCCCTGCCGACTCACTCTTTTGTTTTCTCGTGCTCTAGATTCTTTTTTCTCTCTCCACCTCTCTATCTCTTCTCTAAGGCATGAATGAAGAAAAAAAGATTCATTAGGACATTTTTTTGTCACTGACTTCATTATGAATTCTTTTCACCATGTTTTTTTCTTATTTCCATTACAATTTGCAAATATTTTCTAATAAATTAATTTAATACCTCATTTCCATTTCCCAGCTAATACTCTCTTTTCCGGTTTACTCAAAGCACTCTCTGAGACATTCATTCTGTGCACATCTGCCGAGCTCTCTCTCTCTCTTTCTCTCTATTTCGCTCTCTCTCTTTCCCTCCTTCAGGCCTCAAATCCCGATTTCCGCTCTTTTCATTTCTCTCATCCCTTCTGCCCCTGGATAATTATATTCCAAGCCAAGTCTATGTGAAACTACCCTCTTAGGATTTGAAGGAAATCTGCGAGAACTGTTCCCCACACACTATATCTATCGGTGCTTCACTCGCTTCTACGGATCATGGTGGATCATTGAAAAGGCATTCTGATTCTAATTTCTGAAATAATCTGCTGAGTAAAATCCAGTAGAAGAAATGTGCTGAAGTGGGTCAAGCCTGGGGACCAGTTCTCGCGTTTAGCCTAACGCGAATAGGTTTCACCCATGTCGATATATAGAAAGGGAGTGGCAAAAGAAGTAGAGGAGTATTTGAGCCAATCTTCTATATTAGGGAATGCTTCTTTTACGATAGCATGTTGCCGGGGAACAGTTCTCGTTCTCCCTAATGAATTTTTGTTTTTCTCAATTCAAAAATAGCCGCATCAAAAGTTCTCTTCACGCTATGTATGAGTTCACTATCAAATCAAATTATCCATCGCCCTTGAACCGGCTTTTCGGGCCAAAGAGCTTGAAGGAGTGGGAGAGAAACTCACTCGGCGACTCTGAAAGCCAGTTCAAAGTTCTGTCTGCGGTTTTTCGCGTCCAACTTGTTGAAATCGAACGCATCTGGGGCGAATCGATGGATTAGAGCACAGAATGCCATGCCATCTGCCCATGATGACGAGAAATTTGTCACATTCACATTCTGCAAGTAATTCATCCTCAATTCCTGGCGCTAGGGTACAAGGATCAGAGGCGCGCTCAGGGCTAGGACTCACAGGATATCCCTGGATCCGCGACTGGACCCATCGCAGTAGTGCATCTTTGATCGAGTTCGGGTTCATTAACCGCGGCGACGTCGAGCTGTTCACTCGGTCCATTTGTTTGAACATATTCGTACGTGCTGCCATTCTTGGTGGTTCTGGAACAGTGCTAGGATCAGATCGGTGGATAAGAATGAAATTATTTCACGGCGTTAACGATTCTCTGCTAGGATATGCAACGTATGTGGAGTTTTGGGATTATTACATTCTCGTTATGAGATAATTTCTCATTGCTTCTGTTCAAATTAGTTTAGATCTTTATCTAGCACCAAGTTTGCCAGTTATTTTTTTTTCGGGACCTACGTACATGGTAAAGAAGTTTCTCGAATATAAATTTTGGAAAGATATACGTCTTCAGAGGAGCATGGGGTAGCCCTGGTTTTCCGCTTCTCTATTTCTTGGAAACCATTTTCATGGGAAATCGTATGTATCATTAGAAAGAGCAGTTTTTGTTTATTTCGTTTATTAGAAGGAGCAGTTTTTGTTCTCCAAGAATTATCTGCAAGGTATAGCTAAAATGTGTCTCAATCTCAACTGTTCCATAGTGAAACCCTCTAATTTGGTCTTTCCTCAAAAACATTTTGAGCCAAGTTCTATTTAGCAAAGAAAAGAGCAGAAAAACAGAAGTTTATGACGGAGAAGTAGCTGAACGAACGTTCTACAGCCCAGCTGTGGCAGTAATTTTACTCACCGGCTTCCATGGGAAAGGGCAACGAATGAAACCGTACTAGGACTACAGTGGATATTCAGTTCGTGATACTGCAACCTGCAGCACTAGGACTGTCACTATCTTTTCAGCGCTTCATTCTAGGGTTAAAAGGGTCAATGGATTTGGGGTCTTCCACAAGTTCTTCGCGATTACTGGTCCTACGCCTTTCTTTTTTTTTTTGGTTTAAATGTCTAAAATATGTCAGATGTATTCATTTTTCTATTGGTTAGTTGATGTCTCTATTCACATGAATAAACTCTGTAGGGCCTTCTAAAAAGGAATTTTTAGAAACTTCACAACCTTTCACCCGAACATATTTTAGTGCAGTTGGAAAAAGTAAAGTAATAAGTCATAAGTTGTAGAAACGTAGGAACGAATAGAAAGCAAAGCAGTAGGTTTTTTCTTCTCCCTTTTGTTGCAACAAATACAATAACAATAAAAATTTACTTATGCAACGAACTTGGTAAGGTAGGACTAGGAAGAACTGAGTGTGGAGCGTTATGCCTGATGAGCGGGCGTGGCCAAGCTTTGTGATTGGTCAATTCATGCAGTGGGCCGATCGCAGAACTCGGTTGCGCCGCCCTTTTGAGGTATTGCGCGCGACACTCTGGGGAGCTCAGTTCGTGGAGGAATACTATCATATAATAGCACTAGTAATAGGTGGTATATTTATACGTAGTCAAAGAAAAGACCTGTACCGAAATACTACGATGTACATCCCATACATGTATTTACTACATTTATGTCCAAAATTAAATTTGTAGTAAAGTAATGAGTAACAAATAGTCGAATTACAAGCAGAAATACGAAGCAGAGAACCGTTAATAGTTCCAAGCCGCCACTAGGAGAACCAAGCGTTCAAAACATAGAAATTGATTGGAAAGATTTCTTTTGAAACAGTTAGCCTCTGAAAATTATCCACGGTGGGGTCTTAACTGTAGGGTTCTCAATGAGTCAGAACTGGGAGGAAAATGACAAAAAAAGAAAAGGAAATTATAGTGAAAATGGAAAAGGGGAATCACCCCAGCCTTTCACCTCTAGAGATCAGAAGCCATGAAAACTCTGGAAGATTCCAGAAGCGTAGGCTAACCCAGCTTGCCTGCTCTCTTTTAAAGTCTGCCGCCTAGCCACACCCTGACGCCCAAAATAAATAAATAAGCAGAAAACACGCATTTTTACACAAATTCGCCTGTGCGCTGCGATATGGCTGACTGATCCAGACATCTCATCACGTCAAATCCACTGACTAATCAAACACTCCAGCACCACTGATCATACAATCCATGAGCAGCGTCACATGATCTATTACTGCCTGGGGGAACGAACACATGCTGTGATGAGTTACCAGCTGGCTCGAGATCATCCAGAAAGTACGAATGCATGGGAACTTATGGAAAACACATGGGCGTGCAAAACAGCTGTGGTACAGCTGATTCATACTGGGGATGTGGTTGAAATTCATCTGCGAACAGTAATCAAGGGGTGGTGGGTGTAGTTGTAAAAATCCGAAAAGTTGTGGATGTAGATGTCTTTTTTTCGTGGAAATGTGGGTGTAGATGACTTTGGCCAATGAGTTATGTATGTACGTTTCTTAAGAGAAATCATAGGAGAATCTATTACTCCTTATCTATTCTATTCATCTAGTTCATCTAGTTCGTGCACCGAAAAAGGTGCGCCAAAAATTTCAAGGAAAAAATTCAAAAAAAATGTAGTGCGATAATGTAATCACACTATGATACAGCATAAATTAAAATAGTTCTCTGTACTACAGTACAATATATAATAGTACAACATATAGCAATAATATGTACTTTTATGCACCAGAACTCATTTTGTGGTTACATTCAATCATTCAAAAATCAGAACCTAAGTCAGGTGTCAGTGGATTTATCCAGAGATCAAGAGATCATGACTACTACTAAACGTCAAGCGCTTCCCATTAGAAGCCTCTTGCCAAACTTATGCCGAAAAACTGGTAATCGAAAACTGGAAATAGTACAAAAGCGGTTTTCTGCATTGTCACCGATAAGATATAGGACTCCCAGGATAGAAACTCAATACCAGGAGCCAGGAATTGATTGGTTTGGTCAAAAATTTGGAAAAAAAAACTGGAGATTCGTTTCAAAAAAAAAAAACATTGTCGCACCATTTTCTTGAGCTACATTTGAAAATTGCCTCGAGAAACGACCATAAAGGATTGAACCGGGAAATATTCTGGATTTTGTGAAGAATTAGGGCAACTTCTTGCTCAGAGTCAGGTAAAATCCAGCTTTACCCATGTGCTTGGAACAGGTGAGCCACAACATGGTAATTTAGTGCAACTTAATGTTATAAGATGTAGTGTAATGTAATTTATAACTGAGAATATGAATTCAAAATTGATTATTCCCAGAGCTGAAAGCAAAGAATTTTGGAGAATGGAACAAAAAAATGAATCTCAGACTACATATCGAAGTTTTTTTCATTGAGAACAACGTCTTAGAACAGAAAATTGCATGAAATCTGATGTTTAGAAATTGAAAGGGAGATTGCTTCTAGAAATTACCATTTCAATTTGGAAATAAAGGTTTTTCAAGTACTTGAGATGTGGCGTAATCATTGAAATCAAAACTAATTCTCGGAATTGAATCGCTAAAATTAGCGAAGTGAAATATTCCACCTTAGCTGTGTTTCCCTTACAATGAAATAAATATGAATAAAAAGCTTGTCGATAACAGACACAAAAATAATAATTATTTTATTATGAAAAAAATCATGAAAAAAATGACGTAAGGATGCTCCCGGAAAAAGCTGCATGAACTTAAAATTGAAAAGAAAATTCGAAACTCCTTCTTCCAACACTTTAAAGGCACCGTCCCACTTCAGGATCTTTTCCGAGCTTTTCACATAAGGAAATAGTGCAGCATCTCATGATCACAACGCTATATGTGATTCCGCGCAAATGCTGGAAAAAACCCGTTTTCCAGCCTCAACTTTTGGGGAGATCGTGGGCGGGGCCAAGGCGAGAGGATGAGATTTCCGAATAATACGCTCAGTGGAGCGCATCTTCTGAGGAGATGCCTATTTCTTGTGAAAGTTCCTCATCACCCACTCTCTTACACGATAGGAGATGACCCCCCTATGTTGACTAGCAAATGACGACGTGATGCGGAAAACTCGTATTCCCGCCTTGGCCCCGCCCACAAGCTCCCTAAAATTTGGAGGTCGACAACGGGTTTCTCGGCGGTTCTGCATGGAATCATGTATACCACTGTGATAACAGCTTCTGGACATTTTTTTACATGGAAATCTCAGGAACGATTCCGAGGTGGGACGGTGCCTTTACCTTCGATTTTTGATTTCTTCTCTATTATCTACGCTCCGCCTGCAAATAACTCACATTTATTCTATTGTTCTTTGGAACCTGTCATATTTTCCATTACGTTGCTTCATGGACTCATAAATGTTCACAGACATAATACCATATGATACGGCTTTTAATCTTCGTAGAAAAACGCGCGCGACACATTAATCCTTCACGGAAGTCGCTATTCCCGAATTTCCTTGAAGAAAGGTACTCAGATTTTTCAGGAACAGATGGATCCTGGGTTTTATGGCTAATCTAATGGCTCATATATTTCTTAAATTCGGATATGATCTCGGAAAAGAAGATCAATGCAAATTCCAGTAGGCATGAAAGCTATCTGAAAATGATCGCCTCAATTCTGATGATTAAAAATTCTGGGAAACGGGCCAGTAGGACCTTAAATAAGGCCTTGAAGACATCGTTCCAATTCAGAAGCAACAAAACAATCTCGAGAAGCTGCTGATCACAGTGGTTTATGTGATCCCGTGAAAACTCCTGAAAAAACACAATTTTAAGCCCAAATTATTGAAGAGGATATGGGCGGAGCCAATGCCAAAACTTTCAGGGTTTTGACCTCATGTATCAATTTGATCGTCACGCAGTCTCTATTCTGATAGGGGGTGCATGAGAAACTCTCACGAGAATTGCGAATTTCCTCAGAAGGTGCGCTCGCAACAGTGAATTATTGAGACAGTGCCTTGGCCCCGCCCCTCGGTTCCGCCCACATGCTCCTCAAGAATTGGGGCTCGAAAACGAGTTTTTTCGCCAGTTTTGTACAGAATCACATATACCATTGTGATCAACAGCTCCAGATTCTTTATACATGAAAATCTCAAAAATGATTTTTTAAAATCTTATCTTGAGAGGGGGAGGTATCGTAACAAAACAGACTACGACCGGAAGTTTCACTTTCCCATGATAGCTCAACAATTTCCGGATAATCTCGCCGATTAAGCAGGAATCAATGATATTATAAATTCCAGGTAGAAGCTTCGATATCCAGAAATAAATTTAAGAGGTTGGCAAGACAAACATACACAGAACCCTGGTTCTCAGTTCTGCATTATATAGAATGCCTTACAAGCTGGGAGAGAATGTAAATCTCGCCTTTGGATCGTTGCCAAAAAAAGCTCATCCGGAAATTGGTTGTTTTTTATCCTGGGGGAATTGACTATTGGATTTCCTGGGTAATCTAGGACTTATTTATTTGTTTACTTGAGGAATAAACTTATAGGAAATTTCAGGCAAATTTGTAAAGGTGCATTAAGAAAAACCATAAATATGCATTATCATAGGACAAAGTTCCAAGGAAAGCAGTAAATTCCAGAAAATCGTCCAGGTAAGAAGAAACACGTCTGGAACCCCGTAGAACCCGCGGTTTTTTCTCGGAGTTACACGCGTAACTGCACGTGGGAAAGCATAATTGCGTCTGGTGTATAGCATAGCAGTTATGTGGTAGCGCGCTTGTCTTACACATAACCAGAGCGAAACAGCACCGGGGGCAAAACCGGCTCAGACGCAAGCCAAACGATATCGTTCACGAGCTTTTTGTCGTGCTAACACATGTGATCCATGCTTTAACCGCGGATCAGATGGTTATCCCTGACATATGTAGAGATTGAATCATTGCTGCTATTGTGAAAGCTGAAAAAATCGCGCAGATTCCCAGAAAATTCTAGTGCTTAGATGCGTCGTCGAGATTACCCAGGGTAAGGATGTTTACGACTCCCTTAACCATAGGTAAATTTGTGTGATGCCAACAAACAGAAAAAAAAATCATCGAGATTCCTAAAAAAGCGACGTACCCTGGACGCGTCATTTGGATTACCCAGGGCGAACGTGTTGTTAACCATCGGTGATTTGGGCGATGTTAACACATTTACCCTCGGTAATCTCAATGATGTATGCAACCCCAGAATTCCGGACGCTGTAGGTGTATTCTATGTGAAGTATACCCTAAGTCGCCCGTTGCTCATGCGACACCGATTTTGATGCTTATCGATTACAAGCGGATGGTGCAGTGGCGACGCCAGCAATCGCGCGGGGAAAATCGATATACATCGCAGTCACTGTCGCCTGGTAATGGGCTACACTACGCGGTGGAGTATGGCCGCAGCTGAATATATGGAGGAAATCCCAAATAGAACTTCGATTCAAGTGGATTCCGCGGAAGTAGTTATAAAATATCGGATGATCGGCTGAGATTCACCACAGTTTATTTCATTTGTGTTTCATAATATTCATTGACCTATTTCCTGTACATGGTGCCAAGGACACAATGCTACCTTTCAAACTCAAAAACAACAATTTGTTGCAGTCTTCCAGATGGAGGAATGTACAACACCACACCCAGCTGGTCTGCCGCGTCGCACCACCTACGCGACGCGGCAGACCAGCTGATGCTGTGGTTGTCTGGCTTTGCCGATATTACTGTTTACTTATGTTTTCATCCAAGCATTTCGGAACGAAGCGAATGATACGAAGAAAACGATGAAAAACACAGCATGGCAAACACAGCACCCAACCGGCCTGCCGCATCGCGTAGGTGATGCGGCGCGGTAAACCGGGCGGTGTCCTGTGATGCAAGAGTGATTGACCGGCACTGTAGTGACGGAATCAATAGTGTGAACAATATAGTGAAGTAATAAGTGAAAGAAAACCGTTCGAATGACATTTTCAAAGGAAGAAAACGACAATTTGCCGGAGGAAAGGAGGAAAAACGACTTGATTGTTCGATTTTTTTTTCAAATATTGCTCTCCCCCCCCCCTCTCACTCCCTGCTCCCTTGTCGTTTGTTCTATTCTGTTTCCCAAATAAGAAGGAACAGTATTTGCTGCGAAGTGACACGTTTGGTGAGTTTTTCAAGTAGTAATTGTCTAAAATTGGGCACGTATTCACGTACACGTATTATAGAAGACGGAATTTAAGAGTGCTTTGCTCGCTGGTGTGTGATCCAGAAAATTCCACAGAACTGTATTTTATAGTATAGGGCCTAAAAGGTGGAGAACCTTGAAGACAAAAAGTTTCGAATAAATAAAAAAAACATTCTGCTGCGAAGAAGCTATGCAATGAATTATAATAGTTACAATAACAAAAATGGTAATGGTTACGTTTCCTAGGAAAATTCTCTTGCTCTGAGAATCCAAAGAGCAAGTTGTAAGCACACCTTTAGCCAAAAACAACACTCAGACAACTTTCCACCTAGTAAATCGTTGTCTACAATTTTGACGTCATCAGACCATCCAAAAACAGATTCTAGCAACCTATTCTCCTAATAACCTGACAAGCAAGAGCCAAAACAAGTTATCGACTAATTTCTCACAATAACAGCATGCCTTTCGGTCGCAAAAATGTTGGCAAGTTGTCGACAACTATTCCACAAAACTAAACAAATGAGAGTCAAGGCAAGTTGCAGGCTTGTTCTTCGACCGTTTGAGATATACTATGTAACCACTGAGGACACAGGAAGATTTCTGCTATCAACTCGACGGCAGTTTAAGGCGGAAGCAAGTTCTCAACATTCCCTCATGGCCGGCAAGACGTCAGCAAGAAAATCCCAAGGCAAATTGCAGGAAATTTTGTATGGAAAACAAGTCATCAGCAAAAAAAAGCGAAGACAACTTGTTGACAAGCTTCGGAACTGACAATTTCCCGCCAAGAAAAGTGACAGTAAGTCGTCGACAAGTTTTGGGATCGACAACTTGTCAGCAAGATAACGCGGAAACAAGTTGTTGACAGCCTTAGAGCCGGTAACTTGTCAACGAGTTAACGTGAAAACAAGTTGGCAGCAAGCTTCGGTGTGAGCAAGGTTCAGATGTGATCGGAAACTTGCTCGTCAAATGCTCGTCAGCACCTGTTCTAAGAGTTCTGAAAAATGCACACTGCAGCTTCGTATAAAGGAATTTTACTCGCGATTCGCGCAGAGATTCCTAGCGACTTTGTCAGGATTTCCCAGGAAATGTACCTGTGCAGAATTCTAGTCATTTTCTGTGAGCTCTATAGGGCTGAAACTAGCAGTAACAATTCCCCAAATATAGAAAAGCTAGCGACCAGGAAGGCATGCGAAGAAGATCGCCGGCAGTGACACTGAAGAGAATTATTCAAGCGTCTCTAAGAGATTACGTGCCGCTGAACGCGTCTCAGCAAAAAAGCCGGCGGGCCAGCGGCAGCTGACCTTGGTGCTGGTCGGCCAGGCTCTAACATGGTGCACAATGGGGTGGGAGCAGATCCTTCGGGGATCCGTGGATCCCCGGAAGCAGCAACTAAGCCAGCACCACCGCAGCAGTTCAGCGACAACCGCCGGCGGACCGTGGCGGTTGTAATAGGCGCGGCCTGTTGAGTCGAGACTCAGCAGGCCGCGTTGGTTTAAACCTCAACCATCCGCATACACACCCCACACCATCTTACAACTTTAACGGGACATCCGGGCCGGTCGTTGCCGCCGGTGTTTGTGGGTTTGTGGCAGCGAGGGTAAACAAAATGAGTGACAATTTCACCCCCTCGCGCGCCCCGTCGGCTGGCAAAGAACCCCGCGCAAGAAGACCCCTGAACGTGTCAATGTTAGCAGCGACGATAATTTGACGTTTCCCGAGATCTTACGGAAAACATAGAGAAAAGGGGAGGAGTAAGGAATCTTTGTATTTCTCATTTCGTTCCTATGTAGGATAAAATAGGGTCAGAATTTCTTTTGACAAGGTTTTTTTTATTGAACTCACTCACCACTTGTTAAAACTTATCGTTTAATATGTTATTCGTTTACAAGCTATTGTACCAGACATGCTCAATGTCCAACAAAACTACTAGCCAGGTCCTCTCTTCTATCTAAGAACTTTTTGGGAATCGAAAGTCTCTAGATTGAGGAGAAGACTGAGTGAAATTCATATCTTGAAAGTTAGAAATGAAAAGTCGGAACATGAAGAAAATGGAACATCGGAAGCCAGAGGTACGTAAAATTCCTGGAAAAATCGGGGATCATTGATCTACTCAAGAGCAGGGCAAAACAGGTTTGATTTCGTCTATACTTCCTTTCTCCAGTAAAACTTTATATCAATAGGAGCACTCACAACGCTCACGGTTGAAATTTAATCGATACACTGATCATCCTTTATTCGTGGCATTACCACATCATCATTGTCTCTTGTACACCAACCATTATATCCCACTTCTTCATTCATCTCTCCGTTTTCTTAATCTCTAATCTTTAACTTTGTATTCCATCTGCACATTCATCTTATTCCTTGCGGCTTATTCCCACCAGCATATGTATAATATTGATCACTGCATCATACATTCAAGACAGTCGAGGAGTACCCACTTTGAGCCTGAAAGCCTAAAAGCTCTCACCTCGAAACCGACTCTGAGATTTTAAAATCAGAAGAATCTCCGTGCGACCACGATCACAACGGTATACATATCCCTTTGCGAAATTGGTAAAAACCCCCTTGTGGAACGCTTCACTTCTGGAGAGTTCGAGTTACGCGTTGCGACAGCTACCACGAGGAGTTGCACACCCGACACTTTGGGCGCCGGCGATCGATAACCCCGCTGGTACGACAATGCCCAACTTTGGAACTCTTTGTGGTAGTCGTCGCAACAGACGTCTTGATGTCTCCGGGAAGAAGTCGTCCAGAAAGGAGTTTTCTGGCAATTTTGCAAGGAAATATGTATATCATTGTGGTCAGCGTCGCCCGAAGAACCTTTTAATGATGAAATCTCAAAATCGAATATGAGGTGAGATGCTGCCTTCAATGGGAAGGGATACATCTCAAAACTGATTCTAGACAAGGACCCAGCAATCAGTAATTTCCGAATATACATGCATGCCATTTTCAAGTGTCTTGTAGCATTAAAATTTAACAGTTTCGAAAGATGACTGATAGTCAAGAATAATTAAATCTCGTTCAACATGCAGCACATTGGCCAAAAATGCACTGTTGACTTGAGCATAAGATTTTTCTTCCACTAAACCTTCACTTTCAGGATGCAACTATTAATTTCAAGCTCAACTAATAATACTAATAGAATACTAATGATATAATTGATATATTCATTCTAGCAATACAAATTGATATATTCAGAAACAGCTAGTGGAAAGATCAAAAGGCGAACAGATACTTACAATTTGAGGGTCAGGAGGCAGGAAGATTTAATGTTTATTGGGTGCTTAGCACCCACTAACTCGACATTCTTATGTTCTCGATCAAAAAGTCTCATCTGAAGTCATTCAGAAACTGGATAATTTCCGCTTTTGTAGGCATTCTGCTCAGTATAAGATGCGTGAATGCGTCTATTCTTTCTACACTAAAAATGTTGATAACCAAAAAATACGGAAATGAAAGTTGAAAACAAACTATGCACTCTAGGAAGAAACTAATAAATTATCAGATGTGTTCGAAATCGAATATTTGATTGCGAATAATTCGAAGATTAGGATGTTCAGGAGAGAGGGAGAGAGCAGTGGCTCTAGAGGTAAAGTGAGAAGAGATCTATAAATGTATTTCTTCGACTAATTGATTTTTTTTGGGTTGGTTGTTGAATAATACTCAAATTCCTGGTTTTTCTCGGTCTTGAGTACATATTATGTCCTAAGAAACCGGTTGGAATATCATTTCTGGATTTGAGCCCTCCAGGATCGAGGAGGGAGCTGAGTTTTCAGATAATAATAAATATGAATATGGAAATATTGCAAAAAAAATTAAGAGGTAATACATTGAGCTAAATCAAATATGTTGCCCAACTATTTATCTATAGATTTCGTCCGTAAAAACATTTTGGAAAGGACAAAGTACGTCCAGAAAAGTTCCAGGAAAATTTTTTGATAACTGTCTGCTTTCATTTCCCTATTTTTGCTGTTGTTTCCGTATGAAATGGTAAGGCTACGTCGGAATTTCTGTTGAAAATAACTGGTAAGTGGAGGAGGAAAGTCGGACTCACGAGTGCTCTTCAGGCTGGCGATTCCACCAATACTCCGTTCTGACGCGGTGTGTACTGAAAGCAATGAAAAAACACGCTAACTGAATGTGATGAACACGAGGTGGAGAGCACACAAACACACAACACAAGTGCAGCGCCAATAGACCGCGTTTCTCCAGGTGATCCCCAGGAAAAGGGCGCGTGGTGAGAGATCAGAGCTGTGCCAAAGTGCAACGGCATCCGTCAGCGCGGAAATCGTCTGCTCGTACGATTTCCACGCAATTTTTTCTCGTTCATACTTTTTTCTCTACGCTACGCTGGACAGCGGCTATTTGTCATTTTGCAGAGGGATATCGAAAAAAGTATTTACACTCTAGGAGCAGCGTCCGGAAAAACACGGCCAGAAAATCCAGGGAACTTTCACAGTAAAGTGAGATCCTGGGATCCTATTACCTCAATTTTAGCGCTAAAGGTTCAAATGGTGGACTACAAGACTATCTATTAGTAGTGCGAAGAATGCGTATTGATTGCTGTCTCGGTAGTCAGGGACAGAGTTTATGGCAAATTTTGGGAAAGATGTCATAGATCCAGGAATGCGTATCTCTGAATGAGCCAATAAACTGGCATGTAGAGGTGGCCAACAGCTCCGTATCAGTCGCGAGTTTGTTTGTATGTCTGTTTGTTTTTTGAACGAAGTTTGTTAAAATCCATAGAATCCAGAAAAAACTCACGCCTTAACTATGAGTGGCCACGCCTACTGAACGTTAATGGAGAAATGTCCGTTCGGAACCGTCAGAACGGCCACATCAAATTTTTTATACAACAGCTATAACGGGAAAATCCTCACAATATCAAGAAATTTCTTTTTTTCTTTCAATTTTTGCAGAATATTCCGGAAAATCCCATGCAGATAAGTGGAAAATCAATTAATAACTAATTAGGCTTACCACTTTTCACAGGAGTACACGGTCCACTCCTGGACTGGCCGATGGTGGTCGTTCTGGCGTTCTCCTTGCCGTCCATCAATGAATTTCTTGATCGATGCACGTCATTTTGCTGAAATGCAGAATTAAACACATGTTAGAAGAGACACCTGGGCAAATCGAAGAAGAAGGAAACAGCTGAGGAAATTTTTCCAGGAGAAAAAGTGCTACTGATGTTTTAAAAATCATTTCGGCTACGCTGAGATCGTCCTAGAGAAAAAGCATTTTCTATATTTTTGTGCGTTAAATTTGGCAGTCCTTGTGTGGGCATGGCTTGGATAACAATGTGGGCGTGGCTTGGGTGCTAATGTGCCAAAAATTGGTCAAATAATTAGGATTGCAAGCATTCTCCACTGTGGTGCCCTACGGTCTCGCCCGTGCACTGATGCTCCATGGAAAAGTGAACAGGTACTTGAACTCCAAGAATAATTGCGTAGACCTTTAGAATATCCATAAACATATACACTTACATGAAAAAAAGGTTAGTACTGGTTCACACCGAAAAGAAGTATTGGTTTAGAAGAGTTTTCACAAAACTTAGAGCGGCACGACAGAGGCCGGTTGCTAGCGTCGTCGCTGTTCGCGGAGCATTATACAACTGCACTTAAAGGTAGTATAAATAGTAGTAGAGCTGTTTTTATACAGTAGATATGATTAAAATAGCTCCCATGAAAAACATGTACGTAGCAGAACAATTTCTATTTGTTAGAAGAAAGTTTCGCTACTAGCCGAGCAAATTTCTAGCTTCCGCAAATTTTTGTGAACAAAAAGACCATTTACAACAAATATCATAGCTCCGTCCATCACTTTAAAGTAGAAACTATTGGGCTGAGAATTTGCCCGGCACCAATGAACACCAACAGGCTTAGGAATATTTATAAGTGACAGGGAACGTTGATGAATATTCAAAAATGACGAATACTTTGTGGTCGACCATTTTGGCGGGATGACGTACGGGGGTTCCCGCAGAATCTAGGCGGGGATGGGTGATTTCAAGGTAAACACTTGATGTTTGGCCCTTTACGGTGGCAACGCCACAATGACTAGTCAGGTGTTGTGCGATAAACGCTGATAAAGGCGTGTCAAAGAAAAGCTACTGCGCGTTTCTGGAAAATTGCCACAACAACAGTAAAACATACATAAGAAAATGAGAAAAACTGTAAGATGGGAAGAATCGGAAATTTCCCGGATAAATTGTCAGCTTCGAAAGATATTGTCTGGATTTCGAGAATTCTACTACTAGTCTATATTTTTGCACCAATAAGTCTCCATCTACGAATAAACATTTTCTTACTCCCTCAGTTTGGTATTGACATATTATATGTATTTGTTCGTTCACGTACAAATTATAAATTCCAAGAATGGATCGCCAAGTTTTTGAAATTACTTTAAAGAAGGGATGAAAATCTTGGATCTGCTTATTTCCGATTCCTTACCACTACTTTTAGATACTTATTTTTAAATGTTTGAACTCAAAATTAACCTTTGTCCAGCTTAAATTTCAGCTCTTTTGGGCCACGAAGCCGCCGGATCCCCTCTCCCTCCTTCCGCCCACCTTTTGCGTCTGCCACTCTGGTAGAGACACGACTGGTTATCGTACGGCTAATTGTTGCCTCAAAATTTGTCGGAAATCGTCAGAATCGTAGGAAGCTGTCCAGGAAAGATTGTAATCTGACTGATCAGAAGAATATCGAACTCCTGAATCCAATTGTCCATGTGAAAAATTTGCTTCGAATGGACTCCACTAACATGATAGTACTAGATATCCTAGGGCATTTTTCAGAAAAAAAACTAAATTTTTTTTACAGATTCCGACTCAGCAAATTGTGAGGATATTTGGAATCACAAGCTCACGAGGTTTCTATTGATCTTTTCAAAATTCAATTCTTCCACGGATTAAAACAGTTTTCGGAGAAGTTTGGGACCCAAACTTGAAGCAATGTTATAGTCGTATGTATGTATGCTTCACTGTTCAATTGTTTCCTTATAATCCTAATTTATACGGATGTTCAGTTCCTAGCCTCACTTTAAATTCTCTAAAAACATGAAAAAGAAATATTCCTTCCCATTTTTCTTCAATTTTCCACTCTTTTATTCCCGGTTAAATTTTAACCACACATATCACCTTTTTTCCGCAAACTCACTAAGGCTCTTTCTATAACAAGGAGTACTGTATCGCCAGTTTTCTATGCAAGACCAAATAAGGCATCAATAGAATTCTATTCAGAAGTTAAATAATACAGAATAAATAATAACACCCCCTCTGGTATCATTATGCTCGATGTTTTTTTTTTGTTTTTTTGATTTTTGTAAGCTTCTGATGAGGTTGCGATTGATTGTAAACATCAAAGTCTGATGAAGGCGTTAGTGCCGAAAGCTCATAAATAAATCAGCTGAAGAGACTTCAATGTCAATTGGAGATGCTAAATAATAGTTGAAACTATGCTCCAGGGAACAGCTGATTTTTTCTCCGGAGAGTTGCTACCACCATCTGAATCCTACCTGTGCAGCACTAATCTCTCCAAATTTCCTGGCAAGTTGCATGACACTTTCTGGACGTCTACCGCCTCGTATTTCCATATTCAGAGTCTGGCCGGTATCCTGAATAAAGAGAATCGTGGGAAATCCTTGAAAAACTTTGGATCCTGGGATTAGCGACGATCTTAGAGAGGTTTTCGTTACTTCGGGGATTTAAAGGGCACCACCAAAAAAGGCATGCTGTAACGGATAATGTGATACTGCTGTAGTATTGACTCTGCTATATATTTGACTTGAATACTAGCAAGCAGAACTACTAGGACTAAATCTCAGGAAGAGGTAGTATGACGTCATAAGAGAAATAGACGGACAGAGAGAAGTACAGTAAGATATCGCTATATTTAGCTCAGAACGATAGTAATATAAATCCATCAGCTGATCGCGTTACTGTGATCAGCTGATCAAACATATTATTTCACGCGCAATTTCACGATGACCAGCTGAATCGTCGTTTCCAGCCGTGTGAATCACAGCTGGAAAATTAGCGCTGCTAAATATAGATCATCTGCCTTAGTGTTTTTTCGTAACATAGTGCAATTGCGGAAAACACATGGATTCCATGGAAATTCATGGATAATTTGCATGATCGTGTATAATGCCTTGAGTGAAACTACCTATAATGAGTGATTACAATGAAAAAAGTCAGGAAAATCAATTGATATACAAAGGTAGTGACATTTTCTGTTTGCACCGCAACAAAATAACAGAGACTGTTGGAGAAGGACACAGTTTCCTAGGACTTCCAGAACTTTCAGGTCTTTTTCCTAAAAAACCAGAGACGAAATGAAATCTTCAAGTGGTTGGCTAGATTTATCCAGGCTTAGACTTCCTGTGGAACCTTAGGACTCTGATCCAAATATAATCGACACTAACATAACGATCACTGTGATCTGAATCAAAGTTGGCAACAATAATTGTAACTTCCTGTTCGGCTACTAGCGGAACATCTGGATAAGGTCTCAGTGGATGAAACTGGAAAAAAACTCCTACATGGCTCACGCCAAGCACGTATGGGTCCGGATGCATCACTGAAAACATGGGTATTCACATACCCATGGGAGTAGACATAGTAACGAGTGGGTAAATACGTTAATAAGGGCTAGGTAAAGGGTGAGTTTGAGCACGTTAACTCGTTTACAACGGATAATCTCAATTATGCATCCAGGCCCCAAGCTCATAGTGCTATCGTTTCAGCTCCCGGACAACTCGTTCAAGAGAACTACTCGTGTAGATAAATTGGATTCTAGATGAGTGACAGCTCAAAATCGATCGCATTTGAAAGTTTTGAACAAAGTGAGAATTTATTGTGCAAGGAATTAACTCTAAGAGAATTCCGTCAAGAAATTCCTTTGGTAGTGGGATCCATGAGTGCTCCCGGGAAGGATGTGATCAACCTGTCCTCCCAAAATGGACGTGGGAATGGAATGTTTCAGACAAAAGTGGGTATGCTTGAAAACGACTCAGATGAGCTAGCGATGACAAATTAAGGCAAAAACAAGAGGATATATCATACACAGCTCGAAAAACTCATTTAACTCTGGTGATCCGGGGGCAAGAATCTTCCCGAGAAGGTCCATAAATCCTGACTCAGGAAAATTTTTCAGAAGTGCGACTGAACAATAGAAATAATGGAACAATACCATTGCCACCGAGCAAGCAGTGTCCCCAAAAGAAAAATTAACAAAGACCTGGAAAAGAAACTGAGCAAATGTGGAGGGTACAGAGAATCAAAATATTAGAATGTGTCGAAGATGATAATGCTGTTCGCCATAATTGCAACAAAAAGGCAGCAGCACGAACTGCTTGTGGGCGAAGCATTAGTCACTTTGAAACAATTTTCATAGAATGACGTCAAACGCCGAAAAGTTCGCGTTCCGCTGCAATCCATAGGCAAAATAAAACCATACAGTCCATAGAACAAGTACAATACCAATGCAGTAGCACCAACGCCCTGCAACTGCTGCGGTAGTAGCGGTGTTCAGCACTGCTGGGAAGACACTCTATTTATACCATCCTACGGAAATGGTCTGGATTTCGCACAATATCGCCATTTGTACTCGCTTCGTCAAGGTGTAACATCACTATTGAGATTTCCTACAATAATAGGCTGTATAGGCCCTGCAAGAAGTAAGTGGGCGGAGTCTAAAAGAGGCAAACAAACCTTGGAAAAATAGCGAGTCAAGGGCTAGTGGCAAAAAATTTCATACTACTACAGTTTGTAATACTACAACTTATGCTATCGCAGTTTATACTTCTACTACAGTTATTGCTACTACACTTTGTACTAGACTTACTGCTACTACAGTTTACTCTACTGCAGTCAACCAGTTTCTGAATTTCCCGTAAAATCTCCCGCTCTAGAGCGGAACAGCAGCGTAGGGCAGATAGAGACTCTCACACTACTACCACTACTACGTACGGTCCCGTCGGTGCCGCCTTTAAAATCTGCGAAATAAACGCGATGTCGCGTCGGAAGCGCCGCCTCGCGGTAACTCTTTTCAACGTGATCTATTTGATGTGAAAGCCACATATTCGGGATCAGCGCTCTCTGCTCTATCACGTAGGCTATTTAAAATTCAGGAATTTTGTAATTTTTGCGTTGATGATGACGTCACAGCAGGCTGGCGCTACTGACACCCGGATGCTCGTCGAGTCTCACCTAATTGTATCCTCAGGTACCACCGACTCCCCACAATCCAGGGAATTCTTGTAAAACTAAAGTTTTAACGAAATATTTCTAATACAGGAAAGATGTAGAATTAAGGTGACCTTTTCTACAAATGTGAAATTTCACAAACTCCAGGTACTTCAAAACCTCGAATCTAACACCGTTTTCATAGAAACTCAGCATGAAAGGGCAGTGAGGATGTCCACAAATAAATTTCTAGGACTACGGTACAATCTACGCAATAAATTCAGTTTTTGTGAAAAAAAAACCGAACTTTGCAAATTCAGCTGAAAAAAATCACAGTTTTGCAACTAAAGTTGCAAAAAAAGTTCGATCTCAGCAGGTTTTCATTGCTCATAATTCCAGTTAATTTTTATGTGTTGCGTAGTGTTCTACGTTTCGTACTTCCAAGAAGTGTTTACGATTTTATTCGAAACTTTCGAAAGTATCCATTTTTTAAAGTTTACATTAAAAATTTCACTGTTTCATAGGGGTTGGAAAATTCCATCTCTGTGACTTACTCATATTTTATCACTCAAACCAAATTATTTTCGGGATAATTATGACAGTAGTTTTGTCAACTGCAAGAAATGAGGAATGAGCGAGGATTTCGCTTCGAGGATTTTTTTTTCAAATCTAGAAAACCGTTTTTTGCATAGCAGTTAACACGTGTTTATCAGTTTTCACATTTCATCTTTATTTTCCTTTGAATCGTCTTCAATTGTTATCGCCCCCATAATCCTCAGACCGTTGTAGGCGCCATAGCGAGGGCTCGCTATCGCGGCCCCTACGACTGGACTGCGTATCCTGCAGGCTCGCACCGAATAGTTGATTGTAGGGATAATCCTAAGAAATTTGTGTTCAAATGCACAATCTGTGTGAAATGGTCTGTGAACAAACCTGTTTGAGATGATTTTATGAAATGACTTTCATCAAGAATCAATATCTGTACATTTAGTTAATTTTTTATAGCATTTTTTCCTTTCCCTTTGAAATACTTTGAAGATCTGTAGAAAAGTGAACTTATCTGATTTTCAGTGAATAAGGAGTTATCTTTTCTCTTTTCCTTCTTTTTTTGAACTCTTATTTGTTTTTTTTTAATTTTTATCCCCATTTTCTTCAATGGGTGGGACACCAAAAAGCAAATGAGAGGAGCAGATATTTGTTTCTGGAGAATCCGGATTAAACGCATGCTGAGATTAAAATCAAATATGCTCACTTTTTTATCGATCATCGAAGTATTTCGGGAGAAAATGAAAAAAAAAACCGAGAAAATCATTTCATTATACATGTATTAATTCTTGATGAGAATCATTTCATAAAATAATCTTTTGCAAGGTTTAGTTGCAGATCAATGCTACATATATGTTGTGCAACTGAACATAACATATGTTTTAGGATCGTCTCTACAATCGATAATCCAGCGCAAGCCTCCAGGATACGCTGCGCTGTTATAGGGGCCGCGATAGCGAGCCTTCGCTACGGCACCTGCAACGATCTGACGACCATGGGGATTGGAGGCGATCCGAAAGGAAAAACAAGAAAAAAAATGTGAAAACTGATGAAATCGTGTTAACTGCTCTGAAAGGAACCGCCTCCTGAAGTGGAGAATAAAATCCTTCGGATCAAACCCTAGCATCCAATCGTTTTTAGTTCCTCGCAAAATTTAATGAGAAGGAACTACTAGTTATCCTGTGAAGCAGGAATATTTTAGTTGAAACGATATTACATAGACAAACCACGACACAAAAAGCTGAATTTACCACACCCATGAAACAGCGAATTTTTGAATTCAAACTTCAAAATATGACAATTCTCAAAATTTAGAAAGAATCGTGAGCCCACCGTGGAAATATGGAACATTAGCAGCACGTGAAAATTAACTGGAATTATGAGCAATAAAAACCTGCTGAGATCGAATTTTTTTTACAACTTCAGTTGCAAAACTGTGATTTTTTTTTCAGTTGAATTTAAAAAGTGTGGGTTTTTTTTCACAAAAATTGAATTTATTGCGTAGATCGTACCATAGTCCTAGAAATTTATTTGTGGACATCCTTACTGCCCTTTCATGCTGAGTTTCAATGAAAACGGTATTAGATTCGAGGTTTTGAAGTACCTGGAGTTTGTGAAATTTCACATTTGTAGAAAAGGTCACCTTAATTCTACATCTTTCCTGTATTAGAAATATTTCGTTAAAACTTTAGTTTTACAAGAATTCCTTGGATTGTGGGGAGTCGGTGGTACCTGAGGATACAATTAGGTGAGACTCGACGAGCATCCGGGTGTCAGTAGCGCCAGCTGCTGTGACGTCATCATCAACGCAAAAATTACAAAATTTCTGAATTTTAAATAACCTATGTGATAGAACAGAGAGCGCTGATTCCGAATATGTGGCTTTCACATCAAATAGATCACGTTGAAAAGAGTTACCGCGAGGCGGCGCTTCCGACGCGACATCGCGTTTATTTCGCAGATTTTAAAGGCGGCACCGACGGGACCGTACGTAGTAGTGCTATGTAGTATCAGTATAGCTACTACAGTTAGTGCTAATAATGAAACAGAATTTTCCGAGCAAAATTCTGAAGTAGCGCGAACAACTTTCGAAAAATCTAGCAGCACAAAGACAGGAGCTACTGACTGATAGCTGTAGTATTTAGTATATATTATAGTTTAGTGATGAAGTAGAGTGGTTGTAAAGCGTAGCGAAATCCAAGAATACAGTAGGCATAAGGCAGTCGATATAGGGCACAGGGCATGCTAATACTTTTGTGAAGCTTAATCTTGAGAGCATTGTGCCCATCTTCAGCTGTACAAGAAACTAGAAACTGAAAATTCTACGGAAAAATTCTGGCTAACCTCGGAAACGCCTGGAAAGCCTGGAAATTTTGCTACTTTATGCCGAATGTCTGCTATTTTGCTGGCCTAGAGCTAGAATCTGCCGGTTTCTGTCCTCCTACTCATGTTATTCTTGATATTTCAATTTCAATGTCCACTACAGTTCGATTCAAACAATCATACAAGTACAAGAAAACCTCGAAAATTTCTGGAATCCTGCCAAAAAACCTGGATTCTGCCAAAATTGAAGCCTTGCTCTATGTATGACAGCTAGCTTAACGTCAGTACAGCTATGGGAGTTCTTCAGGAACTCCACAGGAGATCACGCAGTGGCGTTCATGCACTAAAGAGAAAGGGAGGACGGGATTGCAACTGATCTCCTCCAACGACGATTCTGTTTTTATTCACGTTAGCCTGGATCATCCATGGGCTCATCTGGAATCCTCGCAATCGGGCATGCGAATCCCAGAACGATCCAGCCTGGGAACTCTTCGAGGAATTGAAAGTGGCATGCATGAAAATTTCCAGAAATTTAATTAAATTTCGTAAGGAGAAAGTGAGGAAGCGGTAAGGAGGAATGACGGAGGTAGACGCCTGCACTTTATGATTAATTCCGCCGAAACTGCGGCGAAAAACGACCGTAAAACGACGACGGTGGCCCGAAGAGGAGGACACGCGGCGCCGCGCGGAGGATTCACGGAGACAGCCGGCTGGCAGCAAAATCCGGAGTGCGGTGACCGCAGCGCGGCGTCAGGTGAGGTCATAAATACATGGCAACGATTTATCGCCCTTGTACCGGACGGGGCTAATGGAAAAACACAGCAGGTTCTCCACATACGGCGCTAAATGAGACCAAATGCGCAGCTTAACGTCGTCATGGTGTCCTAATGAGGAAATGAATGCGGCCTACTGACAGCCGGCTGTCTGCCTGCTGTCATCAGCTGGGGGCGCGGCGTGGTGTCCTGACGTCGGATGTTTGCTAGAAACATACGCAAATATGTGATGATGCTGCTGTGCTGATTTCAAGGGCGTCCGTCGGTAAACAACAGGCGCAGCACTATCACCAGCTACAGTTCGTGGCTTGGCTACACTTCCACAAGTATAAACCCCCCAAAAAAGGGGCGTGGCCTGGCTTCACTGTGACTGGTTGAAATTGCCAAGGTAAATGAAAGAGAATGAATGTGAAGGTCATCTACTGCCTACTGCCGAGGAAACAAAGCGAATGATGGCGCACGCGCGCGTTTTTCGCGCGCAACAACGACAAAACAAACAACGAACTGTTAGCGAAATGTGATGTGATCGAACTACAGTACTGTTGTTCAAGGCGAATGGGCGTGGTTCCCTCCCCCCAAAAAAGTTTCGGAATACAAGTGGTTTAATGACACCAACAGCGTATTAGAGAGGTTAAGTCGGCAAAAACGCTACAGCTACAGAAGGAACTGGTTGCGTCTCAGTGTTCGGCTACTAGCGGCCATTTTCCAAAGAATGTAATCAAATAGCGTTCGGGAAACTTGTTGTTTTAGTTTTATAAAGAGAAAAAAATAGTGATTATCGATAAAAATGATAAAACAGTAGAAAACATCAGAAAATGGAGATCAAAAAGATTCAGGATTTTTTAAGAGTCAATGATATAATTTATACTACTACAGGCACTATTATCAGTGTTTATACTACTACAGATAATACTGCTACACACTATACTACGGCTGTTAATACTACTACAGTTCACACCATTACAGTTAACACTCCTACAGTTAGTACTACTGCTACACCACTACAGATAATACTACTACAGTGCGTACTACTACAGTTCATACTACTGCAGTTTACACTACTACAGTCGTTGCTACTACAGTTCTTGTTGCTACAGCTTATACTACTACAGTCACTACCACCCCAGTTTCTACAACTACAGTTAATACATCTACAGATCATATTACTACAATTGACATTATTACAGTTAACACTACTACTGTTAGTACTACTATAGTTCCTACTACTACAATCCTTACTACTACAGTTAATGCTGTAACAACTCATACTAATATACTTTATCTTGCTGCAGACACCACTACAGACAATACTACTACAGTGTATACTACTATAGTTCATACTACTACAGTTTACACTACTACAGTTGCTGCTACTACAGTTCTTGTTGCTATAGCTTATACTACTACAGTCACTACTACCCCGTTTCTACAACTACAGTTGATACATCTACAGATTATACTACCACAATTGACACTATTACAGCTAACACTACTACTGTTACCACTGCTATAGTTCATACTGCTCCAATCTATACTCTAATACAGTTAATGCTGTAACAACTTATACTAGTATACTTTATCTTACTACAACTTATAGCGCTATGGTTTATACTACTACACTCATTACTACTAAAGAATATACTACTACGCTGATCACTACTACATTTTATACTACTACGGATAATAATATTATTCACTACGGATCATGCTACTACAGTTGGTACTACTACTGTTGACGCTATTACAGTTAATACTACTACAGTTCTTAGTACTACTGCTGCATAATACTACTACTGCAATCTGTACTACTACAATTACTGCTACTACTATTCATGCTACTACACTTCGCACACTAAATATTATACTCCTGATGTTCGTACCATTAGTCATTGCTGCTACGTTTACACTACTACAGCTAAAATTAATGCTGTTTATACTAGCATCGCAGTTTCGGAAGTGCTCGAATACGAATGGTTGACTATTTCCGGGTATTCGAGCATTCGGAAATTAAAATATATATTTGGTTTTATCATGAACATCAGAAGAATTGGAAATTTCGTCGTTTCATTGATCCTTAGGCTATCGAAAAATTACTGTTCTGCGTCAATGATTTAATTCATCGTTAAATCACGGATACGATCATAACTGAGGTTCATTTTCCTAGGTAAACGGGCAATATTTTAAGGATAGTTTTCTCGAAATTCTGGCACAGAAAATGACCCAACGGGTTTTTTTCCCGGTTGGCTAGTAGCGCCTGTATACGTATTACTTTATTCGAACTGAAGTGCCCTCTAAAATTGCATTTCAGGACGATTTGTGGAAGAAATGCATTCAACCAGGAAATTTCACCCCGGTAGCAGTGACCCCGTCCCGACATCCCGAAGTGGCAAACATCCAGAAGAAAAATCCACAAAAATTCCCCGCGCAACAGTGATGTCAACGACACTTCCATGAAGTCAAACAGTGCAGATGACGTCACTGTTGTCGTCATATGACTCAGTTGGATTTTCTCGCAGATGTCACGTTATTCAGATGACAATCTCTAGTCTGTGTGTGTGGCGACGTCACATTTGTAGTTTGGCCACACCCACTTGAATAAACATCCGCGGAAGTGATGCATTGAAGACAGTTTGCTGGCTGGGGAACGTCACCAATGCATTAAGGGTTGACCCTAAGGGTATTTATTAATTTATTTATCTAATTATGCCTTTATTTATTCAAATGCATCCAAGTGTGGGGCAAAAAAATGAAAGAAGGCAAAAAATGATGGTCCCTACTATAGCAGACGCGCAAGATTTATACTCATTTATTGGGGAAAGGCAATAAATTCCGCCTTTCGCGGTTGCCGTTGTGCAAATTTACGTTCATTACTGTAACTACAACGATTTCGAAAAAATTGGACCAGCGCTAATTAGCAATTCTTAACAAAAAAGGTAATTAACGATAATAAAATACAATGGATGTTGCTGAATACCAATTCGACACCGAGACCAGGGTACACGTCAGAACCGGGCCGGAACGGAGGGTGTGAAAATGAAATTTAGCACGATCCAGAATGGACGAGATTTTGCGGACACTCAAAAAATTGTTTCTGAAATTGGGTATAGAAAGAGGGCGAGAGCTGCAGAAATGTTTCGTGAATTAAGGAAGTCACGGAATTTCACACAACTGTGCAGTTAGTGAATTTTACAAGTTTTTTTTCATAATTTTTCCGGTGCTTTGCGGAAAGTTTAGTATAATTTATTTCCAATAAATAGGTAAATAAGCCTTATAAAGATTGCTTTTATAGATTTAAAATTTGATTATGGTTTTAAAATTGCAAAAATAATATTATTTAAGTTTAATTTATATAGTGGGCTATGTTACAGGGAGCAAATCAGAAAACATCGGAAAACAGGAGGAAATTACTAAAAAAAATGTCCAGCTTCAAGTTTTGGAAGAATTTCGCAATTGGAAACTGTTAACAATTCAAGAATAGATCCAAGTTTTAATAGCTACTGTAGCCTACAGTAACCATTGACAAAAATGAGTGAAAATATGGTAAAAATCATGTGCTCTTGATTAAACTGTGGAAAAGCGTAATACTGCACATAATCACAGGAAAAAATCTTAGTACGGTCTTATCAAAGAAAAACCCTCATGTTTGTGTAGACCCTACTTCTCTGGGAATCTGCACCAAAACAGAATAAATCCAGAAATGTCCAGAAATTCTGCAAAAATACGTAATTGCACAGCTAATCTCTCACCTGTTTGAACAGGTTTAAACAAAAAAAGAAGGGTCAGTCTCAAATGAAAACGGTGATATCAGTGAAATGTGTGGACGCGCAGACAGTCAGAGTAAAAGATTGCGAATAATACACTTCTGATGAAGTCTTCTGCATTTATCATTTTTCTGCATTGTAATGGACGATTTTATTACCACATTTTTTATTGATGTCCTTGGTACTATATGCTGAAACACGCTGAAAAATTGCCGGTCCGATCGCTAATTATAGGGGTCTATGTTCGTAATTACACAAATTTTTCACGGTTACCGTAATACCAAATGACCATCCAAATTACTTCTAGGAAGTGTGAGAAGATAGGTTTTCATCTTCTCATATGGGAAATCTACCTAAAATTATCCCTCTTACTTCCTTGCAATCATGAAAATCCAGGAAGTTTTGAAAAATCCTGGTAAATTATCTAGAAGCTATAAAAGAGTGAGGAGAATTTGAATAGAATAGTAGTAGAATAGAATGACAGAAATCCATAGAAAAATGACTGTAATCCATGAAACTTTACGAGAAAACCCTAGACTTCACTAAGCATTGAGAATTCTTGGAAATAACGGAAATCCAGAAAAATTACTAATAAATTGGGGATAAATTCGTAGGCCGAATCTACAAGAATCCATAGAGAATACCTGGGATTTATGGAAATCCACGAAAATTCCTGATGAACCAGGAGAACGTTCTCAGACACCTCTACAGGAGTCCGAAGAGAATATACTTGAGAACTACGGATTTCCACAAAAAAGTCCTGATAGAATTCCTAAACGCTTTAAAAGACCTGCAAAAATCTCAACTTTTCACTTTTAAGGGGGAAAATTCAATTTTACAATGGAGAATTTTGTAGAAATTTCATGAATCGTCGTAAAGTGTCAAAAACCCTAGGAAACTCTCGCTCTCACTGTGAAAACCGTAAAAGAACGCATGCGCGGGCGTGGACGAGACGTCGCCAAAAAACGTCGGAAGTGACCTCGTGCATGTCAACATCAGCGTCCCTGATAGACACACAGGCACACACACACACTTATCGCTGGAAGAGGATCAGCGGTCAAGCGTATAAATAATCGTTCGCTGCTCTATACACTTACAATACTAAGGAAATACGAGCAAAATGAGGAAATATCGATTTGGTGGTACGATTTGGCGAAAAAAAAACTTCTTAGTATATTTCCCATACTGTTTCGGCCAATTGACCTTGAATTGATCCTCCCGGAAGATTTCCTGGAGATAAAATGCAAAGACCGCATGCATAATTGAGATTACCCAGGGTAAACGTTTTAACACCACACTAATCTACCAGTGAACACAGGTATCACTGCATTTACCTTTGGTGATCTTAACGATGAATCCAGGATCAGGAATATTTCTTCAAAATTCCCTCAACGAAAACTATTGATAATTTTTGTAGATAACTGGCGCGCATGCATCATGGAGATTACCTATGGTAAACCTGTTAATCTACCAAAATTCACCCCTTACCTGGCTTCCATCTGGATGCTAACCCATACATGACGGTATCTATACTCTGCTGTTACTCATGGGCTACTCACGCTTCCAAGGAAGCATCTGTGCTTAGAGTTACTACATTCTAGCGCCATTCATGAAAGATCTCCAAATTTCAGAAAATTGTGTCAAGGTCTAAAAATTCTAGAAAATTTTTGACTTACATTGCATACCATATGCGCATCATACGTAGTATTCAACTACTTGTACTTTATCGTACTTGTACTTATGCAACCATACACCAATCTTTGCAGTGGACATCATGGACTGGAACATCGAAAGGATGGGTATCTCATACTCCTGAGTAACAGCTAGATATAGACAAAGCCAATTTTGGTAAACATCTTGATGAGTGCCAGGCAAGGCATATGAAGGGTAAATTTCGGTAAGGCACCACGTATACTGCGGGTAACTTCAATGATTATCGGCAGGGTCCGGTCCTACCATCCCAGAAGTCAGCACTCTGTCTAAGAAATGAAAGTAGATCTGCACGATTTTTCCCTAGAAATATTTATTTGTTTATTTTATTTATTTATTTCCATATAAATCTTGACAGCGAATTTCTGGATGTCTTCGGAATGGAACGGTAAGTGTCTGAAGAAACGTCTAGAAAATTCCTGGAAGATCATCAGGACTTTTTGAAATTTGACAACAATTGAAAATCAACAAGAAAACAAGTGGTTTTCGTTACAATGCTCAGAAAACAAATTAATAAATGGAATTTCTCGATGGATTTCCAAACCTTTATAAATATTTCCAAAAAGAAACTCTTACCCTACGAGCAGAAGCTAAGGCTACACAACAAAGAAACAAAAACATGAAAAAGGACCGAGAAAATCTGGAAATAGCGCAAGAAATGTCGAAAACTTTACGGAAGAACTGAAAAAAAACTGCGAGAAATTTTTCGAAGACTCTGGAATTCAAGAAACTGTCCACCTCTGAGAGTGAAATTCCTACGTTGTTTGCACAAAGGCTCTGCTTTAAAGCAGGAAAAGAACACTACAGGACCTGGAAATTTTCCAAAAACCCACTAATATTGTATGAATCCACAAAAGAACCGGAAAGTTACAAGCTTCTCGAGTGGTTTCGAGAAATTTCTCGTTAACTCGAAAATCTTTCCCGGTTAACCAGATGAAAAGCTGGAAATGTGAAGAAATATTTGCTCAGGATCTGGACGTGACTAACGTGTTCCTCGAGATGTGTACGTATTTGCTGAGTGTCTCGTCAAGAAAGTCGCCGCCGGAGAATTTCCGTGGTTTTTTCCGGAATTCTTTGGAAATCGGGAACAATGAGGTATAAAACATGACATGCGGCGTCATAAAACGGCTCGATGAGGTAGGGGTCAACATAAGAGGGATAGGAAATCACTAGAAATTCAAAGAAGACATGGAAAATCCGGAAAAGGCGCTAGCAGAGACGGAAGTACAGAGGGATGGAAAAGAAAGATAAAACATTCTCAGAAATTCTCCAAGACTTATCCAAGGTTTCAAAATACTTGGACATTCGAGAGGTAAAAGAAAGAAAATGTGTGTAAGACTCCAATAAGTCTCTTGTTAAGGTGTAATGCTATAGTAGACACATTTGAAAAATGGCTTCCAACATCCACATATCAAATATTCGAGTATTCGAACTCAAACGAAATAACAGAGAGAAGTTGGTGATGATTTCATGAGAATAGACAGATAGATAGGTCAGGAAGGTTTTAAACACCATTTCTCTTTCGTTTCATTAAGAGTTCCTTGCAGAGAACCTCTGAGAAATTTCTCGATAAAATCACAATATTAGGAGTAGTTTTCATTAATCTACAAAGTTTTTCATTAATCTACAAATTCATCATCATTTACATCAATCTACAAGTTTTCATTAATCTACAAATCAATGCTCTCAGAGAAATTTTCGGAAGGACCGGAGGAACGGACAGGTGACCTGCAGTTCTTCAGGTTTCCTGCTGCTTTCCTTCCGAATAGCTGCTGCGGTCGTTCCGAATAGCTGCTGCGGTCGCTCCGAATGGGTGCTGCGGTCCTTTCGATTTTTTGAAATTTTTGCGTCTCTCGCTTCTTGATCACATGATCGAGATCTCTTTCTACTGCGCTCCTTCCGACAATTTGTCTGAGCTAGAAGCTCGTGACATTATATAAAATCCCCACTCAGCCTAATTTTGCCAGTTCTGGAACATTTCCACGGCAAAAGGATGATCGTTCAGGAAAAAGGATGAAACAAAATAGAAGAAAACTGAGAGCAGAGCGATTTTGGAAGCACCTGTAAGAGGAAAATGGCGGAATTCTCTGGAAAATTTCACGAATTCCAGAGTTACAACAATGACGATTGCGGTTCGAAGCAGCTCAACTTGTTGAGGGTGTGGATTGTTCTCGGAAATTTCAGGAATTTTCAGCTGACCTTTCTCTGTTGGGATTTTACTTCGAAGGTTGCTGGGAAAATCCAGGACTAACACGAGTAAATCGGGCATTTTTAAGGCCATACGTGGACCTCTCCTGAAGATCACTCAAATTCTCGGTAAATACGACAGTGTTCGCTGAAATTCTTGGTAAAATTCGCTAATTTTTTGAGCTGTATTCGTGGAATTCCTCCTAGGAATTCAGACAGAGATCAGTATTACCTAAAATTGGGAGCTTTTCAAAATAATGGTAACCTATGAGGACATTCTAGCATCCGAAAGTATTGAATTTCAAAAGATTCTACCTATTGGGGGTGGGATTCATACGAGACACGAGTACTGCTTTCCCGGAAACCTAGGATTTGTAGAAAAGGCCGTGGTGTTCGCAAGTTTACCAATTGTTTTGAGATAACACTGTTAGAAAGAGAAATACATGAAGTACAGCACATCTGTTCCAGAAATTTCCGAGAAAACTATGAAATTCCAAAAGAAAGGAAAACTTCAACAAAGAAAACCCAGGTTTTCTAGGGATTCCTGTAGCATACGCTCAAAGACAGCCGAAGATATACATCTCTTAGGTAAACTGCGGCAAGGACAAACTTGTAAACGACATTGCAAAGTACAACCTGCGAGATGCAAGACTTTGACGCTACAGCTACGAAAATGGCGGAAAAGTGGCAAAATCGCCGGCACAATGACGCAGCGATCGGCCACTCATCGTCGGCGCCGGCGGTCAGCGTCACTGCCGATATGTCTACCGCATGCGTCCGTCAAAACGCACGCAGACTCGGCGCGCTGCACAAACTCACCGCGTCCGTCTCCACTCGGATTACGTGTCCGTCCTTCTGAAGGATCCTCATCACGTCATCGGTGAACGCGTTCCTCAACGACGCCGGTACGCTTCGTCGTCGCCACTTGTCGACGAACTACAAATCGATCGATCGTGTGTAGATCTTTTTGATCGCAATAAATCAAAGAAAACCCGGGGCGTGGCACCCGGATGGCCATCAATCTGACCCCGATTCAATCCCCCGGCCCCGGATTACCACCAAACAATTGTCGTTATTGCCACGAGCTGAATGATCGGATGAGAAATTACCTGTCGTTCGCGACGTCCCACGAATACACAACTCGACGTCGTACTTTCGCTCATCGGCTCCTTCAAGGACAGCTGGAAAAACGTTGATGTTCGGCTAATAGCGGTCTCGTGATGGTGGGGGATGTACCTGTTCACTGATTTCTTGATCAGATTCGCTTGACGAGGAACCGTATCCGGAAGAGGCTGATGCAACTTGGGAGGATTTTTTCGATGGCGGATCGAGGTCCAGCTGAAAAATTCAGGGTTCTGGGTTTAAGAGTGAGCTTACTGCCAGTTTGGTTAAGATTTATCTACAATACTCCTTCTATTTAAATTGTATTATACTTACAAGTTAAGTATTCCATCATGAGACCTCTAATATTCAATATTTATCAGTAAAAACTGCAAAATTCGTATAATTTCTATTTCGTTTTTCGCTAGCATACGTTTGTCTTCCCTTTTTTCCAACGAGTCCATTCACTCATTCATTCATTCATTCATTCATTCATTCATTCATTCATTCATTCATTCATCCATTCATTCATTCATTCATCCATCCATCCATTCATTCATTCATTCATCCATTCATTCACTCATTCACCCCATTCACTCCATTCATTCATTCATCCGTTCATTCATTCATTCATTCATCCATTCATTCATTCATTCACTCAATCACCCCATTCACCCCATTCATTCATTCATTCATTCATTCATTCATTCATTCATTCATTCATTCATTCATTCATTCATTCACTGCATTCATTCATTCATTCATTCATTCATTCATTCATTCATTCATTCATTCATTCATTCACTGCATTCATTCATTCATTCATTCATTCATTCATTCATTCATTCATTCATTCATTCATTCATTCATTCATTCATTCATTCATTCATTCATTCATTCATTCATTCCAGTCAATCCCTCATTCAATTCACTACCGTTCAGAGTTCCGTTCTTCCTCCTTTTCATCTTCACTTTTAGTTGCATTTTTATTTTTTTCTCCCCTGGCATTCGCATCTATGATTAATTGCTGCCCAGTTTCCAGTTTTATCAGTTCTCTCTGTGAGATCGTTCCACTTGTTTATTTTTTTCTTTCATATTTCTCCAACATTTTTGCTATTCTCTCTCTATCTCTTTCTTTCTTTCTCTCTCTCCTTCTGCTATCACCATAGCCTCTGAGCTGATCTTACACTGATGTCCTCCTAATTTTATTTACAGGTGTATCCTCATCTCATGATTTTCTTATTTTCTACGCTTTTTTTTCTATTTCTCTCCTTCGCTTTCTCACCTGTCATAAAACTTGGGAACAAATTGACGGCAAAAATTCCGAAGACAGTAAAAATATCAGAAACAAGAGCAATAAATTCCTAATGCTATAATTTTGTTAAAAATTTCACTGATGGGAAAAAAATTATGGTATCTTTAGGTTCTTAGCTCACAAATCTTTCTTTATTCCTTTTCTTGAGCCTTAGCCCTTCGTTTTTTCTCTTAATTTTTCTCCTTCTTCATTCCTCTCTCTCTCTCTCTCTCTCTCTCACTAACTTCCTCTCAGTTTTCCTTGTCCCCCGCCAGAGCAAAGATTTTCCCTCCATTTTCCCTTGGCTAATTTTGCTAGCGGGGTACTATTACTCGTTTTTTCCTTCTCTTTTTGCTCCACTGCCCTTTTCCCGTTGCCTTAGGGTAATCCAGAATTGCTGCGAAGTTCGTTTTCCACAAAAACACTACTTTCGACGCTAATGAAATATGCAGTTGGGGCGGCTAGGGCCGTTCTAATTAGAGCGCACTTACTAATTCCCAAGTGCCACCGCCTGAGTTTGCACTTGTGTGGTCTGGCAAAAAGCCATAGCAAGGAAAAAGGCAATTTTCCCATAGGAGCCGGCTTACTTCATGGGAATTGCCCATTTGGCTTTTCCTGGATACTTCGAGAAATACCAGTCTCGGATTATTTCGGAGATTTGGCAGCTTGGCGTGGATTGCACTGGTCCTATGGAAGGATTTTAGGTGAATTTCACAAATACCTCGGTTTCTTATCAACTCCATGTGTCCTGGGGTTCTAGGTCACGAGTCTCAGGATCCTAGATGAATTTCACCCAGGATCCTGAGACCTAGGACCATAGTTCTGGGAGAATTTTAGCTATCCCACGGGTGGATTTGTGACCTTGATGGACTGCAAGCGTGCCACATTTTTTTCTTCAAATTTCACTGGTGGATTTAACTGCCCCATGGATTTGCATGGTTTCCTACCTCTCCCAGCTCCCATTTATGGATTTATAGGGTCCTTCTCATGAACTTAATGAAAGTTTGGCCTAGTTTCACGGGATTTGGTTGGGTTTCGCGACTCCCCCAGCCTTTTTTTGAATGGGCCCCACATCCCCATAGCTGGATTTCACTTGTAATTTTGTCTAAACTGCAATGGATATTAGTGGTCGTCAAGCGTTTTGGGGAGACTTTCACAGATATCGGAGGGATTTTAGCAGAAATAAATTATTAAAACACGAAAATAATGCCAAAACAATGTATGGGTGTCGCCATAATGACAATTTTGTGAAGCTCACACTTCCTTGCGGGATTCCTTGATGAGCGAGCGTACGGGTGAGTCCGGGTGAGGACCATGTGTGGATTCGCGAGTCCCATGAGTGGACTTCACGGGTGATTCCGGGTGATCTCATGAGCTCCGCGAGGTTTCAAGGAATCCCACTAGTTTTAGGTGAATCTCAAGGGTGGTTTTGCCTATCCATGCCAATCTCTCCCCCCCCTCCCGCCCCCCCCCCCGCCACCGCGGCCTGATTCCCCCCTCTCCGCTCGATCGCTTGCAGGATACTATGCAGTATCTCTCATATCTTTTTGTACTGCTTTCCGTTTTTCTACCGCAAACAAAGAATTAAAGAACGTTTGAATAAAAATAGGAGCTTCAAAAAATGCGCACATTTATTTGTCTTCTATGTAAGGTGCTATGCTAAAGATATTACAATATTTATATATGGTATTTAGAATATTATAGTGTTAATTCATTACAGTATTCAATACACAGCTTATTTCATGATCATTTCTGTCCCCGCTAAGCTTGAAAAGCGTCCTACCCTACCCCCATATGGGCCACACCCTCCCGGTGGAGCCCGCACCTACGGAAAGGACCTATGCCACCCAGAAAAACGCGAAAACAACGTGTGACAGGTTTCCCAAAGTCATCTCACCACCAAAAACAACTCCATAGTTAATTACCCGTAATAGAGGTAATACAGTCCGTAACGGCTTCTACGGTAAATAAGACCGTGAACGGGTATTCTTCGGAGGTTTTTCGCGGCTTGGCGAAGAAAACCCACAACGACTCCCGGGTTTAAGATAATTATTGTCTCGACAGAGCAATTAGGCGGAGTTTTTCTGGATCACGGGAACTGTACTGTAACAATCGCGCGCTATACAGTAAATTGTAATGTTTTTGGGGTGAAGTAGTAGGTAATTTTGCTGCAATTTGTAGTGAACAAGATTCCAGGTTCGAACCAAGAAAAATATTGCGGTGGTATGCCAGCAAAAACGATCCGCTGTGGAATTACAAGGATAATTGAACGTACGTGCATGAATTTCCTGATCTGGACAAGATCCTTGGTGAATATCTGGGCAGAGAAGGCAATTTGGCTACGAAGAACATGTGACAAGGGGATGACGAGGAGATGGAGGAGGGGGGGGGGGGAGGGAAGTAACTGGAAATGGGTCATATTTCTGAGAAATTTTTCTGATCTAGTTAAACACATCTAAAATTTCACAGTTCCCAAGAATGTTGTTCCACAAAAAAAGAATTAATTGTTGAACGAATGAATGAATGAATGAATAAATAAATAAATAAATAAATAAATGAGATGAATGAACGATTGATCGAATGAATGAATGAATGAATGAATGAATAAATGAATGATGCTATGAACGAAAGAATGGAAATCTTGCTATAAAAATCCATATAGAGCTCGGTAGGACTCCATAAGTTGGTCTTGGACAACTACTGGATAGCCCTGAGCAGAACTTGGATCGTCTTCAATCCGTGATTAATCAACAAAGTATAGGTTTCATAGGATGTTCCCTAGGATTATTGGAATTTCATTCTTCATTTTGTGGATTTTATATCGATACCACAGCTTAGTTCTTTTACTTTTGCTCAACTACTTCTATATGCCTCCCCCTACCTTACTGACGAGCACCGGGGGAGGCATATTCTTAGTTTAGTTCCGTATAAGGTTTAGTGCGAAACGGAACTAGGCTATCCCTAACTCTTAATTTTTCTTTTACAATCTTTTTTTTTATTACTCATACCCATTTCTGAGCTACTGAGGTAAAACCAGGGAATTTTGGTGGATTCCTGGAGGCCCATTCGGTTACTTGGATAAACTTAAGAATATCAGGGCTAGCTGAGTTGTCCAAAAAAAACCGATACATCAAACCTTTCCCCCCATTTTAACCTCCCACTCTCCCCAAGAAAAAATCAGCGCGACATGCGTACGGCTGTGCTGCAAGCCGTGGCGAAACGTGCGGCTTTTCGCGACTACGTCGTCGCAAATGATCAGAATGTCCTGATTTTTTTCCTAATTTTTTCTTCTCTAATGTATTGTTCACATAATCCTCGTGAATTGATTTTTCCCCACATTCTGCCCACTACTTCAGAGAAAGAGTGTACGACAGTGGAAATTTTCTCGAGCAACTGTCAAAAATCAAAACCTGAAATTCCGAGTCATTCTCTGGTGAGGCTAGTGGAGGACTGCTCAATTTGAAACACGATGTAGAAGTGAATATTCCTTCGTCCGGAGTGGTCGTTGAAGGACGGGGAGGGCAGATCGGAGCTCCCACTGAACACGAACCGATCAATGAATCGATTTAATATCCACGGCTTAACTACTACTAGTAGTACTTAGACTCTGTCAAAACTTCTGGGATTGTCGAAGATTGTGGGGAACCCTTTTCTCTTGTTTTCATGGGATTTTTTCTTTATTCAGGGTCAGAGTATTCGATCTGCGTGGAGCCCAAACCAATCAATAATCGATACGATACCTACCCGGTTGAGTGGAGATACTGTCACCGAAAGGTGTGAATGTGGTATCTCCTTGACGATTTCTGGTAAGCGATCCTAGGCAAGATGTGTAGCCGGGATATGGAGGTGGAGTGATGAAGATGCTGGAAAATCAATAAATCGATTTCGGCAACATTTGCTTTCAATGTGCCGTAAATTGTCTCTGATTTTAACAGAAGCTATGAAAAGCCCGAGAAATTACTGCGAACTTGTAACATGGTAGCAGGAAGGTGGAAGATCTCCATGGCTTGTAGCAGAGCCACGCCCCTTCCATCAACCTTGTCTCCTTTCCAGTAACCTTGTAGATATTTGACAGAAAAAAATTAGACCATCTTCCTGTGTTGCAGTAATGCTCCACCCACGAATACGCATTTTATCCATCTTGTGGTGACCAACATTATACTGCCTTCTCCAGCACAGGACTCACTTTGTTTGCTGTGAAACCACGCCCCTTCTTCTGTAATTTCTTCGGCTTATAATGGTGCTCAATAGTATACCTGCGTTTTTGGAGATGTAGTGAAACATCCTTCATTTTGTAGTGAGGTCACGTCACTCGTCCTATCAAGGTAATCACTGAAGGCTAGGAGTGCTGTATCCAGGAAAGGCCGTGCGGCCGAGTCTTGTGATTGGCTATTTGGATGAATTGGCCAATGAGAGAGACCGAAGAGGCTTTACCATGTACAACGCTCATACTTGCAGCTAAGCCACGCCCCTCGACTAACAATTCGTGTTCTTTGCTGGTAGCGATACTCATCAACACTACCTGATTTTCTCTAGATTTCCCCTTCTCTGACAGAGAGATAAGGAATCTGCTTGGCTTGTAGCTAAGCCACGCCCTTTATGCATTTTCATACGTAAATATCCTAATCTACTCTTTAAAATCTAAACATTTCGGGACTTTTTCTTGGGGTACGACAACTAGAAGATAGCTCAGGACCATTCTAAAGCCGACTATTCGGTTTGCACCTCGGAGAGTTACCGTACTCGTCGCTATTAGCCGAGCAGCACGATCGTAAAGCTGAGGAATTTCACATTAATAAGCTTGTTATGAATGCATTCCATGATTAGTCAGGGATTCCATAGCAGAAATGCTGTTCCTATTGAAAAACGCTCGCCGACTGTACATGTAAGGCATTCCGTAGGCTTATTCATCTGAAATGTTGCAAGCAGCCCGCGGCATCATCGCCGTTAGTCGTTTCCTTGAAACGAACCGCACCAGCACTACGAAAACCAGGGGCCTCTCACCTGCAAGAGCCGCGCGGTCGCAGCCTGTGGGCCGTTTCCGACGATCTGCATCCGCCGAACATTTCGCCCGCGCGCAGTCCTCCACCGCGGTGTTACCGTATTACCTGCAAATGAACAGCATATAAGCACTACCAGAGCACTAAGGTTGTGAACTCGTCCGAAAACGAGACGACAATGGACGCCGATGCGTTTTTAGGGGAGGAGCGATCGAGCCGGGACGAGATGCACTGTGAGAACAGGTTGTGCAATGCTGGGAATTATATAGGCGACGCCGGGCTGAAGAAGACTATGGCAGCTAAGAGATGGTTTTTCTTACGCTGTCAGGCAAAAGGAGTATACAAACAGTCGAAGAGCGGTGTTGTTACACTAGAATTGGCGCTAATAGCGCAACAAAAGGTGAAATCGGGGGAAAATGCTGGGGTGGCATGCATCATTGATAGTACCCGGGGTGTTGACGGCCATGTTAGCGAAGGGTAGTATTGTGTGGTGTAAATACGATTACCCTGGGTAATCCCAGTGATGCATAGTTCCCCCCTGGATTATGTGAAACAACTCTTAAGGTGTCGGAGAACAATTATGGGAAGGATTCCCTCATTTTTTTTTTCATAGATACGCATCAGAGTAAAAAAAATTGCATGGTGAATGAATGAATGAATGAATGAATGAATGAATGAATGAATGAATGAATGAATGAATGAATGAATGAATGAATGAATGAATGAATGAATGAATGAATGAATAAATGAATAAATGAATGAATGAATGAATGAATGAATGAATGAATGAATGAATGAATGAATGAATGAATGAATGAATGAATGAATGAATGAATGAATGAATGAATAAATGAATAAATGAATGAATGGAATAAATAAATAAACTAATGAATGCGTTCCGGAGAGTGTTCTGGATTTTACTCCTTAGAGCTGTATATTTGTCCAAAATTGCTTCACTTGGAATAGGTATGCAATTTCTTGGCAATTGTCCAAATGATTTCTTATTTCTTACTGGTTACCTTTGTCAATTTAATGTTTTACTGTATGTTATAAATGAAGCAAATCATTCTGTCACTAATTCCAAGCCCTAGCTGCATTATACTGGGATTACCCATGGTACGCGGGTTAAGGTACCCATATTTACGACTTATCCGGCACCAATCAGCATGTTTACCCATACGTCTCGTTATCTATACCCAGCTGCTATCCATGGGTAACCTCATAATCGACTAGGTTGAATCCCTAAAGGGAAAGAATAGAGTGACGACTGGGCCCACACAATGACATAGTGAAAAGCCTTGCAAAAGGACCGGGGAACAAAAAGGGTAGAAAATTACCCTGTTTGGTTTGTTCGGCATATGGTTGGATAATGAAGCAGATAGCCACCAGTCGAATCATCAATGGATTGAATGAGCATCGTGGACGCCCGCTCGGACGAGTAATGGCCTATTCGTGGGACTTATTGCGAAGAAAAAGTGGCCGATTAGGTTGACGTCTAATGACAGGCTCCGTATAAAGTTGAGATTGGCTATAGAGCGCAAAAACCACGCGCAGACGATGAAAGAGGTGCCTCACTCAGTGACGTAGAAATGTTGTAGATATAATTTGCTGTGATTGTCGCTAGTTTACCTGTGCCCTTACAAGTTACGGTGCAACTGGAGTAAAAATTCTAACAAAGAAACATGAGGCAATAAGTTAGTGAAAGAGCAGAAACCTCCTGGATTTGTAAGGAAACCAGGGTTACGGCAGGAATAGCTTACGATGCGTACTCTTACAGGTTGCGAAGTGGAGAAACATAGCCTCTTGTTCGAAGTCCCAGAGTTGAGTGGGGTTTACATACAAAGATTGCTTTTTTTTTCTTGGAAAGCAGTCAGATTTTTGATATTATGAGAGTCGCCAGGAGACGCTGATTACAATGATATACAACATTGCCAATAAATATGCCGAAAACCCAATACAGAGCCTCTATCTTATGGAGAACTAGCTGCCGTACCCGGCTTTGCCCGGGTGTTTTACTACCTTGGCTACATCACACTGCTGAGGCCAATTACTATCACCGATAAATCCATTAAAACATTGAAATCTCCATAATTTTGGTGATCAGCATGTTAGCGAAGCCCAAGTGATTCTTCCCCATCGACTTGTGGGCGAAAAGTTAGCAAAGCTACTTTGGTGACATTGAATCGATGCATTCGTACAAAGTTGTTGTCATATTCATCTTCAGCGTGTCAAAGAACCCCAGGAGGCATGTCTTCACCGCTCCATTGGGCGGAAGAGCCAAAAATCAGTAAAATCGATAAATCGCTATTTCATGCAAAATGGTTGTCATATACATGTTCAGCGTATTGAGAAACCCCAGTAGACATGTCTCCACAGCTCCATTGGGTAGAAGAGCGAAAAATCGATAAAATCGATAAATATCGGCAACTATTTTGCACGAAAAATCGATAAAATCAATATTTCGTGCAAAATAGTTGCCATATTCGTGTTCAGCGTATTGAGGAACCCCAGGATACATGTCCATGTCCCTCCCCGATCAAAAATGGGAAAAAAATCGATAAAATCGATAAATCAGTATTTCGTGCAGAATGGTTGCCATATTCGTGTTCAGCGCATTGAGATACCCCAGAAGACATGTTCCCACCGACCCCTGGGCAAAATAACGAAAAATCAATAAAATCGATATAATCGATAAATCAATCGATAATCCCAGGTGCAAAGTAGCCTATGACCTCCGCCGGGCCCCAAAGAACCTAAATGCAAAATTTGGTCCCGATCGGTTCACCCTCCGCGATTTCTATTAATTACATACATACACACACACACACATACAAACTTTCACTTTTATATATACAGATTGGGGAGGGACTTCTACTCGATGCTGGGCGTCTGTCACGCACGGCTCTGCAGCGGCCGCACTCTTTCACCATGTTTCACAGGTTTGACACGATCGATCGATAATTGTGCGCCACTGTCTAGGTAGTCGATGGCGGCGCAAGCACCAAATTTGTTAGAGGATTTGAGGAGTGCAGGAGAAGACTATGTGACAGAAGTCCAGTGTCCAATTGAATCTCCTCCCAAATTCTCCATGAAATATAGCGTAAAAAAACGGGATTTTTGCAGTTCTACATGGAGTGATGTATACCATTCGAATCAGCGTCTTAATGCGATTTCAGATAAGTAAGATTCATGGAATCGATAGACAGAGGGCGGCTAACGATAGTTCGTTGAAAATAGGCCTATTTTTTACTCACTAATTTTTTTTACTCACCAATTTTCAGAGGCCATAGATTCATTGCTTACAAGAACACCATGGTACCAAGGACTGACGAAACCCTTTTTCAGGTCCATTTATTTAAATTCCTTCTAGAAGAAGATTTGGCCCAAAATATACAAAAGGAAATCCATGGGAGAAACAAGAAGCTTAATTCGATGCACGTCGGACATCTGACACTACATTTCCCCATGTTTATCGTGCATTTTCAAGAGCTGTGCGCTCACAATGCAAAGAAATAACTCAAAGAGAGAATGGGAACCGTGAGAAACGTAAGGAATCTCGGATTCGGACGAGTTTTCATGACAGCCGAATGACGACGAGCGGCAGCTCTCGGATATAGTGATGGACTCAAAAAATTGTGCTAGAGGCTCATTTGGTGACATTTTGAAGGGTTTGAAAAGGTGTGGCTGCCTTAAAAAAATGCGACAACTGTTCCTCGAAAGTTATTGAATACAACTGGTGTTTCCTTATCAACTAAATGAATATAAACAAGTGGATGTAGGCAAAGCATGAATCACAAAGGATACCTTCAGTGCTTTATGGTGATAAATGCACAACCATTTTGGAACAGTTTTCTCAACAGGAAACGGCGAATAATTTAAGATCTACAGAAAAGAAAAAAAATGTCGAAATTGCGCATTTGTAATAGTATAGTAATGATGTAGGCATTGAAAATTTAGCAGCGATTCGACATGTACAACATGCGACACGAGTATTCCCTATTGCTATTGAAGGCCGTCCCTGATTTTTTCTCTGGATTTTTTCAATACCGCCAAAATTTTTGCTTCCATTCCACAGTACAACTTGTTGGGTTTAAATTAAATTTATTTCTATTCAACTTTAAAACTCAGCTTTGTATTGCATTGTATTTTTGAGAGAGCACGCACCGGAAATTCCGGTGCGAACATTCTGATAGTTTTGAAAAATAAAATGGGGTTAGGGAATATATCAGGATCGGCTGGGATCAGACAGACTTGTTTCTCAGGTGATTGCGGGCGTTTTCTCCTTAGAGCACAAAATCTTTTCGCGACGCGGGAAAGATCGATTACCAGTTGATCCATTTGTTACATTGTTCTTCACAAGTGAATTTCCTCGTTGTGCTTCGAGAATAAAACCAAAATTCCCTAATTTTCTAGTGAGAACTATCGATTTAGCAAATTTGGCCATCTGAAACCTAAAATACTGGTATTCTGCTATGATTGCTGGATAGAGCAATATCGCGTCCTTTCTATAATAAACCTAAACAAGGATTACTGCTTGTTACTCAACTTGCTGGTTCTACGAGGGTGGCCAGTATACCCATGTGTCGAAGTTCCGACAGATTCCCATGACCCCAGATGTGGCGCTAAATGGCATCATAGCCGGCTGATGCGAGCACTTGCTTTTAACCTTCAACCCTTTTCCTGCTGAGATGAGCTGGCTCTTTCTGGACAGTAAACCTTACTGAATAACCTAAGATGTTCAGATGTACGAGATGGCCAAATTTCAGATTTTTCCCCTCAAGCTTAGAAAAGTTTCACTGTCTACCTCAGGCATCCTCGTTGAGTTTCAGTGTAAGTGTTGGTGTTTATTGATCCAACTTAGTCTTTTCCTCTATTGTTTGTCATATTTAATTGTATTAGTCGAATGATCTACAGCTCGTTGTTGCAACGCATAAATAAAATAAAGAATGAAATAACTGCTATGCTTTTTAGTAGTATTCTATGGTAACTATTGCTGTTTCGCTACTGTTAGAGCTAATTTCTAATAAAATTTTGATTCTCTCTCATTTCTTTTCTGTTAGAGAATTCTATGTTGTTTTATTTTTCAAGTGAAGCTTTTGCTATCTCAACAATTACTTCCCTTGCTACAGTGCGGAAAGGCTGAAAAAAAAACTGATTCCGCAAAGATCCCCTTGGTGAAGAAGACGGCCTTATCGACATTTTGCTAACGGTCTTCTTCCCATAGCTGGTGCAACTCGATCACCCTGTTGAACGTAACCTGATTATGAACTCCTAGAAAAGTATCTTTAGCGCCAACGGAGAGTTTATTTTATTTATTTATCGCTACGCTCAGGGTGTGCATGCCCAACTAGAGGCATTACCCTCCAAAAAAAACGAAAAAGAACAAGGAACAAGTGAATACAGTGGGTGGTAGAGTACACAACGTGAAACGAAAAAAGACGTAGGCTATAGGGGAAAGTGGCACACATGATAAAAGCTCATAAGCATGATAGAATACTTGGGCACAATGTCATATTTGATGTGAAATCTTTTGGAATAAAAGAAACAAAAGGGTCGGTTCTAGCACAAAGTTATTATATGTAGGTGTGATACTGTGCGCATGCCCTCTGGATTTGGTAAAGAAAAAATTCGCAAACCAGGTTCGCATTCGGCATGAAATTCCAGAACTATCCAAGATTCGTGCCGTATTTAAGGCAGTGTTGAGCACCCTCGATGCCTCCAAAATGTACTGAGATCTTGAAGTCACAAGTTCAAGTTCAAGTTTCAGTTCAAGTTCGTGGGTGCTGCTTTTAAAGTAGGATTCAGAATAATTTTCCGTTTCATGATTAGTATCTGAGAAAAGATAGAGGCTCTCAGCGGTATTTGAGCCTCTCGTAAATTGAGTGCGATCGAGTGGGTGTGCACCGACGTTTCCTCTAATTTATTTTGTTCTATGATTATTCCGTAATGCCAATTTTAGCGTTTGAAAAAAAAAACTTTTACGGAGGAATGATTGTGTGCCATCTATGAGTGCAAGGATCTCCACGGTTGCAGAGGGTATAAAATCTCCCTTGAAGTCACCAGAAACTGCACCAACTAGATATGCTGTCCGTCTTTACGCACTCCAGAATGGTGCCGAGACGGATGCAGGGAGTGGAGATAGGCCTTTATTCATTCAGTTATTTATCGACACTCAAGAGAGGGAAACCATGTATGGCTGTGGACTTCATGTATAAACCCGCCCATCATCCATACTAGCAGAGCGAGCCCATCACCCATCGTGGAAAGAGATCGTCATAAAAGCATTTCGACAAGGATGTCGGGACCCCATTCAGTGTACGGGGTTTCCGTGATTCGATTCCTTGCGAATTTCCGCCGTTATATCTATTTATATAAGCAAATAAGCAAGTAAATAATTGCTGAAATAAGGTGAAAAATTATGGGTCAGAAAATTCTAGCGATGGCTCATGAAAAATCCTGACAATCAAGCTGTAACTAAGCCATGAAGGTGTTTTCGTCTCCAGAAAAATATGAAATATTTCCCAACCTCGCCGCCCAAACGATTGTCCAGAGACTAAACCTTGAAAAAATGGCTGAAGGAAATAAAATGTGGATGAATTTGTCCATGTCCTTTTAAGAAGAATGGGTGGAAGTACAAGTGGGAAGAAGTCAACGCACGGCAGCCACGAAGCGTTTCAGTTCTGCGCTGGAGAAAGCTAGATAAATAAGTAAATAAACAAGCACATAAATAATAAATAAATAAATAAATAAATAAAGTGATCTATGTATGTGAAAAGGAATTGTTAGCTTTCCGACATGGAATAGCGAAGGAAAATTGATATCAACATGCCCTTCATCCAGTAAAATCCAACGATGCGTCAGTTTACGCTTCTAACGTATGAATAGTCTTTTGGTGTTTTGATTCACTGTTTTATGTGCAGTTCACTAGAAGTAAACCTCAAACTGACAGTTCGGACCTATAGTAAAAATGGTTGCTCTTTTGATTTGAAACAGAGCCCGAATGAATCGTTGGAAGGATGGGTAATGGGTAATATCATACCCATGGTTACGATTACGTATGGATAAAGATGTTGATGGGTGCTAGATAAGAGCTGATTTTAGGTACTCTAACACTTCTACAATGGGTAATCTCAGCCGAGCTCTGGACCTGAGATAACCCCACCACCTCTGAACGATAGAGAGGAAGGAGATGCACCGATCAGCAGGGGACCCTGTACGCGGCACACAATTACAGGGTAACTGGACCAGATTATGTACAAGATAACAATTATGGCGACATCAATGGTGGCGTTGAAAACGCCATTGCGTGACGGTACCTCCTGGTAGCCGTGGGTCCTGGAGACCAAGGATAATGGTGCTGCGCGATCATTTTCAAGCATGAAATAATCTCGAGCTGCTCTAAGAAAATATCCGCTTCCCAAAAAATCTTCTGAAACTATAGGGAACCTAAAACCTGCACCACAGCAATCGAGAACTGACGCTTATGCTGAGCAGGTCGTGTCGTTGGCTTAGTATCCACATATGTTGACAACGAAATAAAAAAGTGAACGAATGAAGCACATCCTTCATTGTGGCGAACACAGAGTGCGGAAGCGTGACATTGAAACCCGAAAGAAGCAACCATCGAGATCACGATACACGACGGACCCTTGTTATGCGACGGGAAATGCAAGCAGATTAGTGTGATGTTGAATACCTTTTTTGGCCAATTCCACGTAAGAATGACAATGGGTTGAAATTTCATTTGTTACAATATGTATGCTTAAAGGCAGTGTCACACCTCAGAATTTCGAGGGTTCAACATCAGAAGAACAAGAATCTTCAGACGACGCTGATCACAGTGATATACACATTTCCTTACAGAAGTGCCAAACAACCCCTTTTTTGACACCATTCTCTTTGGAGAGTCCGGGGTGCCCGCTGCGACAACTATCACAAGGAGTTGCGGAGTTGCGCCACGCTGTGGCAGGCGGTCGCTGGCGCCTGACATGATGAGGGTGCAACTCCTTGTGGTACCTGTCGCATGTACATCTTAGATCCTCCAGAAAGAAAGGATTCGAAAAGGAGTTTACCTAAATTTCTGCTAGGTAGTAGGCATATCACTGTGATCAGCGCAGCCTGGAGATTCTTATGACCCTGAAATCTGGAAGTAGGTCCTGAGGTGGGAAACCTCTCTTAGTATTACTACTCAATAGATAAAAACCACTACAAATGCACCAACTAGTCACAAATGAAATGCGCTCGAGAGTTTTACTATTATTATGCATACATAGTTACCACGAAATCCTGGAATAGTGCACAATTCCCGAAAACTACAGCATAAAAGTATGTGTTTTACTGAAAGGACGAGGAAAAACCATAGTAAGGCGGGCGAATTTGCGGAAGAGACAAAAAGTGTCGCCGGCACACGATCGGATGATTGGTGGAACGCAAAATTGCTTCCACGACTGGATTGTTCCGGAAAGCTAGTGCATAGCCTCCGAGGAACACCAAGAGCATAGAATACAAAGCGGGACCCCCAGACAAGGTAGTGTTGTCAACTATTTAGGCAGAAATTTTCGTCTTCTTACTATCCACGAGAAACACTGCCCTGGATGGGATTATGTTTCTGGACATGTTCCAGCAAAATGTGGGGATGTCTTGCCTTGAATTCGTCTTCCTATAGCGGTTTTTTCGCTACAATTTCAACGACAATACTAGGAATTGCTAAAAAAGGCAAGAAATGCCGTCAAATCTGCGAAAACCTCTTCATTAAGGTGGGATCACACTCAGTGATTGAGTGATATTTTAATCTGAAGATTCTTTTCCTGAAAGGACTACTTTTACCAGCATATCAGGATAGAAAAAGGTAAACTAAAGTACAGTTCCTAAATTTTCAATTGCTACGTCAATGCTTCATTTTAATCCATATTTCCACTCCCATAGAATTTTAGCGCTGAATGCCAATATTGCCAACAAATTCGTTGGAGCATTGTTATTTCATGTGCGTAATTGGTTTGCTGTTCGATTGTTAGTTGTATTTGGAGCCTTTGAGGGAATTTACGCGCTGGATCTGTAAAACGAAGAAATGGAAATGGCCAAGGAAAATCTGCTAGGCGATACGGATATGGAGACTAAATGGGAAAATTATCCAGAAAAAAGCGGACTGTAAGGGTCACTCCTGGAACAACGAAAGTTTTCTGGTATAAGATGGGGTAATTCGAAGTAATTTCATGCAAATTTAGGAGGAAGGGTGTGAAAATTCCAGTGAAAAGTATGGTAGGAATCCTTTCCAAGGCATGCAGAATCCTCATGTAAGTGTACCTGGTGGAATAAGTGGGTAAAAGCTTATCCGGATAGCATGTTCTCTCCAAATGATTTTTTTTTGAAAAAAAAAAACTCGATGAAAACATAGAAATCCAAAGAAATTGAGCAGTAAAATTTTAGGAATTGAAAGAGCGGTTGCGCGTAAATCTATCGTTTAGTTCAGGATTTCTATCTGAGTGCCACGTTTTCTTTTAGAAAAAAGTGGGTAACTAAACCCTTATGGGTCAATTAAAAAATTGGGTAACTGAATCTTTATGCGGCTGCTTTTACCCGGGGCGAAACCCATCGTTAACATGGGCGCCACCACCTTTGGTTCGGGTAACCTTAACGATGCATTCAGACCACAAAGAAATTGGTTAACTGAACCTTTATACAGAACTCGGTTAACTAAACCTTCATAAAGAACTTGGGCAACTGAACCTTTATTAAAAACTCAAGTTATTAGACTTTATTGAAAAGTTGGGTAACTAAACCTCTAAATGAAAAAGGCAAACCTTCAAATTACATGAAATATCATGTGAAACCAAGAAACGCAGGGAAAAAACATGGGAAACGCCGCTAAGACCGAGGAAACACGGTGCGCAACCCCGACATGTCTTTATGTACTCAACCTTTCATTCTCACATACAACACCTCCGTTGCTCCATTGTCACCCCTCACCCACCCCTTCCCCGTGACAAAAGGCGGTTAACAAAAACTTGGACTCAAAAAACCACCCTCTACAAAGTCCAGAACTCATCGCGTCGCAATGTCCATCGAACCACCACGAAAAAAAGTGCCCGACAACTAGCACAAGGTGAACGACAAGGGAATAATTGGAACATAACGAGGATATAAATGTGGCGTAATGATGTAGATGGCGTGGGTTTTTTGGGCCCGCGGTTAATATGAGGCGCCATGATGACGGAAGTAGGATGGCTGCGTATAGAATGAGTGGGGAAAAGGATGAATAAAGATAAAATGGTGGGGGGGGAGGATGTTAGGTGCAAGGAAATGACGTGAAAATGGCGATGGCACGTTCTCAGAGAGGAATGTGTGGGAAAAATAAGCTACAGTGTAATGCAGAGGCAGTTTGAATTAGATAAGAGGTGTAAAATGATGATGAGGTGGGAGCAGGCAGCTAAAGAATGTACAGGGATGTCATAACTTCTTTTTGGAGAGAAAATTTCACTTTGGGGAAATATGGAAGAAAAAATAAACAGCAAAACGTTAACGTAAGCTGACATAAATACGACAGTGACAGTATGCAGGAGGATTTCTATAGAATTATGAGGTTGCGTAGGCCAAAGAAGAGTTGGGAAAACTGATCACATTCATCAAGATCTCGGCTGGCTAAATTCTCAGTTGCAATGCAATTTCAATATATAAAAAAATAAAGTCTAAGATGATAAGTCCAACTGTAAACATCGGCTATGAAGCACCATCCCACCTCTGCATCATTTCCGGGAATTTCACATAGGAAGAATCTCCAGCAGCAGCTGATCACAATAATATACGTGATTCCTAGTAAAACTGCCGAAAACCCCATTCAGGAGTCCAATTCTTGGGGAGCATGTGGGAGAAGTCATGGGCGGAGCCAAAGCCGGCGCAGGAGCTCACGGAGCAACTTCAGAGGAAATTTTTGCTCCACGTGGCAGTTCCTCACAATTCACCCTTTACAGGATAAAGGGTGCGTCCCTGCGGGAGCAGCAAGCGAGCGCACGTTGCTGGAACTCCACGGTCCTGCCTTGGCCCCGCCCACAAGCTCCACATTGTTCGGGCACAAAGTGGGGTTTCTAGGGAGTTTTGCGCGGAACCATTGTGATCAGGAACTTCTAGATACCCATTTCTTGTGAAGATCACGGAACGGAGAGCATTGCACCGAAAGATGCACTTCTACCCAGATAAAATATTGAAGCTGAAACAGAATTTTTTTTCAAAAATGGGCATTTTCTACATTATTGAGTGAGCAACTTCTATGTCAGGCATGTGTGGAAGTAGAATTTCAAATCCCGTAAAACGTAAAACGGAAGGCCAAAAATGGGCAGGAAACGGAAAATTCCGCACACCTCTGCACCCTTTACATGATTAAATTCAAATTGCTTCCTATCCTCGTTTTTTTTAGCCACAGGGTCACTTTTTCTCTATCAACTTTCTCTTCGTTGCCTAGAATTCATAACCAGGCTACCTACTTTATTCCGGAAAACTAGTCCACTTCAGTAAAGCGAATACATAACAATCCTTCTGGGGAATTTCACGGATAAGGCCACAGGTTATCAAACCGAAATTCAACTCGTGCGTGTCTCAACATTCTGTCCTATCTATGGAGCAGCCGATGATGATGACCGTTGCTTTGTTCATCATTCCATAATTTTTTCTTCTTTTTTTTTCTACTTTTTCCAAAGAAGCTAGTTGGAGCGGCTACGATTCTATTTATTTCGAATAAGTTACGATCTTCAAAGTTCATTTTTTCAATACATAGTGCGTTACCCCTTGGTATAGTTAAATATGACCGATACTTGAGTATTCGATTTTGAATAAACGAAACATTCAAAAAGAGGCAGCCCTATAGCCCTGAGGAAAAGAAAAGAAGGGCAATCGGCACTTCTTCTTTGCGATATTCGATTTTTTAGAAGGACCTCCAAACAATGCATAAAACCAATTGAACTTATTCAATTTTTGTTCGGTTAATGCTCCAATTGGTAACCCAGAGTAACTAAGATAAAGTACCGGAAGAAGAGAATCAGTGAAAGTACAAAAAGATATCGAAGTGTTGAAGAATGTGCTACATGCGGAAAGGTGCTCAGATAATCTTCCAACGGAGCACAAATCACATAATGAACACAAATTCGACAAGCAAATATGTACAAAGTAGGAGACAGTTGACTAGCACTAGAAATAACTGGTGTATTTGTAGGTGTCTTAGGTTTAATTACGCACGTTTGAATTTTTTCAATTATATTACTCCTAGGTTTCTAAAATTTGTCATGCAGATACACTTAGCAAGGTTTTAATATTTGTTCAGTTGGTTTCTCCACATCCTGCTTCTCTTAGCAAGGGGGTGTCCCTTATTTTTATCGGGATGCATTATTGAGATTACCCAGGGTAGCTAAACATGATGGCGCTCGTAATAATGATGAGTAAACTTGGTGGTTAAAAGCTGGGTAATCGCAGTGATATGTACTTGCGGCCCATGGAGCGCCTCTGAATTCGCGGAATAACAACTGTATAAGAGACTTGGAGGTATTCATTCGATTTTCAGAATTTATATTTCCTTTTTTTCGTTTATTTCTCCAGTTATTTATTTATTTATTTACTACACCAAGTGAAATTCATCGCGGAAAAAGTATCCTATGTCAGGTAGCACGGAAGGCAGAAAGGTGTTACAAAGAAATAATGCTAAAACCTTGCGGTTATCTTCACAGATAGATTGAAGAATTGTCCCTATAGAGAGGGTTACGACAGGCCAAATAAAAACTGACTCATTGTTTTCCTTCATTTCATCACCATTTTTCAATTTTTACTCTTGTTGAGTGGAAGAATAAACCAGGAAATGGGGGAGGTGTCTCGGCGCTCAGGAAATAGATATCGTGATTCGGAAATCATGGTTTCGTTCATACCAGGGATGAGTGGAAGTGCTGCATGAGACCGGAAGTCAGAAGTCGGAAGTTGGGGAATGTTCGAAATCTGGCAAAATTTGGAGCGATGAATACAGAAATATAGTAGAACCCTCCCTTCATATTTCCTCCGAAAATCTGGAGTTTGTGAATGTGCACAGCTCGGTTGTCTTGAAGGCAGCACCCATGACAATCTTCATGTCCAAAATCTTGAATGTTTTGGAGTCTGGACGACAGTTCCAGTAATTCTACGCAAGTTGCACCGCCGAAGGCATCAGCGTTTCCAAGATACTACAAATTAGACTTGGTATCCAGGTATAATGTGGATCAGATGTGGTGCGATACAAATCAGCTGTTTTCTGACGCACTCAGTCATTTCTTCTTCATTTCTTCTTCTTTATTTCTCCAACTTTATCTTCACCTGTTCAAACACTTCGTTTATACTTCTCGCCTGGTCTCTCTCCCCAACCACGCTTGCTATGGAACACTTCTAGGGAAGCGTTTGCTTCCTATTGAAGCATGGTTATGCTATCCTCCACAAGTCATACCTCGGACAATTTTGTGGAGCTGACAGATTGTCAATGAAGAATGGGTCAAGAACAACCTCATACGGTCAACAACCTGTCGGCAAGAAAAAGGAAAAACATGTTGTTGACAAGCTTTTGGGCGGACAAATTGTCGACAAGTTCTTGGGCGGGCAAATTGTCGACAAGGAAATGCAAAGCCAAGTTGTCGGCGAGCTTTCGAAAAAGCAAGTTTCAGATGCGATCGGAAAGTTGCTCGACAAATGCTTGTCGACAAGTTGTTTTTGGGGTTCTGAGGAGCAATGGAATTTCACGCTATGGAACCGATCCAAGTGCTTTATCAATGAGTTTCAGCTGTATGTTTACCCTGCAAAGATTCTAACTTTTAATTCTTTCTCAAATTTTTGATCTAGTGTCTCCAACCCTTTTAATTGATTTTTATATTGATTTTTCTCAAATTAATGAATGAATGGCTTCTCAGCCAAAACCTTGGCATCGAAAAGACTTGAGAAGCACAAACGAAGCAAGGGCGAGTCGTTCGAGAAATCCGCAATATTTTACGAAGCGCTCGTATCTAGCAAGTATAAAGCAGCTCCAACAAGCTTCTCCGGCGAGGGCAGACGATTTTTGGACTTAGCACGAAAATTAGGGCAGTGCGACCACGCACACACACACACACAGACGCACACATACACGCCAGCTCCGCTCGTACTCAACCCAATCATCGCACATCCAGAAAACGCCTCGCACAATCACCTCGCACATTACGAATGATGACGTGAAAAAAGAGAAAATTTTCGGGAGATCTGTGGAGGAAATGTGGTTTCTATTTCTTGGAAAAATTCCCTCGCATCTTGAATAAGCCGGGGATGAAGAGGGTGCAGCACGTAGAGGTACTTGATTTGTTTGTTTTGTTTATTTATCTGAAGACGTAAACGAATGCTCACACAACTCGTTCAAATAAGTGCATTCTTAACATATTATCTATTGGTGGAGAGTAAGACACAATAAAAAAATGAAGATAGTTTTAAATATGAAACCTTAGAAAAGTTTTAAATATGAAACCTTAAAAAGTCAAAAAAGATATGCGTAGCTTGGACTCATGTAAAGCTTTTATTTACTGAAAAAGTGCAAAAGAACCTAATCATATACCCAGAAAATGAAAAATTTCTGGTTTACACGTCTCGTCTGCAACATGTTCCCGTCATGTGTGCATCGTGCAAACCCCGTGAAAACTTGATGGGTACATGAACCGAAGTCGAAACGTGAGTACCGACTGTAAAGAGGAAACTCATCGGTGGAATTTGGGGTGGAATTTGGAGTGGTATTGGTGTGGGTGGAATTGGAATATTGGTGGGACACTGAGTGAGTTTCCTCTTTACAGTCGGTACTCGTGGTTATCTGACCAGAATGAGTTGGGGGGGGGGGGGAGAGGAGGTGTTTGATGGGTCAGAGGAGGTGTTTGATGGGTTAGAGCGCAGATTCAAGGAAATTGATCCACATTCAGGCCTTGAAAACGACTTTTGGTCGAAACGTCGGCCAATAAAGGCGTTCCTATAACAACTTGTATGATAGAAAAAAAAACATTGAAGATCTCATTCGTTTCTTCCGAGTTTTCCTGTATCCAAGAAAACCTAGGAAGATCCTCAAATAGCTCAGTAGAAGAACGCACAGATGCCCTCATTAGCCGCATAATGAGCTTTTCGAGAGCGCATTAATTGCGTCTCGATTCCGGATTAGCCATCCATCATCCCCGAGTTCCTAACTGGGCCAAAGAGTTTGGAACGCAAACCAAAAGGCGAACAAGTTCAAATGCAAAACCTCCGAACTAATCGAATAAAGTATGCATAGAGTTCTTATTCAATTTTAATGCAGTTTTCCAGTAGATTTGCATTCACTTCACGGCAGGAGTTGAACTTCCAGAATTCTGACGTAACCCGTGGGAAAAACCAACAGCTTTTGAAAATATTGTAGACGACAGCGTTTTGGAGCAGAAACGGCCACATAAGGAGAGAAAATCCGGCTGGACAAGGGCGGCCGAGCCATTAGGAAATCAAAGAGTCCCTTGGATCCTTGTCGGGATCCAGTGCCGAGCGCTGCACACCGCACTTTTCGGTGCTTTCGCTTCATTAGAGATGTCTGTCTGGATTTTTTTATCTCTACACGGTTGGCTAGGGTCAGTAAACGAAAATACAGTTGTAGCAGTGTTTCTTCACTAATTTCTATCAATTTATTTCTGCATTCATTTTTTTGTTTACAATTACATCAGAGAGCTGTGCCGTATTTGGGGCGATGTACATAGCAATGGGATCCAAGGAAACCAGCAGAACCATTTGAATGCACTACAAAAATCCAAGAAAGAAGAGAAAACAATGCAAAAAATATGTTCAGTATTGTTAGCTTATGGGACGCAGTGCAACATCTTTAGTGGGCGGTGCCACCGAGCTCTGCGATTGGTCACCTCTTCAAACCGACCAGTCACAGAGCTCGTCCCTAATACCAATTTTAGGTGTAACACTCCACCCCCGTCAGTTTATTATTTGATAGGATATACATGCTTGTAAATAAATATGATAGATTAATTTTTTACAGCAAATTTATTGGCTCTGAGCCAATGCTCGCTGGGAATGTTCGCGTTCCTGGAACAGCTCTAGGTATTTGAGGGGAATTGATGCTTATGAATGAGGAGCACTAAGGGGAGAAATTCGTAAACAAACAAATATAAACAAACAAATACTATAATATACCAGATGGATGAAGAGCGTAAATAGCAACAAAAACACAATAAACAAACAAACAAGGGGGTTGTACTCTCCATAGTTATTTGTGCTAAAACAACCACATACATACTCTCAATCCTTGCAGTAACGAAAGAATTGGAAAAATTTAGGAAAAAGTATGGGAGCGAGAAAATTTGCATGGGAATTCGGCTTTCCAGATGAAATGCGACTCATACAGTTTGAAGCATAATGGGCAGAAGTTTCAATGGTTTTAGTGAATGGGAACCCAATATAAACCAAAAGCGCGCAGAAATAAGTGGCCAAGTTTCTGAAAAATCTAAAATGTAAAGCAGATGGCGCAGAAGTGGTCGTGAAGGGAAACTTCTCCCCCCCCCTCCGGATTCGCTTCTAAATCAAAGAAGATGTGAACTTTTTAAATTAGGATATATGTATGTGGGAATAAATAGCAATGATATAAATATAAAGTGTAAGAGTGTGAACGCACAAAAGATTTCATTATGGAGAGGTAGAACAGATGATACTGCAGGAACTACATTGCCTGATTACTCAACAAATGCAGTTAAAAAGAAAATAACTGAATAGCAGCGAAAAAACAAGCACCAACCGTGGGTGACCATGAAATAGCGGCTGCTTTTACTTTGCTTTGTAGCTGTGAGCAATGTTTTTTGATTATCAACTATAGAGATATGCGTTATTTTTCAAACAACGAAGAAAAAAAAAGAAAAACGCGAAGAAGAACACTATGCAATAGGCTCCTCCGAACAGTTTGGAGGGGGGGGGGGGTTCACTTGATGCACGGATATTTTAGTGTGCTGACTAAGGCTGGCATAGGGATAAGTACGTAAATGAAAGCTTATCAATGTGTTATAGATAACATTTCACCACACAAAATGAAATTTTAAATAAAAAGTAAATAAATAAATAAAAAGGAAAAGAATTGCTTGTTGATACTTTGCCCATTCATAACAATCTGCTCTCAGAAAAGATGATGACATTCTGAAGCCCTCAGTCGTAAGAAGGAAATGCGCTAAAAAACTGGGATTCATAAAAGAGATCCTCAAGTAGGATAATCCGCATTTCCACTAAAAAAAATCTATAGAAGTCATACGATAAGAGAACTTCTAGAAGATTCTAAGCTGCATCACCCAGCACTGCTGGATTAGTGTACTTTCTTACAATCGGAAAAAAATATGATAGCGCGGCGTTTTCCAGGAGAAAATGAGATGTCACTTCATATACTCAAGTATTTTCTCATGTCCTACTATTTATTTAAACAATACATATATTTACTTGCGATGATGGTTGGCATTCACAGGGGAGCACTATCAATACACTACTAAAACACTATTAGTATACTGCTATACTACTACGTTCATCGTTTCTCCCTTTTCTTTGAACAATTATCCTTCGCAAATGATTGCTCAAACTTCTTGAAATCACTAACTACGAGACCAGGATTTTCTAGGAACTACTACTGCCTTAACAGAAAATTCTAATACATTACTTATACTAACTTAACACCCTATGTGCCATTAATACATATTAATTTCTTGTTGGCTTAATAAACGAGTAATTATAGTAGAACTACATATAACTCTATCATTATTATAATTATTATGCCAGGAAACAGAGCTCTATTAGTAACTATTGTATTAGCAGAAAATACCATTAATACACCACTAGTACTAATATTAATACACTATGCACTATAAAATATATAATATAATTCATAATTAAAAGAAACAAGAAATTATTATACTATTACTATACAAGTAAAATATTATTGTTATGCCATGAAACATAGCTATAATATATTACTAAATAAATAAGTTATATTAACAGAAAATACTATTAGTACACAACTGATACTAACATTAATACGCTACAATTAATACGAACAATCTCTGGCTAACTTAATAAAGGAAATTTACGCCAAGAAAGGAAGAAGTATTTATTATTTTCCGAATTTCTGAGATTTACGCGGAAAATACTTAGAGCTCCAGAAAAACCCAGGCTGCGGCCATTCAACTGCCAGGCTCCAAGCAACTGCGAAGCGTTGCCGTTGACTGGAGTTTTTTTTCCTTTCTCTCTCGTATTGGTGGTGCACTTTCCAAATTAGGAGTGCTCATTCAAAATGACGTCCAGAATACTCAACGAGAAAAAAAGAACGAACGTTCTGCTAATGTCTGCGTTGGAACGAAACGATGCCTGGTTTCGTGATGCCATGCCATTCTGTGCGGCAGCTCGCGGAAGGAACAGAAGAAATGCTATGGAATAGCATCCAGAAACAGTGGGCTGCATGCTACTTCACATAGATTCTGCCTCGGCAGCATGTATCTAATAAATAAACAAGTAAATAAACAAGTACGTATGCAAAACAACGCTCTCGTTTGCTTATTTGAGCAACTAATGCCGATTAGAGCGCCCTATCCATTGGCAGCATCATTTTATTTATGTGCAAGGATGATACATGTGTTTAATCTCATGCAAGCGTGGTGTTTTTGATGCAAACGTCATGCAAAAGTGTTGCACATTTCTTGCAATTGGCCAAGAAATTCAATCAACTGGATACCATTATCCCGTTGCACCCGCAGTACTTGAATAATATTCTATCAAATTCAGTACTCCAAGGGAGGATATTAATAGCTGTCGTAGGCATCGTATTTTTGATGCAAATGTCATGCAAAAGTGGTGCAAATTTCGTGCACTTAGCCAGGAAACTGGAGAAATTCTTTTCAATGCTTTTGCTGTAAACATTGCTTGAATAGTATTCTGCCAAAGTAAATACTCTAATGGAATATGCTGCTAGCAGTTGTGAGCATTGTATTTTTGATGCAAACATCATGCAAAAGTGCTGCAAATTTCGTACACTTAGTCAGGAAATTTGAATTTGAAGTAATTGTTTTCAATGCGTTTGCTATAAACAGTGTTTGAATAGTATTCTACCAAAGTAATTACTCTAATAGAGAAATATTGTTAGCAGTTGTGAGCATCGTATTTTTGATGCAACCAGCATGCAAAACTGCTGCAGATTTCATGCACAGCTAGGAAATTGAAGTAATCCTTTTCAGTGCTTTTGCTGCACTCACAGTATTCCATTGATATTCTACCAAATTCAGTACAGATGGAGAATGTTGCTAGCAGTTGTAAACAAACAAATATACATAAATATAGAAACAAATAATAAACTTATATAAATATAGGAATAAATAAATATAGAAACAAATTAACATAATATACGTCAAATAACAAAAGGCATCACTTTGCTACTATCAAAATACGAGAAAACCCAACTACTAGGCTTAGACCGCTACTTATACTGTATTATATCGTAGCTCCTTGTTTACGAGAGCCGCAAAAAAGCAACAAAATTAAGCCGAAATTTCAAGAGCAATCGAAGTAAACAACAACAAGAAGAAGTAAACAAACAAATCTCCAGTTCCGAAGTATAGTGGGTGGTCAAAATCACTGCTGCTTCGTGAGTGGATGTTTTCGAGTCATTCATCAACAGAACGGCTTGTTGTTATTGGTGGTCGCACACCAAGACGAGCAAGCATCCGGTTAGGGAATAGCCAGCGGCCTGCAGGCTGACCCTCGCCGCTAAGGGCCGCGGCGGCGGCGGGTAGCGCCGCCCTCTGGCCACCGCCTTCGTATCAACTCGTGTCGCTGATGTCCCAAATATGGCGAAAGAAACGACGAGGCAGGCCAAAGACTGGACGGGTCGGGCGAGGGCCACGCGGACGGGGCCCAGATTTCTGCTAATCCGCGCGGCTTTTTGCAGCTTCTTCGCGGACGTTCGAGCAAAATGAGCCGCGCGCGCGCGGCCCGGTTGTACTTCTGGTCGTGTTTTAATTGCAGTGCTGGCGTTGTTCCGCTGCCGTTGATCGAACTGCGTAGCTCATCTTCTCGTGCCCACGGACAAATATGCAAATGCTCTTAGCAAAGGACAAATTCGTTACGATTCGCATTTCCTCTGTGCCTGCAAATCCAGAAGAAAAAAGCTTGCACTTTCCCAGTCTTGGTCCAAAAATGGGAATTTTGGTTCGTTGCCAAGGAAATTGGAGGAATCTGGCTGTGGAAGGGCTGGAAAAAGTGCATGTACGTATCCTATAATAAATCCATGAATAACACAGAAGAACACAAGGGCCTGGAAGATATAGAAATAAAAACATTCTTAGTTCCTCATATTTTTAATGTTTTTCTCTGGATTTTACAGAGAATTGATTATAGGATTAATTTAACGGTTAATCTATCTATAGGGTAGTGAATTAAGGGTATTCCGGCTCCATAAACCCGAAGAAAATTTCATTGGTGGGTTATTAGAGCCGTGCGTTAAAAGAAGAAGCCGGAAAAGGGCACTAATTCTCATTAGAATGGATAATCCTATTACCCTACAAAAAATATACAAAAATTTAGGATTGAGGGAGTTCCAGAAGCTTCTGGGACAAATGGCTCAGCGCACCCGAATTAGCGTCCCACCTAATAGGCGAAAAAATAGGACTGATATAAAAAGTACTTTTTACCTTAGTTTTTTTTAAATTCCTCATCGTTTTTCATTTTTTTTCATATAAAAGGTTTGCTTCTGAACAATTTTTCTGAGAAATTTTATCTCATTTTCTTCAGATGACCTATGTCCCAGTACTAATGTCATCCTTCCGCGACCACAGGTTGCACTTCTGCACTGACGTTTGCCCCCGATAACTTAATTTCAAAATGCATCAGCAATAAAGTTTGACGGCGCGCGCATCAACTGAATTTTCGCGCCATAAATCCCGTTAGGGCGCGAAGTTTAAATACCAAAAAAGAAAGGTTTGCATGAAATCAGCAAATCGGAGAAGTGTACTGACCGAGTGCAGTTGCACGATGGTTTTCTGAATGGACGTGTTCTTTGTGATCTATGGATTTCGAGAGGTTTAAAAAGTCGGAAAATCCGCAAATAGAAAAAGAAATCAATGACTTCTTCATGTTTTGGTTGTTCCATGCATTTTTTAAGGTTCTCCACAGTTTTTTTAGTAACCTTCGTTCATAATATTATTAATTAAATATATCTACATATAGTTATCACATTTTCTCGATCATTACATAATTGAAAATTCTCGTGCAATATCTTTACAGGCGCCGCATGGATCACTGATATTACCCAGGGTAAAAACATCGCTAGCATGGATGCCAAAACGTTTACTCTGGGCAATCCCAATTATGCATCCAAGCCCAAGGAAGGTTAAAATTTCCACAAAGTTATTCTAAGCAGTCCTTACGAATGTGTTCTTTTTTTTCACGAAGTTTTCACAAGGACATTTTGAATAAGTTTGTGTGGATAAGGTTTTTGTACCAAAAACAATGCAGCTGGAAGGGACGGTGAGAGAAATTCTGCAGCTGCGGAATTCGGCACACATTTTACGTCACATGTTAATGGGATTTGTAGGGCATGGAGCGTTGTACCTGGAATGAGCGGCGCTGATAGGCTCTGCAATAGGCCTACTTGCTGAACTGACCAATCGTAGAGATTGATCGCACCCCCCCCCCCCCTTTCGAGGTATGATGTGCCTCACAAGAATTTGTATTCATATTCATTTGTATTCATATTTATTCATTCATTCATACAATCTCCGGTGTGAGAACGAGTTCACGCTCCTTATTTGAGATTGCCCAGAGTAAACGTGTTGGCGTCCATGCTAGCGATGTTTTTTTACCCTGGGTAATAGCAATGATCCATGCGGCCCCTGTAAAGATATTGCACGAGAATTTTTAATTATGTAATGATCAAGAAAATTAGTTTGTAGGCATGGTGTCGCCACATTTCAATAGCAAACAATGACACGGTCTCTGCCTCATCCATCGTTCTACAAGGTGCTACACATTAAAAAAAGAAGCGGGTTTCAAGACTGGCCTTATACACCTTTTTATTTCATATTGTAATGAGTTCTTTGTGTGTTTTTATTGTTCCTAACATCTACTTCCATTCGATAGTTTAATTTCTTTCATGTGGACTTGACACTATTCTGTTACTAACACCTGCCATATGGGCACACCTTTTTGGTGTATTAAGAATAAAATAAATTTCAGTCACAAGATGAAAGCAAAATGTCTGCTTGAAAAAATCTGACAGTGACGGAGACGTACGCACGCACGAGCATCCTCATCTATTGCACCGAATTTTTGAGCTTTCTTTACTCCTCAAAATGTTTCACGAATGACCTATGCGCAAATTTGAAAGGACTGGCGGACGGACGAACGCAGGCGACGGATGCAGCAGCAACGAGTCAGAAGAATCAAAAAATTTTCTTTTCCCTCGTTTTCCTTCCTTTTTTCCGACAGGCGGTTGTAAAGTGTGAAAAATATTTTCTGTATGCGTCCATTACCCCCCCCCCCTCCCCTCTCCCCACTCCGAGAATGGGTCGCCAAATTTTTGACAAATAAAAATCCTGTATCAGTTTATTTTTAATTGTCTATTTATTATTATTGTTGTTGATATATTTTTTATTATTTATTTATTACTATAATTAATATTTTTTTTTAATTTTATTTTCCGTATGGGCCCCCAAAACGGCGGAAACCAAACTTTTTTCCCACGCCCCCCCCCCCTCCGCCCATCTTCTGCGTCTGCCACTGCCATTTACATATTAAAAAAATATGCATTTCAAGTACGACTTGAGCTTATATAAGGATTACACAGAGGAGACAAAGACAAATGCGTACCGTGGACTGTAATAATGGACTCTAGGGCTTGCATGCTATCCAGTTCCATGCTAAAAGAGAAAGGAAATGCGCTAATGGCGTCTAGAAACGGAAAGAAAAAAAGAACAAATGGAATAGGGTACGTTTCCGAACTGGAGAAAATCTTCGAATCGGACATTTTTAGAACGTCAATAAGGTGGTTTTCTTTTTAGTAATCGCCAAGAAAAAACGGTAGCACAAGACATGTATCAGTTATCATATGGGTATAGTTCATAGTTATCATACATCATTGAGATTACAGATGGTAAGCGCGTTGACGTTCCCAAACTTATGGTTTATCTGGCAGTCATTAACATGTTTGCCAATAGGTGACCTTGTATTTACTCAACTGCTACCCATGGGTAACAAGTCCTACGGATATGAGATTACCCCATTGTTCCATTGATGCGAAAGATGTCACTAATCTTTGAAATTACCCAGTGTAAACGCGCTAACACCTTCCAAGTTTACCCATCGAAAACACGAGCGTCAACACGTTTACCCTGGATAACCTCAGTAACGGATCTAGGCCAAGGTGTCAGGTCTTACTGAAAGAAAGGACATGCATTCTATGACTAATCCTGCCTCCATCCCTTACCCAGGTAATATTCACACCCAATCCCGGATTGACGATTGGAAGGAGGGTAATATCTCACCACAGGTATGATTACCCATGCGTAGCAGCTGTCAATGGATGATTGCCATGTAAAGTGTAAATTTGGGTACGCTAACACGTTTACCGGGGCTGAGATGCATTTAGATTTAGATTACCCAGGGTAAACGCCTCGGCGTTCGTGCTAACGATGGGTAAATTTGTGTGGTGTTAGCACGTTTACCATAGGTAATCTCATGCATACGACCACAGGGCTAATCTCAATGGTGCATCCAGGCCCTGGTCCTGAATAGCAAACAAACAGCAGGAGCTGCACGGGGCAAATTTCATAAGAGCATTTAATAAATAAAAAAAAATAAATTAAAGCTAGTACAAGTCAAGCAGAAATAAATTTCAAAAAATAATAATGAATGAAAAATATCGACAAACTGGAAAGAAGACAAGAAAAGGGAAAAATGTTAAGTAAATAACAGATAGAGCGAATTTTTAATTACTGTTCCTCTGAAATTACCCCTTAACTACTACAAAACCCTAGACGGGCTCATAAACTAGAACAGCGTGATGACTCGATTGTTGGCCGTTAACGCCGAAATCAAACAGGCCAACATTTTTCAAAGTGACAGCCCAAGGCCATGCGCCCGGTCATCGTACCCGCATTATCGGGTGGACAGCTATTTTACCCAATAGATAGTTATGTAAAAGAAATCTTCATTGTAAAAGCGGCTTTAGTGGAAAGCTCTAGCACCGTTATGAGAGGTGGTGGATGAGAATGACCAACTGAGCATACTATCAGCCAGAATTCGCACGTCATAGTAACCGAATAGGTCTCGTACCATAGAATCTTACGATACGCCAGCTTACACCTTTTAGAAAGCCACCTGCCAAGTCAAGAAGGATGCATTATATCTCAAAAGTGGAAGGAATGACACGTGAACGTCGACTTGAGCAACGATAATCATAGAGCTATCAGCTCAACAGCTCGTTCCCTGGAAGTGTAAGCTGACGTCCCGTAGGACCAGCGGCACTAAAGTGAGTACGGCAGCATGCAGCTTCCTGCCGCTGCATTTTTCTTTTTTACCTATATGAATCACAAAATCCTAAATAGAGATTGGGTGTGGATATTGCTACACTAACAGATGTACATCGCTGGCGCTGTCGAACTTGCGGACGTGAACGTGTGCCGCAGCGCGACCGCGCCGCACGCTTGAATCACCACATTCGCTAATCCGGGCGACATGTTCGCGTTTTGCGCCATAAATACTATGAAAAAATACAGAAGATAGCTGTGATTAGCCATTAAGGTAGCGTAGCATAGCAATTTCAGCGTGCGGTGCGGTTGCGACGCGGTCATGCTGTCGCTCACCAAAGTCCGCAAATACGTCAACTCCATCGACTCTCACTGTAAAAAATATGCTCACAGAGAAAACAAATTGTTCTCTTACTAGTGAGGCCTTTAAAATGAAAGTAGGGGTACGAGATCCCAACAGTGGATATCTGTGGCTGGATAAACGCTCCCCGGAAGATCGTGATCTACCTGTTCATGCAGAGTGAATGAGTTCTCCAGGTAAAAGTGGGTATGCATTGCTCGAACGACCCGTTGACGTCAGTGAAGACAATTAAATGTGTTAAAATAACATAAAATATCACACATAGGTAGAAAATCCATCTACTTTGGATAATTGGGATACCATTACCCACCCTGGAACGTTCATGAATCCTGCCACTGGACAACTTTTTCCAGATTTCATTGGAAATTCTAGACATCTCTCAAAATCAGCTACCATATAATTGGATATCAAATGACAAACTACTGAAGTATCGAATAACAATGATTTCTAGCTGTTTTCCATGGCTTTCCATAGTCGCTCCAACGGCATCTACAGGAACTAATCCAAGACATCTACAACGGCGGTGAAATAATCGCAGTAGTCCATTTTTTAGCGTTCAGGATGACCTTTGTGAGCGCTGGACGAATGCCCAGCGGGCAATTACTCATCCTTAAAAATGGCCACAGCAATAAGGCCGAAAAGGACGACACAAGAGCATCGATTCCAAGGCGACAACGCTACGACGCTGGCAGCGTAGCTGGTCGGTCATCCGTGTATACGCAAAAAAATTAGGGCCAACCACCATAGGTCCGCAGGCAGCTAATAGTTCTCAGGAACAGCCCAGAATTTCTGCAAATTTCTGTGGATTTCTGCAGATTTCTGCAGCAAGCACTATATGCAAACTGGGGGTTAACTGGATTTCCGCGACAAATTGGCGCAGAACACGAATTTCTGCATAAATTTGCCACTATAAGAGCGAAGATTGCCAAAAACGCATAAGAAGCGACTGGCACTCGAGTTCTTTCGAGCACTCTTAGTCCCATGGGATGCACGCAGTTGTACTTCTGAGTGGGAGGTTCAAGAGTGGTTATTTACTGAAGAACGAGGAAGTTTTTTACCGGAGGTGCCTCGTTTTTTCCAGAATTTTTCTCCGACATCCTCAAGAGTTCGTTAGCGGCCAAAAAAGCTCCCATTCCACTAAATTTTCCACAAAAAATACTTTTCCCTACTGAGTGAGTCACAAATTATTGCCGGAAACTGCCCATTACCTACAGGAATTCAGAAAAACGAGGATTTTTCCATAAACTTTATTCAGCACGCTTTCCCACCCAACAAAAAGATCCTTTCTTTATGCTGGTGCAATACGGAAAAGTGCAGCACGACCCGAAAAAAAGACCTTCCAGAGAGCGATTTGTCGTTTTGCATGATAAATGGGCACCAAAGCACAGATTTCAGGCCGAACTTTCTATGAACGTAGGGGTCAGGGTCGACAAAAATGGAGAAATTCGCTTCAGAAGTTCATCCAATGAGAAATTTCCGTGTCGATCATTAAAATTAAGGAGAAAATCATTAAAATTTCTTGTTTTTGCAACTTGTAAAACTTTCTGCACAAGTTTTCCCATTCCTTAGAGGCAGTGACCCAGCTAGAAATCGTTTCCAAGGTTTTCACTTGAAAAGAATCGGAAGACGTTAGTAACAATGTCATAGGTGACTCCTTACCAAAATGTACAAATTTTCGTCTCTCTGAGAGCCTTCTGGTAACTTATGTTTTAAAAAAAAAGCTTTAGAATATTTTAAGTTTGGTTGCAATCATGAGGTCGTGATTTTTTTGTTTTTTTTTTGTGTTATGTGATCTTATTTTTGTAGTTTATTTGTCAAGTGATGTTATCAGAGCCATAGGGAAATTTCCGGAAAAAAATTGTCAAGAATCATTGCAGTAATCTCCGTCAGCGTCCACTGAAAGCTGTTGCTATAGTGTATTTTATACATACACGTTTATATTGTACATGTAGATTATTTCAGCAAATTCTCAGAAGCTTATTGATGTACAGAGGCGTCATACACAGCCAACTTGAGAAAGAGACCGCGCCGCGCAATTGAAGCGGCGCGGCAGACCAATTGCGCGCTGCAACTCTCGAGCGCTGCTGGGATTGCAGTTTTCACAAGCAACGATGTACACAAGTGTACGTACATAAGAGTGATGACACATAAAGAACATACCCATCGAAGCTATAGGTAAGGCGGTTATCCCGGCAATGCCCCACAACCACAACGTGCAGCTGGTCTACCGCGCCGCGTATGAGGTGCGGCGCGGCTTCCTTTCTAGGTGTGGAACAACGATTGACGCCATTCGTACCCTCACTTTTCTGATCCTAGTCGAACTGTAATAATATTCTTTTGGTGACAGTTCGGGCCAAATTTTTCCTACAAATCTCTCAAAATTATGATAGTCTAATAATTCAAAAATGCACTACGATGCACTAAGGCGAACGCATTACTATAGAAGCACTTGCAAGTGTCGTAGTGAGCAATTTCGAGTTGGAAAAAACAAATTGACCTGCCGCAAACACATTAGCCCCTTAGCGAGTCGTCCAAGTGCCGCCATCTCTACGAGTTCGCAGCTGTGACGGCAATAGCTGTTGACCAGCACACGCACACGCACCCCCCTCTACAGCCCCATTACTAACAGGTGCCATTTTCATGGGCAATTTCCATTTTATTGCTCGATTCGGTCACTCGCACGACTCACTCCATTACCCTTCTATACACCCCCGGAATTCGCTCCACGGATAATATAGGGCACAAAATTTGGTTGCGACGTGTGGGGAAAGATCCTGGGAAGGAGAAACAGGGGCAGTAGGATATCCGGGAAGAGATGGACTGACGAACCCACAGACAAACGGATAGACAGACACGGACAGACAAACAGGCAGACAAAAAAGACAGAAAAGTGGAGTGCAATGAATGAATGGGATGAATGAATGAATGAATGAATGAATGAATGAATGAATGAATGAATGAATGAATGAATGACAATGAATGAATGGAATGAATGAATAAATGAATGAATGAATGAATGAATGAATGAATGAATGAATGAGTGAATGAATGAATGAATGAATGAATGAATGAATGAATGGAATGAATGAATAGAATGAAATGAAATGAATGAATGAATGAATGAATGAATGAATGAATGAATGAATGAATGAATGGAATAAATAGAATGGAATGAATGAATAGAATGGAATGAAATGAATGAATGAATGGAATGAATAGAATGGAATGAATGAATAGAATGGAATGAAATGAATGAATGAATGAATGAATGAATGAATGAATGAATGAATGAATGAATGAATGATTAGATAAATGAATGATCTAATGAATGAATGAATGAATGAATGAATGAATGAATGAATGAATGAATGAATGAATGAATGAATGAATGAATGAGATACGGAGACGATCGGTAAATGAACAGGCGAACAAAGAACATATATGAGAGAAAACAAGGAAAGAAGAAGGGAAAGGAACGAATAAAGTAACGTATGATAGTGGGAGAACACATGATAATTACCGGAGGAAAAAAGAGCAGATTTGAAAAAAATTTTGCTACAAAAAAGTGAAGTAAGCAAGAAAAGGGATTGTGAGCAAAAGAAATTATGGCTTATAGTGGTGAAAGAGAAAGGAAAAGGAAAGAAATGAGCGATAATCTCTATGGGGAGAACTGGAGGAATGCCCAGCAATACACAGGATTTCCTCCCCAAATCTCGCGGTGTAGTAGAGATTGGTGTGCTTACAGTACTAAATTAAGAAGTACTACATAGAGAAATATTCAAATATTTCATGGAAAAACGCAGAAATGTTTACAAGTAACATAGATAACAAATATTATTGTAACTACAGTTGTCTGTTCTCTGGAAGCCTTAGCAGTATGTTTTAACAGATCGTTCGAACCGATCCTCTGCGGTACTTCCGCTACTACAGCCACAATATGAGGGAGAAACATCGAGAGTGACTATCGAGAATAATTCATAACTCGTTCCTGCATCCTCTTTTTCGCTAAATTTCCACAGCATCCATTAGCATAGCTCTCTCTGCAATCGATTAATCTCGTTAAGGTGCACGCCGCCGCATAAAGTTTTTTCACCACGTTTTTATAGTTCTTTTCTTTTCCACGGCAGGCAATCTACTTAAATGTATGCCAGCAGGAAGCCAAATATAATCGGGATACCCTTTTTTCCACCAATTCTACCATCCACTACTTTCCATGCTGAGTCGGGTACACCACTGGGAGGATAGATGGAGATTTCTAGTAACTTACTCATTGTGAGAAGTTAAAGGCACCTGATTTGAAAGCATGAAGTGATCGATTAGTAAGAATAATATGAAGAACACAGTCAACCTTCCTAGGATTTTTGCACTAGCCGGTTTCGGGGCTTGAACTAGACCGGAAGTGCAGCTTCCTTGGTGCCCCCGGGTAGACCCCTTCATCAGTAGTTCCCCAGGAAGCTACAAAAAGATAATCTCAAACCCATGAATATGATTACCCACGGGTAGCAACTGCGTATCAACAGCGTCACTTATGGTAAACGTGTGATCGCTGTCGAGTAAGGTGTAAATTCGGGTAGGTTAACACATTTACCTTGGGTATTCTCAGTAATGCATCCGGATAATTAAGTACACTAAGGATATCATATGTAAATTTGTCTTTCGTTTTCGTTTTCATTATATTCTTAGTGATCCTACACTGACAGCGTCCTGCTGTAGAATTCCGGGAGAGCGTCCTTTGAGTCGTGCGGTTTATGAAATTTCGCTGTGTTCAGGCCAAATTCCGACTAAATTCACAGAATTATGCGTTTGGAAAACGACTAACAGGGCGTGGATATACTTACCTATGAGTAGCAGCTGGGTATCGGTATGGGTATGTATGGGTAAAGAAGTTGATTGGTGCTAGGGTAACAGATATATCTGATTATGTTAATATTTTAACCATCGATAATCACATTTGTGTATCCAGGCCCAGATCCGTTCAAATTCGGAGTAAACTCTGAGTAGATTGGGTAGCTTCCTCTAAATTTTCCAAAAATCACACGCACTTTCTTAGGATGTAGTTTTTATCCAGTATATCAAAAGCATAAAAATATTCGAAGGGCTTTTTTTCAAAAAAAAAAACACGCCAGCATTTTGTCTTGAATCACATACAAAAACCTGCTCCCAGTCGTGTTTAACCATGACCCGGATGCAATATTGAGAGGATGGGTAATCTAACCCGTGGGTAATCACGGTAAACCCTAGATACTGCATGCACCATTGAGATTGCCCTAGATAAACGTGGTAATACCTACAAAACTACCCATCTTTGACAGAAATGTCAACTCACTCACCATGGGTAATCTCGTCCAGGCCCAGGCACCGATGGGTAGCAACTGGAGAAGGCCACATAATCCAGGTGATGTAGAAACGTGCGTGAATATTTTGATGCATGTCCAGTGATGTGGGTGTTGACACGTTCACCTTAGGTAATCTTATTGATGTGTCGGGGGTCATGACCTGCCTGAACGTGCAAAATTTACCCCGGTACCCCCGGTTAATTTTTCGAACAAATCGAATGATTGAAAATTCGGTAGCTCGAAGTGTTTGTAGGTCCAAAATTAGCATTAGTCGGCAAAGAAACTCGGAAAATTCAAGGATTGAAATGTTCACCGACTCAACGAAAAATACTCTCAAAAGCGGGAAAGCACGGAATTACGTGGGGAAAAAAGGAAAAAACTGACGATATGCACAGATTCGTGGACATTGACATTGCGAATAGGTTATACAAAAGCTGTTAATTCTGAAATGGCCGTATAAAATAGGATACCAGCACGTCAGTCAAAGAGCATTTATCGATTTTATTTAACCTGGACACCATTAAGACACATCTCTTCTTTCTCCGCCCTGTAACCTGGTGATTTCTGCAGCAACGGCCTTTTCCGCGTCTTCCACCTCAATCCTCTTCTCGGACTCGTCCACGAGCAACTTTCTCAGCTTCGACAACGACTTTCCGTGTCCTGCCACAGCCTTCTCGACGAGTTTTCCATTTTTCCGTAGGATTTCTTCGGCCATTATTTGAATCTTCTGCTCATCCGCTATCCGCCAAGCATTCTTTTCTTCGAAATACTGAAAAATATAGAATTATTAAACCTAAATGGATAGTTATATAGCCAAAGGAATTGTTGACCTTCTCAGCATCCTGGATATCTGTCACAAATAGCCTAAGGGCCTCGAGTGCTCGAAGTTTTGTGATCTTGCCGCCGACGTAAAGTTCAACAACAGTCATGAACTGTTTCGCAAATTCTGGGCTAAAATGACCGATTCTATTCAATCTGGTATTTAAACACAAAAACCCAATTGATCGCTCGATAATTGATCGACACATCCTGGTCCTATTGATCCCATTGATTTTTTTTCTAACTTTGCTAAGAAGAAATAGGTTGGGACCCTTAGAACAGATGAAACATCTTCCAAAGGCTTGCTCATTCATATAAATCAAAGCCCATGAGCAACATTCCGCCAAAGCCCCATGATAAACATAGGTATTGATCATCCACAATTTCGAATAAACTCACTTCTCTGGGGGATATGTAGCCTTACTCCGTTGCATGATCAACTTCAATTCATTCATCCAGTAGACAAAATTTTCTGCGCCGACCTTGGGTAATCGATCAGCGCACAAATCCAGAAATCTCGACAGCAGAGGGTTTTCCTGAAATGACGAAAATTTCAAATTATCCAGTGGGAAAATCAATAGTTTCCAAAAAAAAAAACAATTTCAAAGAAGAAAACAGATTTCATGCTACAGAATGAGAAAAAAATCTCCATGGCTCCATGTGAGAAGTTGAATAAGAAAAAAATGTACGAATCAAATACCTGGGGAGACATTTAAAAAAAGAGGCGAGAACTGGTCCCCAGACTGCAAACCCACTCACCGCATAGAAAATCGCTCTTCTCGGCTCGAATCCCAATTCCTGATATTTCATATAGGTGGGTGTAGAAGCGACAGAGCGTGCACATTCCTCTATCCACTCAGGACAAATCTGAATAAATCAATAAATCAATAGTTGCACAGCTCAACCCTCTACAGGATTCCTACCTTCAGTGTTGGTAGATTAGGCTCCGGCATAAATCGATAGTCTGTTTTCACTTCTTTATCACGCATCGATACTGTACGGCTGAAATTAGTCAAGGGTACCGTAACGGAGTGCTGTACATAAAGTAGTAGCTACCGTACCCATGTTCATCACACATCCGCGTCTCGTTTACTACCGTACCGCCACTAGAAATTACTTGATAGTGTCGATCAATTTCGAAATTTATTGCTGTGTGGAGGTTACGCAGGCTGTTGATGTTCTTCACCTAAAGCTAGGCTATTAGTACACAGTACGGATACCGATAATCCAGCACAATTAAGCACGTAGCAAACCACCGTATCTATGTTCATCACAGAACCAGGTCACCGTATTAATAAGGTATTAACACATATTAACGTGGCACTTCATGAAATAAAATCAAAACATGAACGTAATAAGTAAATAGGTAAATCTGCAAACGAAGAAATGATAAAACGTAAAGTGAGTAAATACAGTAAGTAAATAGTAAATATGTATAGTATAGTAATTTAGCGAGGTATGTATTATATATAGTAAAATAGTGAAAAATTGAATCCTTTAAATAAATATCAGTGAAAAATTGAATCCTTTAAAGAAATATCCCCTGGTAGATATACAGTAGTAATTAGACATTTGTTGTATATATTACATTACTTGTCTATTTATTATTTATTTACATATGTTATTTATATTATTACCACTATTACACATAGACATCCAGTGGTATTTTCGTGCTAGGACCCATCGCTGCCAGTTTCATGTTTTCCCATCGATCGCGCAGCAGCACCCTATACATTGTAAGTTCATGTCGCCGTCTGTGCCCTCCAACTTAAAGTGCACTCTCGCGCTCTCTCACACATAATCGACCAATCATGGAGGTGCGGAGGCCACGCCCACAATCCACTGCCTGCGTTCACACCTCGCGCTTATATTGCAGCGCAATTATGTCGTAGCTACAACACACAAGATATGGAGCCCTTCGCTTTTATCGCTCGGAGGCATGAATATCCGTATTTGTTTTATTCTACTTCTTTATATTTACTCTATTTCCTTCGTTATGGGCGGGGCTTCAGCGATATGGTGGCGGATTAGCCTCGTATGGAGGTCACTGTCGTACGCGAGATGCTATACTACACATGGAGTATGTCTTAAACCTTATAGAACGAGTCATATGTAGCAGTGGCGGACGCAGAAAGTGGGCGGGAGGGGAGGGGGCGTGGGAAAAAAATGGAGTCTCCGCCGTTTCGGGGACCCAGACGGAAAATAAAATTAATAAAAATATTAATTACAATAATAAACAATAAATAAAAATTATATTAAAAATAATAATAAAAATAAACAATTGGAAATTAACTAATACAAGATTTTTATTTGTATTGTAATGTAATTTCGAAAGCCGCAAACTGCGTGGCTAGTTGCAAATTCGTGCACAGGCACTCAAGTCGCTTCATTTTGGCAAGGACAGCCTTACAGCTTTTATGTTCATTACATGGTCATAACTTGTACGTAAAACAAGGGACATACCTCTGTACGAACTCCTTTCTTGCCTTGATGCGTCAGTGAGACATTTGCGTCAACCCGTAAATGACCCTCTGAAACAGAAAAATAAAAGGTGCGCGAAAATAAGGAGTAAAATTAAAATTTGAAAGAAACTATCTCATTCTCATTACATAATGCTATAAAATTGATGTGAACATATAAATCAATTCATACTATGCATTTCTCCTTTACATATTCCATGATGCATAAGCAAAAGACGAAGTTGCTGTACAAAACACATTGCCTCCAGTGCCGTAGAGAAATCTGGAGTGCTGACGACTTCCACAAGAGGTACACCTGAAGTAGTGTCCAAGATGGTTTAACTCAATCCTTAGAAACACTGCCCACTGCTAAATCGTTTTTGAGATTTTAGTATGGAAAGAATCTCTAGGAGCTGCTGATTACAAAGCTATGCGTGATTTCGTGCAAAACTACCGAAAAACCCGTTTGCGAGGCCCAATTCTTAGGGAGCTTGTGGGCGGAGCCAATACAGGACCACAGGGTTTCCGCACCATGCACTCCCTTGTTGGTTACACATGAAGACGCATTTGATCTTGTTACGCAATGAGGATGAGAGACTCACGAGGAGCAAATTGTCCTCAGAAGGTGCGCTTTCGTGAGCTATTTATTCAGAAAAGTCGTCCTCCAACCTTAGCCACGCCCACAAGCTCCCCAAGAATCAGGGCTCGAAAACGGATTTTCCTCAGTTTTACAGCAAGTCATGTATACCATTGTGATCAAGAGGTCTTGGAGATTCTTTTCATACGGAAATCTCAAAGCAGATTCTATAGTGGGGCGGTGCCTTTAACCCAGAGATTTTACCTGCGCGATTGAGATCAATAAGTGAGATGGGGCCACAATGAATCGATTTACCGCTATCCTGCTCTAATTGTAGTTGAATTATACCTATCTACAATGACACATTACAATAATTTTTCAGTGAATCTGCTCTTCCACTAGGTAGTGATTTGTTTACCTCTTTACTATACGAAGGCACATCTTCACCGTAGACCGCGTATCGAAATCTCCCATTTTTTGCTATGGGTCGCTCGCTCTGGGTTATTTGGTACCTGCAAAGGCTAGGCGAAATACCGTGATTTTCGCAAACCAAGCATTCAAGCTCTGAGAAAAAATTTCAAATTAAAAAAATTGGAAACCGTTCCGAATTTTCTCGATTTTCAAAGCCCTGGACATGAAAAAACTGGCTTACCCAGCCGGCATATCCGCATAGAAATAGTGCTTGCGGTCGAACCGACAGCTAGGTGGTATTTCGCAATTTAACAGGATCCCCATCCGAAGGGCGTGCTAAACAGTAATGAGGCATTAAAAACTGCCGCCACAACGCCTGACCTGTCTGTCTGCACAATATTACTGTAGCGATTACCGTACCACCTACAGTACACCATGCGCGCTCACCATAACACATGCTTTATTAAGCACTGGTAGCGTCCCAGGAGTGGACATATCCAGCGCTGCGACCTGTGTATTCGGCGCAGCATCATCGGCAACGGGAGCAGAAGAGAACAATTTGCTTCGAGTGTTTAATTGCACGTGCACCTGAGAGGAGAAAGTCAGCAGCTGCTGCTATCCGACGCGTAACACAACTCAATGTTCACCTCTAACCCAATCACAGGTCGAAATTCCTCTCTAGATAAACTAGGCATTTGACACAGTCTACGCCTCCATAAAAGGAAAGGAAGACGTCGATTCATCAGCAAATGCTGCTATCCTACTGCAAAATTATCCAGAACCACGGGAAAACAAGGCCAAAGCGAGAAATAGAACAGGAAAAGTCAGGATATGCCACTTTCACAGAAAAAAACGAAATTCCTTATTAACTTTTATTTATTCATCCTATAATAAACTCAAAAACAGAGCAAATGCACTCTCTAACACAGAAGACAATAACACAACATGTAACAGCACAGTCTCCGTGAAGAAAACGCAAATAGAAATTTCCAAAAAAATCAATAATCGATCAACACCGAGTGCGAACCAAATAACGATATAACAATTAGAATCACAATTATCAACTTTGCAACGGGAAACAATTGATTGGACCCATACGGATATCGATCGATCGATAGTAACTAGTTACTGGACAGCCAGAATGTTATTGATCGGTTCCAGTGTCAGATCACCGCTTTTCACCAGACGTCTGAGAGGTGCTTGTAGTTCGTTGACAACCGTTTTCGCTGCTCCTTCGACGGATTGGAGATATTTCTGGAATAAGGGCTTAGAGTAGGAGCGCCATCTGGAATAGTGTGCACAAATGTGGTTAAATGTTGCAGTTAGAGATGTGGAGAAGGGGTAGAGTACAACAACTGTGGTTAAAAGCTAAACTGCAATGGATTGATGCAAAGAATTAATTCAAAGGAAAAGAGATGAAGGATTCATCCCCATTTTCGCAAAACACTATTTCATTCGATTTAAGCAGAGATTTAAAAAAGACAATAGCGGAGAAACATGTGAGATCTAGACCCCATCTACTTTCTCTGAAACAACTGGACTTGGTCGGCAAAGAAGAAGAAGCTCCAATTAGGTGAAATAGCGCTGATTTTTTGTCAAAATCCGGGCAAAATCCTGTGTGGGCGCTAACCATGGCAAAATCCTATGTGGGCGCTGAACTCGCGTGAAATTGAGCCAAAAATCAAAACACATGCGAATTCCCATGTTTTGAACAAAACCTGACATGCATAACAGATCGTATTGATATTCAATGTTGTGCCAAACAGATTGTTAATAGAGCATGTTAATGGAGCACTTTATCTGGCAAGCATCGAGAATCCAAACAGTCAAATAAGCCAAATGCACCTCTTCATTAACAATTTGTTCGGCATAAGATTGAAAATCAGCGCAAAAATATTCGCTTTGTCAACAATCTTCAATTTTTTACATAAAAAAGATGAGGTGAACTTCAAAAACAAAATAACCCACATCGAAGCCTTCCTGTCCCTCTTGGAAGCGGAACGCATACACGAGAGCCAGTTCAGAAGCAGAGCGAACAGCCGAGTTACTCTCCTTCGCCCCGTTGACAAGATGTGGAACAATCAGCTGGAAATTACGCATGAAATATGTTGTTATCGTTCCTTTCAGCACTAATTTGAAGCAGTTCGCTTCCAGGTGTGCAAGCACTACGCTTCCCACCTTCAAACGATCGTTCTCAAATTGGCAAGGAGCCAGATGCAGCACATGTCCAAGAGCACCAGCTGCTACTCTTCGGACTTCCACTGCTTGATGGCTGAGCGCGCGACCCATGGCAGACAGCAGATCTCTGTCAGGATTCGTTCCCTCACTGAAAGTGAGTAAAATCGAGAGTTGCTAACATCATAACGCAATAAGTTTCACGCCAAACCTAGCCAAAATATGAGCAGCCGCTCGTAACGCAGCACAAGCCACAGTGGAGTCAGCTGAGAGCCCAGCAAGAATTGCTGATCGACATTCAGCCTGGGCATCGGACCAGATGGTGGCCGAGTCAGACTGCAAGTAAGGTCATAAAGCTTATACTACATGTAGACGTGAAATGACAAAAAAAAGTGCTGAAACCCCAGGAATAAAACATTTAAAATCAAAATCTCGCGAGAAAAAGTGACTGTGAAGTGAAGAAGAATGGTGACCAACCTGACACATCTGCTGCAAAGCAAAGGCCATAGCTTGACGAACCCGTGGTTTTGAGCAACTTTCAACATCTAAACACAATAATATAGGCAATGTTGCTCTTGATAAGAAGTCTGGGTAGAACTTTGAGCCACACCCTATGAAAGTGATGAAAGCCTTACCTTTGAATATGTTCTTTGATCCGAATTGCTTAGTCCTTATCGCTAGCTCTCCATAAAGTGCACCACTACACATCGTTAACGAGGTATCCAGCTCAGTAGGCGTGTCCACAGGGACCTATAGAGAATTTCTTGACAAAGGAAAGAAAAAAAGTAGGAGAAGAAGAAGTATGAAGGTAAATTTCGACCGAGAACGAACTCACTGAGTATTGCAGCTCGCAAACACGATAACCTTCCTGGATTGTGGCATCCGACAGTGGGACAGTCAACTTTCCCACCAATGCTCGAGCGGCAACGAAAGTCGTCTCGCTGAATCAGCGGAATCGACCTCTTATAAATAAGTAAACAACAACAAAACAGAAAAACAAGGTTGAAAGACCAAACAAAAACAATGCCTACGGTCTCTTGGACGCTTGATTCTCCCCTCTAAGCTAAGAAGGTAAAAGAGCACTAGAAATCCACAAACTCACAGAAGACTCTGATCCTGTGAGTGTGCTAACAACTTCAGAATCTCACAAACAAGTGGTTCTGGTTTCATATGGATTCGCAACAAGCGAGATAAGGCACCTAAAAACAACATTTTCTAACCACCTTCGAGTAGAACCACGGATAAAATCAAAAGATACCATACCTCCAGCTGCCAATCGAACTGGTCTTGATGACGGCTCTTGCAGAGCCTTCAGGAAAGTCGACTGCAACTGCGGAAGGAAAGGACGGAGCAATGTATCCACCTGAAGAGCGTTCATATGATTGTCCCTGATTGTCCTGAGGTGTATGTTCTCCCAAATGTTCTGTACTGCGGGAAAAAAGTAGTGGAAGGGTAAGATAAAAGCCCATTACCTTGTCCAGCAACTTGCTCAATGCATCAAGGACTGCCAGTTTAACGCTGGCTGGATAGCGATCACCCAGAACTCGGACCAGTGGTCCTGTGATGTTGACAACATGAGGTTTGAGCGCAGTTGGATCAGAAACAGACACAACCATTCCAAGCGCTTCTCCAGCCAGAGCTTTCAGTTCAACACCACCTGAAAAAACGTGAGAAACAGTCATCAAAAGATGGAATTGAGGGAACCCACAGAAAAAAGTCCATATTCCCACCATAATTTCTACCTACAGATAGTCCTACAGGGACATCCTTACCTTGGAGAATCGACTCCCTGAGCATAGGAAGAAGTGGCTGCAGAGCTTTGGGATGAGCAAATCCAGGAATCTCTCGTCCTCTTGCTTGAGCTACCATAAAGTTCAGAGCCTTCTTCACAATCGGGATGGTCTCCTTAACGATGCAAATAATAACTGTAGATTTGAAACAAGGAAAAAGAAGGGACAGAAAGAAAGTAGAATAAAAATAATGTAGAAACATCTGCTAAGTAGAAATTTTTCTCCCAAAAACAATGACCGAGTATGCGTACAGCAGTGGGACCTCTTATAAAACCAACCTGCATCTCCTTCTGATCTAACGCTTGCGCAACTCCAATCGCAGAGTTCACTGCATGATCCACGATTTGAGCATTCGTCGAGGTATACAGGTGCAACAATCCAGGAAGTAGGTCACCAACCAAATAGTTGAGATTTACCTTGAAAAACGCTTATTGTTCAGTTACTTTTCCTCTACTAGAAAAGAGTGATTCAATAGCACTAATACTCACTCCGCTCTTCGTTATAAACGTATGCAGCAGAACTATAGCAGGTACATTTCCTTTACCAGCTTGTTTCAAGAGGTAATCTACTAATACTGGCACTCCCTCTTCGTCTGTCACAGCTGTTACCACCTTTTCACAACTGTCAATCATCTAAAAAGATAGTTTTTTCAATAATTATCCTTGATTCAGAGGTAATGACCACTCTAAAACCTTACAGGATCATACTGATCATTCGTTTGGCAGGCAGAAAGGAGTGCATCCAAAACTCGGGAAAGCTGACGAGAAAGAGATCCACCTGAAAGAGTGAAACATGAATATTACTTTTCATTGTGACGAATAAGGACTTACCAGCAACAGAAGCTAAACTACACAACGCATGGACATTGATTGGTGGACGAGTGAGACGTGGCAGCAAATACGGTAACATTTGCCTAAAAAAATTATATTAAGCTGCCTAAAAAAGTTGCCACGCCTTTCTATATCTAGCAAGCTACAACGTTCACCTGCTGTTCTGCTTCATAATCTCACACAATCCAGCCAAAACATCTTCCTTCTCCGGAGTGAGTTTTTCAAGAAGCGGAGTTATGATCTCATCCAGCGCTTCGTGGCCAACCATCTGGAACAACAGCACGCAACTAATAGCGCATATCAACTTTCTTCAACGTCGTTCACTGTGGATTTTTCCTACGCTTTTTTTTGCCGTAAGAGTACTTTGAAAGCAAATTGTTGCACCAGTTAATCAAAAATTGCGATAATAAAAAGGGAGAATGGTAGAGGTAAGAGTATTCTCACGGAATTGGAGTGGTTCGACAGACAGAGACTTTGCATCCTAGAGAAAAAAAGACTAGTAATGACTTTAGGTGCTGATGGACTTAAATGTCTATACGCTTTTTACCTTAAGAAGAGTGGTTCCACTATTCAAGGACTTGAGGCAACGTGATTAAAGGATGAAGGAATTTTCTGCGAATAAATAGTGATAAGTCCTAATTTTGACACCACCCTACCTGGTACAGCACTGAGAATGTATCGGCAGCTGCTGATCGCACCACCGGAGATGGATCACAGATAGCATTGCGAACAGGTGTCACCAAATGCTCCAGGTAGTGACTGAGGACGTCCTTGAAAGGAGCAAGTAAAAATTCACAAAAACACATTACTCTACTGTTGATATAACCACTTTCGAAAAATGAAAGCACCTTAGTGATGTTATCCATAATCTCATGCAGAGCAATCGCTACGCCGACACGTTTCTCGAGCTCATCAGACTTCTGGTTCATCTCCAGCACCGGTAGAACCTAAACAGTACCGTGTAACTGCAGCAACACATCACAAAAACCAGATAAACTTACCTCATTTATAATTTTATCGCCCATCTTCCTCACTAACTCTCCCAAACACCTGGCACCCATCTGTTGGCGCTCTTCACAGGTAGAGGCCAAGGAATCAACCACCTTAAAGATCAAATTTTATCAAATTCCTCGAGAATCTTCACATCTAGCAACGCACCATCTCGAAAAGCACTTTCATGATTTCCTTTAGTGTACGTGGTGTATTTGCTACGACAATCTTCCACACATGACCAGCTGCTTGTCGCACAACAAGCGCCACATCAGACCTACGACAACATTTTAAGTCCCGAAATCCGCGACAAACAGGTTATGCAACCACTCACCTAGCCAGATAGAGACCAGCCAGTACATGATCTCTGCACTGTTGACCAAGCGCACGCACAATGCTCTTTCCGGCCTGCTCCATGCCCATAGTATCATCCTCATTTGCTGTCGACGTCGTGCTTTTACCGGACACTCCTAAATAGGATACCGATGCTATATAACTCAAGAAACATCTATGAAGAAAAAAGCCAGAAATTGGAAGACTGTCACCTCACAGTAACTGAAGGTAGAAAACTTAAAATCATGAGCTTATATGAAGAGAAAAACTGGGAAAAGCAGGAAGAAGTTGAAAATCTCATGATACGTTAAAAACTGTGAGAGAAAACAGATTTTCTGGGACATTTTACTGACCAACCTGATATATTGAACAAGAAGTCCCCGATAAGCGTGACGGAAGCATGACGAATTCTCCAGTTCTCATCGTGGAGAGCCACCTGCAACTGCGGCAGCAACAATCGGCGTGCATGTGAGCAGTACTGTGCAATAAGGCGTTGACCAGCTTTGAGCGCGGATGCTCGAACATATCTAAATAAGCGAATAGACAAATGAACAAATGAATTTAATAAAAGCAAAAGAAAATCAGACTAACTCATTCTCATCAGCCAAGGCTTTAAGAATGGGGGGCACAATTTGCGGTAGATATGGCAAGAACTTCTCTCCAAACACCATTGGCAAATAGATGTACATAAGGATGTAGCCATCGCGAGTTTCGGCACTGACCTACAAACAAAATTGGAGCAATTGTTTGAACAAAATGCTATGCGAAGCTGTTGCAAAAAATGATAAAAATCACCTCAGGACTCTCCGTCGCAGCGATAATCTCAGGCATAACAAACTCAAGCTGTTCGGAGCCGATCCCAGCCAGCACTTCTGAAAGACCTTGGGCAGCTCCAGAACGATCCACAGTCGATTGCGGAGATATCTCAAAATTTATTTAATCATACAATTATCTACATGTGAATAAGCACATGTATGCAAGGAAAAGAGGTTTTGAAAACGCTGGAGTGCTAAACCCTTCAGCGCAGAGGGTGGTCAGTCGTTATTGCACACCTAAAAATGAGACCGCGCCGCACCACCTATTGCGGCGCAGCAGACCAGTTGAGCGCTGTGGTTTTTGGGCGTGACCAGAATTGCTGCTAGTCCAGCATGCAGATGTAAAGGAACTAGTGGTCGAGAAAAGAAGCATAGCAGCAGTTCCAATCTCACTCGAGGACCACGATGTCCATCCGGTCTTCCGCATCGCGTAGATGGTGCGACGCAGCTTTCTTTTCGAGTGTGCCATGAGTTACAACACAACAACCAAAGTAACCCTCGTACAAGTTGTAAATAAGTAAGAAACAACCAAAAATAGTTGGAAGATGAGAAAGTAAATAGGACAACAATGGTGAGGGAGATGACAATTACCAAACTAGCTTACCAGTTTTTCCTTCAACCACGGCACAATGCTGTCGCGCAGCTTATCGCTAGTTGCGCCGGTGGACTTCGCTACGATCGCTCCAAGCGCTCTTGCCGCTACTGTACGGATTTCTGGCACAGGATCCAAAAGCGATTTTTGAAGACCTGGCACCAAATCGCACAGATACGGCTCCATGTCCTGAAATTGATTTAAAAGGATAACCATTCCCAGACCAAGATTTGATGATTTCCTACCTTGTGCTCCGTAAGAGTGTAGATGTTGGCAATGATTTGTGCCGCAACCTTTCTGGTCTCGCTGTTTCTGTCTTCAAAAGCACGTCGAACAATTGGCATAATAAGAGCAAGAGAAGGTGCATCGATGTAGTGGATGAATTTCGTGTTCAGAACGGCCTAAGAAGGAAACCATTGAGAAATACTGAGTGTGAACCAAAACAGCAAGAAATCCTCACCTGCAGAGCGTAATTAGTTTTGCTAGCAGGATCGAGCAAACCAGACATTAACTGATTAGAAACACCAAGGATTTCCGGATTTCTGATGACACTTGCGATTTGTCGAAGGGCTTTTTCACCGCTTCGTTGCACCTAAGATATGATTAGACTTATATCTAAAAAAGATCAAATTGAGAAAAAAAACAGAGAATCTGAGAAAAAACAGTGAATTTCGCTCATAATGTCCATATAATTTTAGAAAAAAAAAGTGAAAGGAATAATCAGAACACACCTTGGAGGAAGAATCGGCCAAAACTTCGATGAGCTTCGGTACTATGTTCGGTAGGCATGCAGACAATTGCCTAGGCGCACAGAAAGCCATCGATCCCAACAGTTCAGTCTAGAATGATAGGAGGATTGACCAAAACTGACACATTATGGTACCAACGACCAATATGGTGGTACAGACTTACATGAAAATTGAACAAATGGGGTATGGAGCGTTATACCCGGAGTGGGTGGCGAGCTCTGTGATTGACTACTTGGATTATTCGACCAATCGCAAAGTTGGACCGCACCGCCTTTCCCAGGTATTACGATTCATACCCAACAAATGGATAACACCCTTACCGCTGCACATTTCGTCCTCCACGATTCATCATCCAAAGCTGTGAGCAACGACGGCAACACTAGCTTCGTTCCATGTGGTGACATAGATGACATCATTGCGACGGCGGTATCCTAGCATTTTAAAAATTGGGAAAGAGAAATTGCATGACTTTTCTTGTTGCAGAACATACCTCAGCAGCCTTTCTGACATTCTCATCGCTGTCTCCAAAGCAAAGAAGAAGTGAAGGCAATGCTTGAATCATGTAAGGCTCAAACAGCTTTCCAACAGTACTGAAAAATACACCACAAAATGAAGGAAAAGAAACAAAAGGCAGCACTATTCACCCTGCAAAGACCTAGATGATTTTTATAGAAATTTTTATAGATATTTTTCAAAACGAAATACGACTTTCTGGAAAACAATAATCAAGAAGATAGAGCAAAAGAATTTACGAAACGTGACGTAGAGTGTCTGCAAAATATAGAGAAATCGAAGCGAAATGCATGGAAAATAGCAATGATTGGGAGTAAAATCAAGATAAATGAAATATAAAATCGTAATAAAATGAAACAATTCGGATTCCCTTAAAAAAGTGTAAAACCATAAAATTCGAAGGAGTTCCCGAACCTGCACAAAATCTCCAGCGCCAGCAATCCTCCCTCACGATGCTTTGCATTCTTCTTCTCAAGAAGAGCTTTCTGGATCGAAGGTAAGAGTTCTAGCTCCTGCAAATACATCACAATAAGCCTAAAAATAATAGTCAACCAGATAAACAACTGAGTAATTAGGAATCTAATAATCGATTAGACATTAATGTCGATACTAGATCTTGTATCTGCAAATTTTCCACAGCAGTCTATTCGCTTCTGCTTACAAACATATTAGTTCAACTGGTTAACACCCAAAAATCCTACCTTAAGTGAGGCAACACCCATTCCTTTGACAATTCCCGCGATACCATACGCAGCTCCTCTCCGCTCACCGTATGACTCAGCTTCGAACAGAAGCCACTGCAGTTTCTGGATCAAAGACTTGACCGTATCTCTGATCGCAGGAACTAGTGGAGACAGACATCGCGACACAGATTCTTGGACCTATAAAAAAGCATGATAAGCTTGAAAATAGTGTGGATAATAAGACTGTAGAAAATTCGAGCAATTACCGCTTGACTAGGAGTCGACAACGCCTCCATCAGTCTAGCCACAATGGCTCTAACTTTATCCGAAGATGGATCCAGATACTGAGCCAAGGTTCCAAGTAAAACAACCAGTCCTTGTCGCAGATTATCGTGCTCTCCACCGCTAGGAGTGTTATCAGAGAGGTTTTCTGAAGGATGACAGCAAGATATTGTAGGAAATTCAAATGGATGCTAGACGCTGACCTAGGAACGGTAGTAGCTCAGGCATGATGTCCTTTCCATGTTTGCGGATCACTTCTACAGCTGCATTGCGCATTCCGTTGCGGCATTCTGCGCTACGATCAGCTAATCCACGAGGAGCTACCTAAATCGGAAAGCAATGAATTGGGGTGTTTTCTTCAAATTCGTAAAAATTTAGATCAAAATGCGATTCTAAGCAAAGTTCGGACTTTCGGAAACGACACATAAGCTCAAAATCCTACCAGCTTAATAAATCGCATGGCATCCTGAACCCGTACGTGTTCAGCCAACCGCCCTAGAACTAGTCCAACTCCACTTCGTCTCGCCCATTCGTCTCTACTATCCATGACCATTCTTCCAACCTCGTCATATACCGCTGGACGGATCTGCGCCAAATCGGTGTACACCTAAAACAGAATGACTAGATGACAGAATGTAATCCCATATATCTTAGTACGCAATCACGCACTTCATCAATCTTGTTCAGAAGCACAGGCATGCTAATGACGATCTCCTGAACGAAGGCTGCTGTTGCGTTGGCAGCGGATTCACGTATAAAGGCGACCTCAGAAACGCATTTGTCTATAAAAGACGGGAAAACTCTAGAATAGAGGAGAAGAAACGAACATCACAGAAGACTGGAACCTACCAATGAGCGGTTCGGCCATTTCCGGCTTCAGATGGAACGATGACTCGTACCACAGTCCCTCTGCTCTTTCGGCAACAGCTTCAATAGGGTCAAAACGTGCGACGAACAAGCGAACAAGGCATTCAATAGGGAATTCTGCGTCATTTGACGACAGCACAAGGCGAGTAAGTAAATTTGGAGCTGATAGCACCTAAAACAAACGAGTTTAAAGGGTGTTATGACGTGAAATACCGAAATTTTTCTTGGATCGAACGTGATCGCAAAAGAGAGGCATGATGCACAAGGAAACAGAGTTCTTGCCCAAAGCATAGACAGTAAAAGTAACGTGTGAGCAGCTCACCTTCAGAACTGTCTCTCGTACGTCACAGCTTTCATTATCCAAATAATTTAGAGCACTCCTCGCCAAACTGACCACTCTTGGCCCAGTATCCTCAGTCTCATTAGCTAAACCAGCCAGCTGCACCAATGCCTGGAAAATATTGAACAGTAACTACACTTCAAAAACACAACACTTAGATGAATTAAAGACCACATATTCACTACTGGTTGATGGCGAGATTGATTTAGAAAAAACGGGCCACCTAGACGTCTAGAGAGACTTTCAGATACACTACGGCACTTTTGCTGAGACATTTCCAGCGAAATTAGAATTTTTTTCGGCTATGAACAGAAAACACTTCAGCAGGAAAATAAGTGGTTCAAGAAAAAAAAATAAATAAATAAAAACACATCAGGACAAACTCAAATACCTGTTTGGAGGGAGCTGTAAGGCTCCTAGCGTACTCAGAGAACAGAAGGGTTGCATACTCGTTCATAGGAAGTTGTAATACCGACCCATCCTGAAAAAAAAAAACATTAAAATGCATACCGGCCCTGACATGAAAAATCGCTCTGTGATAGGCACTCGAAATATGCACTGAATCAAAAGTTTTCAAAAAAAAAAAGGCATCAGAAAAGAAGAATGATGTAGTTGGACTCGTTACCCATTCACAGAAGAAGACATACTAGGTATACAGAAATACATAGCGTACGGCACATTAGTGCTCAAAATGGGCGTTCTCGGCAGTTTAGTGAAAGAAAAAGAAGAGAGATGCACCTCAGAATTACCTCACCTTCAAAAATCGCTTGTGCATAGCATTCTGAAGCAAAGTCAGTGTGGAATCCCTGATCTCATCAGAATACCCGTTCGATGGATCCAGAAGCAGCCGAATCATTGGATACAACAATGTTAACTGTGTCGCTCCAACAATATCTTCAAAAACGAATGACTCGTCCTGTAAATGAGCGTTTTTACACGAAGTAAAGAACCGATTCATGGCTTCGCAACGAACATCATCTCCAGTCTCCACGACAAAAGCCCGCTCATTCAGCAACTGCAGACAGCGAGTCACTGCCGCTGGAAGCGGCTCATCTGCCCAGTTGACAACACGCCAGTGTGATCCAATGACCCGTAGTATGGTACTGCCAAGTAGCTCATCTAAAATCGCACTGGCTGGAAATTCAACAGAAAACCACGAAAAAGCTCCAAAAACACAAGAAAGTCACCTAGATAATCTTCGGTGTGTGGGAACGCGATATCCCTGTAGGCGAGGAACAGCTGGGCCGCATTCTTACTCACCAAATGACTCCGTGTCAATGGTATGCAGAAGTTGAACAGGAGTTCTGGCCTAAACTTCTAGGACCTTAGTTATGGTATGGAATCCAGATATAATAATGCTCCTCATTCCCTGTCTGCGAACAAATATATATGTTTCCCAGTCCAGGAAAAGTATATTGGAGACGCGAAATGAGAAGGTAAGCAGAAAAAACTCCGACAGATGTCAACAGAAGAAATAATGAAATCTAATCCAAACTCTAGGAACCCTACTACCTTGCAAATGCTCCCTGATGATCAGCTGCCACCATTGCCCTCGCCTCATCCAGCTTCGGCTCTGCTACACTATACATTTGACGCATTTCATCACGGATTTCCTGGAATGAATATCAAATCTGCTACCGAGAGAATCTCTTTTACAACAGAAATACCTTCTCTTTCGCCAGCTCCTTCTCCATAACTTGCTTCTGAGCAGCAGTAAGTTTGCCTTCTTTGCGTTTTTTCTCAGCCAATTCTCTTCTAAGCTGCATCTCCGCCACCTGATCACGGAAGCTGTACGCCTTGTTCTCTCGCTTCATATTGTAGCTGATTTCGCCCTCATCACTACAAGTGCAGACCTCACTTCTGGACAGATATTGAAAGAAGAACTGATGGTATTCGGCAAACTCACAAATCTAGCACTTCAGTGTTGTAAAGGTGTCCTTCCTGGCATTGATAAATAGCAACATGTTTCTCTGGTATCCTTACATACTCGCTAACTTCCAGCTCTTTGATGCTTGTCTCAATATGATCCCAAAGAGCCTTTCGTACAGAAGGAACATTCAGCGCCACCAAAGTAATGAGCGCATTATCACTAAAAACGGGAAGCATTGAGATAGATGCAATATTCTGTTTATGAAGTTTACACTAGACCTACCGCACGCTACGATCCGGACACCGCAGCACTCGATCAATTGCCGTAGCTCTGAATACCTCACTTCCCTTCCAACGGTCGCTGTCTGCTTGAGTGTGCACCCATCGCAACCATACAGAACCATCAACTTCGACTGTAAACGGATCGTGGTCAACGTGGAAATGAAAAACTTCAAAATACAAAAGCAAGGTAAGGTTAGCGAACCAAGCCGAGGTATGGACGCCAACAGCAAGGTGTGAATAGCCAGTTTTTCAAGTTCTGGTCCTTTTGGAGTAAGCAGCAGTCGAACAACCTGACAATTTCATCCATTACCCAGAATAAAGATAATTCCGAACTGAAATAATGCATGGGAACTCACCAGCACGTACCACTCTCCTGGAACTGTGAAATTTGATGGATCTGGATGATTGTTTCGCACTTTTCGCAGAGTCTACAACATCACAACTAGCAATTCGACAATCACAGCGATAATTCCGGATTGCACTCACCTGATCCACGAATCCATTAATAGTTTCTGTGAAAATCACATCAGTGAGCGCTTCAGCAAAGTGAGATTCTTCAATTATCAGTATCCTCTCCACAGCGAGTGAAGCACGCTTTCTCACCTGCCAGTCAGGCCAGAAAAGCAAAATCGTTAGGGATTTCAGCAAGAGAGGAGGATAGGAGCCTGGCTGAACGATATAACTAGCAGAATCCAATGAAATGCGCGAGTACATGTACTAGATTCTCAAATCAAGAATGATGTAGAAACCCACCGAGTTCGAAAATGGTCGTTCAAGGATCGCTTTCTCAATGAGATCAACCCAAGTGATTGCATCTTCGCCACACATGGACGCCAATGATTTGTCCTGAAAGTAGACTCTATAAATCATACCAAAAAGAAGTAAAAGTGCCCCAAAAAAAACATGAACAAACCTTCAGAACGCTATCATACGTGGTGACCTTGCCCCATACTTTAGTATGATTTGGAGTTCCAGAGTCACAGGTCTTCAGTAAAAGCGCAGCTAGTGAAATAAACTGTAGTGGCTCTTTGGTCACCGCTTCAAACTCTTGCCACAGCTGTTTTTCGCAATCCGTCGGTAGTGACTTCATATCACCTTAAAACGAATATTTATCCTCAAAGAAAAAAAAACATTCCAAGCGATTTCACTTACGACTAGTAAAGATGTTAGCCAAAGACCGATATCCAATATGCCGCACAGCAGTAGGAAGCAATGGCGCATTCTAAAGTTTATAAATAACAAAAAACAAGAAACGTGTTTCAGAAAGGAAACTACCTTAAAAACAGAAGTTAACGCTGATGAACTGTTATTCAACCTCCTTGCCCAGATGGTCGCAGCCTTCCACTGTGCCGTCACGACATTTTCATGAGCTTAACATGAAATCAGTAAGCAATATTGTACATTAAAGAAAAACAAAAACGAAATCAAGCTTACCCTCCTTGTCAGGACTAGTAGTTTTGCTGACAACACCAGCCGCAATCTTTTCTAGAGCATCAGCATTGGCGTTTTTCGCCCCAGCGCATTTGGCTACACCCTCCAGGAGAGCAACGCGTTGTTCAGAAGATTTTGCAGCTAAAAAATTCAAAAAAGAACATAAAGCCTCGAAATAAAGCTTTCAAGCAGTAGGAAAAAGAGATGGCTACACAACCTGAAGACATATTCAGAAGAAAATGAAATTCTTAAGAATCCTAGTTTGAAATTTTAGTGGAGATTAAAGCGAAGAAACACTAACTTACTTCTGCTTAGCAATACATACAAAAACCCACTAGCACGCAACAAATAGGCAATTTTTATCGTCATGTGGACTAAACCAAGCACAAAACAGAGAATTACGCCGTGAAATTGTCATTTTTTAGTAACGGGAGTCTTCGGGGAGATTTCGGTTTGCAAGTCTAAGTCTTCTGAGAGTTTGCAACAAAAAATCGTACCAAAACAGAAATTTCTTGAAACCATTGGTATAAAAACTACTTCTCTTCACTTTACACAGGGAAAAGTTGTGAAAAAAGGATAGGAATAGAATGAAAAATAGCAAAGAAGTAGCAAAGACCTCAACCAAAACCGTTCGGAATCTACAACTGCAATGAAAGAAAAGTGAATAAAACCAAAACGAACCCGATAGCTGTTCCAGAAGGTAGTTAACAATCTTCTCAACGGTCGGCGCTTCAGCCAACGTGGTTAGCGCTACGGCACCAGCTATCGCAGCATCTCGAAGCTCTTCAGATGAAGAAGCCATCAAGCCTATATAAGCCAATAATGCGGAAGTTGGGAACCCGAAGAAGGATCGGGGAACTGAGCGCACCTCCAAGTCCCTTGAGCAAATCAGTGAGATACTCATCGAGTGGAAACGTTGCTGATTCTATAGCCTTGACAATACCTAAAAGTAAATAAGTGTTCCCGAAGAAATAAAGCCTCCAAGGGAGAGAAACCAGTAAACGATTTATAGTGGCTCATTGAGTTCTGAGTAAAATTGATAAAGGAAGGAGTGATTGATTAAAATACGAAGAGTATATGCGAATGGATGAAAATGCTCCAAAAATGGAGGGATGAAACTGACCGAAAGCTGCAACCTCTGGGCTTCTCAGCAACGACTTTTTAATACTTGGTAACAAAGTATCTCGGAATGTTGATGCAGAAATTTTGCTTAGCCCATTACTGCAGATATCCTGAAATCCGTTCGAATTCACACCACATCAATGAAATTCAGAAGTAGAAAAAAAAACTCACTATAACGAACTGCTCAGCTCTTACTTTCGGGAATAAGACAGATTTGGAGAAAATGTCGAGGAATAAGTTATGATCTACACTATCGCAAGCCTTAACATATTCTGAATCAATTTTGGCGTTTGAAAGTAAGATATGTACTAGTGCTAACCTCAAATAGGAAGGAAATGAAACAAGCCATCTTCTTAGCAGACGATGCATCCTTACTAATTTCGCTAACTGCCTGATTCAACCTTCTAGTCTGGTCTTTGTTGCGACACACTAGGCGTAGCTTCTTTTTGAATACCCTAGAAGCTTTTGGGCTCGCACAGCAATAAAACGACAAGTTTCCCAGCGCAGACACCTGGAAAGCAATCATGGTTAGATAAAAGTCAATGAAAGTCATAGGAGCGGCCACTTCTGATGCCCACTTTTCTATGTAGAAGAGAAACGAAACGTTCATCGCTGCTTTCCTTGGATGAGACCATGAACAAATGGGCTTGGAAAAAGGAAAGGGTAGGAGAATGATCAAATAATGGACATTTTACAAGAAAAAATTGGGTAACCTTGCATAAAAATAAAAGCCTTAAAGTGCCTCTAAGAACTACTAATCTTCACATCCAGCAAAACACAGAGTTGTGATGTTACCAGATATAGGCAGAGATGTTTATATAAAACAGGAAGAGTAGGACAAAGAAAAGAGTAGGAAATGAGACATCAGCATGGGACAGAGACGAGACGCAGATATGGAACCAAGGAAAAAACTCACAACATCAGGAGTAACAGCATCAGAAACCCGTGGAAACAGCTGCAAAAGCCATTTTGCAGGAGGTATTGCAACACAGGCGATACTTTCGCTGAAAAAGTAAGAAAATCCTCTTTAAACGGCAATTGCGAAGCTGTCATCCAATTTATGGCAGGTTTAAGGTACTCCACTTCCAATGCTCAAGCTTAGGTGGATGTTACCACCATCAAAGTCATTACATGAAGCATCTAAACGCAGGGGCAACCAAAACTAGGTGGCTTTTAATGCAAGGGTAAAGCTACACTGGTTAGAAGAAGAACTAGAGGAAAAGAAGAAAACTTTTATAAAAACCACCTTATGTTCGGAGTCAGAGGAAAGAGTGCTTGGACACTCTGAGCCAGTGACTTAGCCGTTGCCCCAGAGTCATGTTTAGCCAAGGCATTGAGAAGATTCTCTACAGCCTGAAAGAATAAAGTTAACAGCAGTAAAAATAGTATAGCGTGATACAGGTCAGTAGTACCTTGAAACTTTGCTGGTGTGAATAACGGAAAGCACAGGCGGTGATCACGATCTTCACAATTCCTTTGATGAACGGCTCAGGAATCGCTGAAAAGAAGATATAAGCAATGAGATAAACCTCAGTTGAATGATGAGACTAACTTTCAACTTGTTTGATGACCTTGCATAGCAAGGTGTATGCCTGTAGTTGAAGACGTACGCTTGGATTAGTGACGACCGCGGTAAATTTGCGCACTTCTTCTTTGAGCCAATCGATCTGCAAAAAACCACTGACGAATTTATACTACACGTATCCATTTTGCAATGTTTAGTGCTAGCCGCACTTTCAAGCTCTTTCGTCTTCATTTTGTCGACTTTTAAGCAATCGAGGCGATAAAATCGTGTCGTTACAGGTATTTAGCCTAATAGTTTGACGTTGTCCCTTCCGCAACGCTCATTCTTTGTCCATATTGTTATCATTCCCTGCACATCATAGCCAACCATCATTTCAAGCTATCAACAACATATCCACCCATGACTGCTTGCTAGAAATAATGACACGGAGGAAGGTTCAGCGTTGCGGAGGCACGCCATCCCAGAACTAGCAAACTGTATAGTCTGTTAGCTTAGAGAGGGACGATGGAGTGACTTTGTCTGCAATTACGACCTCAGCACAGTGTCCGCCAACTGATCTAACTTTTGCACTTTTTCCTGCTTGTTTTGACATGTATGTATGTATGTATGTATGTAGGGTGACTCCTTCCATTTTAATATTTCCCAACTGCCACTTAATGAAATCTCCTGTAAGACGCATCTTGCGGTGCTCTCCCATCGACGGAACCATTGCGGTCGTAAATGCAGACAAAGTGACTCCATCGGTCCTCTCTGAGTTAACAGATCATATGTATGTATGTACATTCCTTGTCATAAAGATAGACGGATTGCCCGTGCGGTTTCATATCGTCGCGGCCGCAGGGTCGCTGCGGAACCTACTCGACCTTTTCATTTGGAGCATGCCCTCTCCACATCAATCGTTTAGGTCCCACCGCGTTTTTGCAGTCGTGGAATCCGCCTATCTTTTTGAGAAGGTCTGCACCTACGGTTTTAAACTAAATGAATTTCAAATAAGGAAGACCTACAACAAAGTCATTGGGTTAAACCACAGAATTATAGAAGGTGAATCAGGATCGGACTCGCATTCTATAGAAATTCTAGCCTGGACCTCACTTTAGAGGGTTATTCGATTCTCTGACCACGAAAATCGCACTTATTTCCTATCCTAATCACGTTCTGTAAGGATGTGGTGAGGTCATAGTGAGAAACAAAGAGAAAATGTCAAGCCTGGCAAGGAAATGGCAGTCTGAGCAGGCGCTTTTCCGCATTTCTGCCCAGAAAATCCTCGAAATTTCCTCACTAATTGATAAAACGGTTATTGAATGTCATAAACATGAGAATCTTAGCCAATTTGTCTTGTAACATCACTTCCGTTAGCCAGGCTACAGCATCTGGCACTGCCATTACTTCGATTTCTTTGTCGAAGATTGCATTTTATTTCACTCTCCTATTATTATTCCCCGCGTAAACATACGAAAACGGCGCTAGGGTAGAAAATAAGCGCAATTTTCGTGATCAGGGGATCGAATAACCCCCGAAAGAGAGGCCTAGGCTGAAATTTCTAAAGAATGCGAGTCCGATCCTGATTCCCCTTCTATAATTCTGTGGTTAAATCATAAACAATACAAACAACCTTAAGTGTAGTGCCCGGAAGTATAAAACGCTTCAGAAATGGATGTGATGAAATAGAAGATCTCAACCAACCTCATTCTTTTCGGTGGCAGCTCCAGATGGATCCACATTCTCCTTAATTTGCTCTTCTCCGTTTTCCACTGACATGCTGTAGCCCTAATGCATAAAAATGTTGCTCACAGCTCTTCACATTGAATGACCACAAGAAGAACATAAGACTATCAAAAACCATGAAAATCAAGAGGAAATTCATGCGCTAATTTTATAGGAAGCGAATTGTGTGAGATTGCACAACAACTTCGCATCAAACGGCAAACTGATACTGCTTCAGCACCGCGACAGCAGTTTGCCATTCTACTAACTGCTTCTTGCATCGTATAAATGTGTCGTAATTGGTGTAAAGTTATGCTTCTTACTTTATGAAAAAAGAAATAGGCAATTATTAGCAAAAGAACGATGAAGAGTTCGAAAAAGTTTAACAAAGTGAGACTTATGTCGCGCGCGACGTCGCATTCGAAGTTTTCCGTCGCGAGTGCGGTGATCTTTGGGCGGTCGGGTTGAACCGGACTGACCGGTGTGCATACTCAGACATTCGGGCGTTTGGAGCGCCGATCCACACCGTTTCTCGAGGTATGACACCTGCGGAACAAACGCAAAAGTGTGCGGAGTTGGCGCGCCTATTCCGCCGTTAGTCGCGCCTTTACCTGCATTCCACCTGCTGTGATCCTGCTGCTGGAATAGCAGGAGGCAGCAAGAGCCGAAATCCTCGACTCCGAGCTGAGGTGCCGGTGGTGAAGTACAGAGTCAGCACATCATAAATGTGGAACGAACACAGACAATGATGGCTTACTTGCAGAGAAAATGGAACTGCTGTCGCGAACACGCCAGGCCGTGTTCGCGTGCGGACGAGTTTTCCCCGGTCCCAAAAGCCATTGCAGAGCGTGGTTTTGGTGCAAAAGGACTACGAAATGCGTTGAATTCACAGGAGCACTGACCACATGCACCAAATCAGGCGCCACAATGGCTTTTGGGGCCGGGGAAAACTCGTCCGCGCGCGAACACGGCCAGGCGTATTCGCGACGAATGTTCCATTTTCTCCGCAGGTGAGCCATCATTGTCTGTGTTATTTTCATATTTATGAGGTGCTCAGTCTGTACTTCACTACCCGTACCTCAGCTCGAAGTCGAGGATTTCGGCTCTTGCTGCCTTTAAGGCAGATCATGTTCTACTGCAACCGGTGACTACAAAAATAGTTCAAAAATGAGTCCGCTGGGCATGTATGTGCTCCCTGCACCAGCACTCGACAAGCCGGACATGTGCGACGAGGTGGATTTTCCCGTCCGTGCCGCGTTGGCAAGCGACCGCATCCCACGCATCTTGGCTGGCCAAATGGTACCCTGGGCAACAGTTTCAACCGAGCCTCAGTCTTAGTCTGGCCTCCGCCGTGGCGCTATTCTACTCTCCGCCACAGCGGAGACCAGACTAAGAGAAGACTAGGTAATCATAACCATGGGTATGAGATTACCTAGTGTAAAAAAATCCCATTCAAATGGAAGTTTCGAAAAGATTTCAGATAGATAGTGGAGAAGTTCAAAAAAAAAAGAGAAATGAGTTACCACCAGTGTAAGTGATTCTGCTCACGAGACGAAAGTTTGGTCTGCTGCAATTACTTGTCGTGACATGGGTAGGTACAGTGGACGTCAATGGCGGTGGCCCATCTGCGGCCTCGAGAAGCACGCCGCGCAACCGCACCGCGCGCCCCATCACCGATGTTTTTTTGCTGCTGTTATGCTATTTCTAGCAGCTTTTCTACCCGTTTTAGGGATTTCGGACCGAATCGGGAAGAAAAGTGCCTAGCAGTAGCATCCCGACGGCAGACGACACCGATCCCGGTGCGCGCGGCGCGGTTGCGCGGCGTGCTTCTCGAGGCAGCGGATGGGCCACCGTCATTGACGTCGCTTGTACATCAGCGGCTATAAGTACCTCATCGATTCTCGAGCAGTTGCTACGTAGCCATCGGCTTCGGATCTGAAGGACATTATATCCGCCAGATGCAGACAGTTCACACTTGCCATACAGTACGCACAAATATTATGTGGCTGCTGCACTCTGCTGTATTCCTGTATTGAAGCTGGATATTGATGTCAGGCGTGTAATAATGTGTGCCAGGTAAGGGGTAATTTTGGGTACGTTACCATGCGGTATTTTTCCACATATACCGCGTCCCGTTGTTCCATCCACAAAATTTTTCATCTCTATGTCTTTTAGCTGGCATGGCACATTCTGTTAACTCGAAACTTGTTTTCCCATTTTTTTTAACTTTCATTCTTCCAAACTATTTCCTTCCACTGCTCATGAAGCCTAAAACGTTGATGGATGTGTCCCAGAAGAACAAAAAACAATCTAAACATAATATTTATTGTGATTTTTCCTTCTGGAGATTAGTACTGCAGCGAAACTTTTATTTTTTTTTAAACTTTTTTGTTTGAAAATCAGCCGATTTGGAGTTTGTCATGAAGTAGGAATAAGCTTTGAAGAAATTCATATTTGCTGCTTTTTTCAGTCATCGGATGGGAGATTCTCAATCGCAAATCCTTCGCCGGTGACTTCCGTGAGTACTGGAAACCTAAAGAAGGCATCTGTAGTGTACATATAGGCGATGCAGTGGAGCAGATTAGTAAATATGGATTGAAGCGACTAACCAATCAACAATACGGGCATGATGAAGTATAATAACTATACAACTAAGTACACAAAATATGAACATTGTGAATATAATGGCCAAAGTGGTCATTAGAAGGTTCTGAAAGATGGTATGGTTTTGCAAAAGAATTGAAAAGAAATTTAGCAATTCAAGTGCAGCTAGCGCACACTATGGATAAACCTGTCCAAATGTCCGCGTATGCCGCACTACCGTACTAGTTTCCTTTAGAAATTGGGTGCAATGCCCCAATGGTCTAAACTTTGCTCACGCCGCACCAGAGTATCGATCGCGAATGAAAGCGGTGAAACCAGTGGCAGTTGTGGATACGCAGACAATCAGAGTGCTGAGTCGCGAGCGGTGCGGAGCGTGTCGACGGGTGCAGATCACTGAAACTTCTACATAGTGCTGAGACCACTTACAACTTTCGATATGTTAGACGCCTCCAGTCGAACCATCCTTGCTGCCGGATCTTAAAGACCAATCTTTTCCCCTAGGGTCTGAGATTCCTGGATTATTAGAACTCTCACCTTCAGAGCTTTCACCTCCACTGGAAGGTGGCGGAGCAGCGGAGGCTTTTCTAAAATAAAGAGGTATCCGGATGCTGATTCATTACTAAAGCCCAGCATTTCGCGAACCTCTTTGTATCCTTGGCTTTCTCCTTCGCGGGACTGTTATCTTCGCCTACGTGCATCTTCACATATCTTCGTCCGGTCGGCCCCACCTTATCGTAACCGGCTCCATCTGGTTTCAGCTCGTCATAACCTCGACCGATCATGCTGATTCCTTTAATCTGTGGCTGAAAGCTGACCTCGAAGAATACTCAAGGGAAGTTGAGAAAGTCTCAGTGCACCTGCCAACAAATCTGCTGCTTTTGTGGATTCGTGAATAAAACCGAGTTGTAGGATAATCGAGGAAAGGACTGGACCTCACTCTGTTGTTTTCAAGATTGATCATGGAAACAAGATAGCAATGGCTTAGCAAATATAAAAACTTCATTCCTTTCTAAACTTCCATACCACGATGGGCCTACAGGTTATCCTTCGCTAACAATCAAGTATCAATTTATACTAGCTGCGTACGTTAAGGGTAATTTATACTACAGGGTGTGTCACAAATATTGACGCACTGAAGTTATGCCGTAAAAAGGACAACATCCCAAAAACCACTATATATGCATATCCAAAATGAAGGCCATGTCTCGGCGAATACAAAAAATCCACTCCTGTTCGGAGAGCGCTCTCTCCTTGTAAGAGCAGCCACGAACATATCGGTAGAGAAGATCGCCGATGCGCCGCAACTGAAGTTCGTCCATTATTCTTCCATATTATAAAGAGGATAAGCTTTAGGAAAACGACACTCTTAAGGGAAGTAGGGCAGGTCTTGCTCTCCAAGTATCCCATGAAAGCATATCCTTGTTCGCAAGTCTTGTCGTGTCCCAGCCAGAGAAAGGCATCTATGTTCTACTATAGAAAATTTTTTCGTTTTCTTGTTTCTCATTCAAGCAGTCTTCTAAGGGCATTCTAATCCACAAAAACATCAAGCTCCCAAAGGCTTTTCTGTTCAAGATCTAAGACAAAGTCGACCTGAGTTAGTTGCGGCGCAAAGGCATTGCGATCCCTCGTCGTCTCCGTGACTGCTTCAGCAAGGAAGGAGCTTGCCGTGAAAAAGAGTGCATTTATTCGGATTGCCAAGACTTGGGCTTTATTCTGCATATGCCTATTTGGAATGTTTTTGCATTTTTCTTTTCTACAGACTCATTTTAGGTGCGTCACTAATTTTGACGCACCCTGTAGCTGCGTGCGTGAGTCGCGCATCAGTCGCACGCATCCATTTACATGGGATTTTCCATGAAGACCGGTCAACACGGCATGTAGATCCTCAATGAAAAGAACGCGCGGCTGCCGCAAGGTCGTAAACGCGTGCGTCTGAGCTGCGACTGCGATGCGACTGCTATGCGACTGGGCCCTATTCTTCATCATATAGACGCACGCGCGTCAGTCGCACGCATCCAGTATAAATTGCCCTTTAGTCGCGCATCAGTCGCACGCATCCATTTCTAAGGGATTTTCCATGAAGACCGGTCAACGCGGCATGTACATCCTCAATGAAAAGAACGTGCGGCCGTCGCGAGGCAGTGAACGCGTGCGTCTGAGCTGCGACTGCGATGCGACTGCTATGTGACTGGGCCCTATTCTTCATCATATAGACGCACGCGCGTCAGTCGCACGCCCCCAGTATAAATTGCCCTTATGTCAACGGGCTCATCGGGGCTCACTGCTTGCTAGATGTGGATCCATAGTGAGCTGCTTATGGATTGACTATGGAATTTCCGTGAGTTTCCCAAAAATCAGTCTTTGCAGTCGACTGAGAAGAAAAAGGGATAATCGAGGCGAAATCGAAGAATTTACAGATGTTTTGCAGGGAAAAATAGGTGAATTACGAAGGTAAATTCGGTTGAGTCCAAAGATTTCTCGTGGGCTTCTGAGGGTTAAACTGAGTTTTCTATCCGGGTCTTGATCTTCATACTACTTCTTCAGGCTTTGTACAAGGGTAGCAAACCAACTTTTCTGCTCTACTCCTCTGAAATCACCAGTCTGTAGAATAATAACAGTCATGGTATCCATCCTTGGTCTGCTTGGTAAACGTTTCACGAATCTTCACAATCGGAACTGGTGGACTACTCGTTAAGTAAACACGACGAACCCTATTTTCTGGGGACAGCGGTGGTATAGCCTGGGTATGATGATGAGCATCCCTCACCTGTGTCTTGGCAAGGCACAGCAAACTGGTGGTGGAACTGACACTGGACCGTTATGAACCTGAATCCTGCAGTGAGACGTGTGGACACACACATTCTCGAATAAAATTCTGTTGGTTAGCGAAGTATCCATACTGCACCAAATTTTTTAGAAGAGCGTGTTTAGATTAGATTTTTAATGCGAGCGCCTAACATTCTTATTAGTACATTTTGCTCCAAGACCAATTCATACTTCTCATGACCCAAGCAGCCATAGAGCAAGGCGATAGACCAGGGCGTACGCAGGTCACATATTCATATTTGATTCGTACGAGAATCCCATGCTTGCTTTATTTCTCAGAGCTACCGCTAATCGGAAATAGTGCAAACTCATCAGTACGTCCTCACTTTGCGCAAGGATATCAGAGACATGCATGCACTGAGGACAAGATGACAATCACACCCTATTTTTGGAGTTTTTTTTTGTGGAATAAAACTATTGAAGGTGCTTCGGGTGCTTCATGGAGACCCATTTGCAGTAAAACATTGCATAGTAACCGGCAACAAAGCCATGGGGTTACTAAGAAACCACCACATTTGCTAAGGAACGCCTTACTATTCAGGCAGTACCCTACGTGTACTCAGGTAATCTGAAGCTGATCTCCTGTACTTCGAAGACTTTATAGCCGCAGTTCTAGAAAAATAAATTTAAAATATTCTTTTTTTTTTGTTTTGTCAAATGCATATACAGTTCCGTTCAATCATCTTTGCATCACAGAGTACCACTCATTTGGTTTGCTGCGCCGCAAAACCCGCGCGGCGCGGCAGACCAGCTGGGTTGTTTGGCTGTCGGGTGTTGCCAGTACCGATGTTTTGCTTATGTTTCCACTTCTCTTATTCGTTTTTTTTTTTCATTCAGAAATGTTTGAAACACACCAGTACTACCAACGCTCAACAACCATATGTATAGCCCAGCTTTATTGCCGCGACGCGTAATGGTGCAGCGCGGCAGACCAGATGAGCGGTATACTGTGAAATCCAAAAGTACTGAGTGGCACTGTACTGCCTTAGTTCATTTTCATCTAGTAATCTTTTTAGGAACCCCAAGAACAATGTGGCAAACGATTAGGAAGCCATCTCCTCAGCAACGATCCCCGAAAGTAATTGGAATACGTAGGTTGTTTACGAATATTTGCGGAAAAAAATTCGACAATTTCCGAAAATTTCAGTGCTATTCCTATCATTTGCTGTACTATTCATTGCTGGTGTATTCATATTCGAAGTGAACGACTATAGTACGATGGGATTCATGACGATAAGAGATCAAGTGATTGCAAACTACACAGACATCCTGTTCACAAATCAAAGGGTTCGTCAGTATATGTTGCTGATGTGCTGCTATTGTGCTGCTATAGTTCTGGAACTGTCAGTTTCAGAATTGTTGAATGAAGTACTTTGGAAATAAATTCAATTCGAACTTGCTCCTTTTATCAGTAGGTACGTCAAGTGGTCACCAAAATTCCACCTTACCCAATCATGCATAACGTGCGAAAACTGGTCCCCTCGCGGCGTTTCTTAGTCAAATATCTGCAGATGCGGAAGGGGCATTTTTATTAAGAATATTGCATCTATTACCTTCCTCGAGAGTATTTACTGAGCTCAAAGTTTTCGAAGTTTTGGCCACCTGAGTGATGACCACCTGTGTGTATCATAAACGAAAACTGGTCCCCGTTCACTGTTTTCATGGATTTCGCGTGTCTACTTGGTTCACGAGCTATTTCTTCGAAGAAATCTGCTACTCTCCAGAAAAAAGACAGATTCCTTTCTACCGCGCATCCCTCCTCCTCTCGCTATCCCTCTCGAGGACCAGTTCTCGTAAGAGAGAGAGAGATCGGAGGAATTTAATTTCGCATTAATTATTACCTATTCTAATATGTAGTCAGCAAAGATGGAACACTCAACGTAACTCTAGAACTGCTATTTTAGTGTGAGATCCCTATTTTCAGAATAACATCAGCGTCTATGATCTTCTGGTATCGATCGATACTACGATGAGAAATATGTCTCAACCAGTGCTGGATGGTACACGAATGGATCCAGTGGCAGTTCTTGACATGATGTTTGGAATCAGTAAGAGCCTAGGAGCCAATCAATAATTGATCGATCACGTCCACTAAAAGCGCATCCACCTAGATGTCAACTTTGCCGCCTCAGACCCGCTACTAATCAATACCTACTTTTTCGTCGCTAACCTTGTGATCTCCTTCATTGTCATCTGCCTCTGCTACTTCTTCGATAGGAAGTTCAACGAACGCTTTGGTACGGTGGACTACGGTAAGTGTGCAGTTTCATGAAGAATACGGTTTTGCAGCTAGCGAATGGAGCTTAATCACGTGTCCACCGCGGGATATTGTCCTGGAGTATAAACAACAATTGGAGCGAGGAGAGGCAAAAGATGGTAAAAGACGTGTGGTGAGTGGAGTTTTGATTCTCAGCTACAGAATTTTCTGGATAGTCTTGATAATATCGATTTTTCAAGTGCACCATGGCAAATCCCCCGCCAAAGGATCTGGATAAGAGTCTGTTCCTTCATCCGGTCAGCTATCCACGTCCGGCAATAAAGCTACTACTCCTGTTCATGCTCTATTCCATGTTCATGGCGACGGTCATCGCCCTGGTGAAGCGAACATCGTTCGCCAAGGAGTACTTCTCTATCTTGAACTTCAGTGCTGGTATTGGTGAGCTTAAGAGGTGTTTATGATCCAAAAACGGGCGGGGCCTATTTTCATTCACCTAGGAATCCGTAGCACACTATGACGAAGATTAGGCGAGAACCAGCGGGAGGGTGTGGAGCGTTATACCTGAAAAGGGTGGTGCCACGTGGCTCTTCGATTGGCGGGTTGCGTGAATTGACCAATCACAGAGCTTTTCCACGCCGCCCTATCCAGGCCCAACGCTCCACACTCCCAGAGGGAAGATCGCTTGCAAATATTCCCACAATAAATGTAGCTTCTTAACACAAGCAATGAGAGAGCCTTCAAGTACGAGGAGAGCACAGACACCGACAAACTCTTTTATTTCCACCCTGTCGCTCGCTCTACAGATTAGTGGGTGATAAGCGAAATGAAAAAAAAAACACACACACACAAGATCGTGACGTCTATGCTGCAATCAGTCACGTGACGGAGCCAAATCTCCGCATTACAGAAAAACGCCCATCTGGTCTGCCGCGCCACGCCACATACGCGTCGCGGCAGCCCATACAGCAGGAAAGTGATGTTTTTCTCATGTATTTCGGAATGGAAACAAAGATAAATACAAGTAAAGATGACACAAAAAACAATACGAAAAAAGGCTGGAAAACAAGCAATGCATCAACACCGGCAACTCCTGACAACCACAGCTCCCATGTGGTTTGCCGCGCCGCGCAGATGGTGCAGTGCGGCAGATTAGATTGGCGGTTTTCTATCATGCAACAGTGACCTACTGGTACCATTTATACTTGAGCGTAACGAGGGGCCCGATCTCTGTTCGGGACCATTGTACCCTGGAAACGTCGATGCGGTCGAGCTCTGTCATTGGTCAGTTCACCCAGGTAGCCACTCGCAGACCCCCTCCCCGCCGTCCATTCCAGATATAGCGCTCTACAACTCTCTACTAAGAACACACCGCTTATTCCGCAGTTGATCCGCGGATGTGCACCATAACCAAAAATTTCTAGACTCAGGTACAAAAGTATCTATCCAGTACAACTCAAAAGGATGTAGGAAGGCCCTGGCAAGAAAATGTAAGTGTGAATAACGTCCACTGTAAAATATATATTGCAGCAATACAAAACCAGATGGAATCGGGATGGGATTATGTCATATGGTTCGTCTCACTTTTTGGCGTGGTAAGTGCTGTCCCATTAGTCTCAGTGTTGATTACAGCTTAGGGGGAATAGTTAGGATCAACACCGTGAACATGGTCAGTTATTCCATCGTCAAGAGCCTGAAGGTTTCACTTTTTGCTTAGCGAATATGGTTCTACGAAGTAGTTGCAGATAAGCCACGCCCACATTGTAATAAAACAAACTTTCATGAGTGTTGCTAAGCTTTCTAGTCATATACAGGGTACGTCAGCGGCACGGACCCACACGCACGCCCCCTCCCCATCTCCAGCTTATTACCTTAGAGGTGATCGATACATCAGCATAACCATGAAGGCGCGACGCAGGGGTGCGTCGCGTGCGTGTGGGTCCAAATCACTGACGTCCACTACAAAAATGCTGCTGAGCTTCGCAGTTACTTGATTAAAAATAGTTCTTCATCATATTGTGCAATTTCTCGTGCAACAATCCAACCATCAGATTCTTCTTCAGGTTCTCTACAAGTACACAATGTACAGTCTCACATTGATCCTCATCGATATGGTTTGTGCGATTTTTGGAATACGCGAACGCGTAACACCGATACTGATCGATTAATGTGTCAGCTTGTGTCGATTTTGGAAACTTTCTCACAATGCCTAGTTCGTCGGAGTGTTTTCATGTCCGTTTGTACAATTTCTTACAATGTGTTTATTTTCTTCACAACCATTATATTAAAGTCGTTAGCTTCACCATCACTTAGGGTTGTCCGCTTTCTCGTGAACCTGTCACTTTCTTCTTCTGTTTTTTACTACTATCGTCATCAGGTGATAATGATGCAACATCTCTGAAAACCATTATGTTTTCACATAATCATAGTTTCCACGTGGGAGGCGTGAAATCAATTTCGGTAGGTTATGTTTATACTTCGTCGCGAGGCGACCATCGCGCACATGCGAACAGTTCACAGGTGATTCGTCCTATGTGGAGGGGTGTGCGTGCAGTAGTCGCGTCGTGGCGTAGATGGTTACCCAAACGGCCCGGGTTCTTTCTCGTCGCGGGCAATTTATACTTTTTCCTTCGGAAATCATGAGCAGAACTCACGGGGCGCTTGCTAACGCATGTTATGCGACAATATCGTGGACAAGATTTCCCCACTGCTTCCTTCTTTCTCCAGCTATTTCTGGACCGCCGGTATCCGCTGCGTCGCGTATGTTATGGCTGTCGCCGCGAAGCTATTGCCTCAAAGTGAGGTATAAACCCAGCCATACTGTCGAGCTTTGTGATTGAATGATCAGATGAATCAACCAATCCTAAGGCTCAAATCCGCCACCTTCTCCTGTGGGGATTCATGGATGTTCCTGGGAATGTTCTTACTTCCCCACCCTTTTCATGGTGAATTTTCTAGGTCGATGTAGATTTTTTTTAACAATTGAATCAACTCAGATGGCAGTAGGACATGATTTTAGAGATGTGTCACTTCTACATTGAGCCTTTATGTGATGATGAACACATAACGTCTCGATTACCATTACTAATGTACGGTATCCGAGTAAGTAGCGTTATGGTAACGTATGTACTACAGTTTGAGAAGTTTTCATAACTTCACTGCGTGTTGAAGATGAAGCTGCGAATTAATCCGAACACTGATGGAAGAAAACGCAGAAAAAGCTGTCAGAAATTGTTATCGTATTAGTAGTTTTGTATGCACAAGAATTCTTGCAAAACTGCAAATGAAACAATTCTTCCTATTTCCATATGTGTCAGTGGTGATAGGAAATTTCACTAGTTTAAATGGTGTGATGCACAACAACACAATATATGACATTGTCAACTAATCTGTCACTATAAAAATGCAAAGTAGAGAGTGAGTGGCCACAATCCGAATCGTTCGGGGTATAGGCCAATTTATACTAGCTGCGTGCGTCAGTCGCGCATCGCTCGCACGCATCCATTTGCAAGAAATTTTCCATGAAGAACGGTCAACACGGCATGCATGTACATTATCAATGAGAAGAATGCGCAGCCGCCGTTAGGCTGTAAACGCGTGCGTCTGAGCTGCGACTGCGATGCGACTGCTATGCGAATGGGCCCTATTCTTCATCATATAGACGCACGCGCGTCAGTTGCACGCATCAAGTATAAATTGTCCATTATAACTCGGATTATAGCCATTCATCCTCTACTTTGCATTTTTACTAGGACAAATTAGTTAGCAGCGTCATATATGCTGCACCATTGTCTCGGACGTCACTGAGTAGTGAGATGTTGCTATTGACGCGATATTTGCAAGAACATCGTGAAAACGTGCAAGAAATGTGATTTTCACTCGGTTTCAATCCCAAAACATTAGGAACTTCTCGTTTGTCGCCTTTCTTATAGCTACTCTGATAACTGTGCAGGACGAACGCAGACCAAACGGCGTAATGGTTGGGGTAGAAACCCTAGCAGCAACGGTTGCCAGTTGCTGCCATCCTCCCCTCGATTGCTGCTCAATCTGTCGGCTCTTTAGCAGCAACTGCTGAAGGGCGGCAGCAATCAAGGGGATGATGGCAGCAACTGACAACCGTTGCTGCTGGAGTTTCTACCCGAACCATTACGCCGTTTGGGCTGCGTTCGTGCTGCACAGTTATCAGAGTAAGCGCGGCCTAATTTGAGTATCTAGTGAACGCATCGCGGTCCTCCCGCTTCCCGGTCGCTCATGAATACCAATTTTACCCGCAAGGGTAAATGGGAATGGTCGCGGCAGGAAACACTGGCAATGTTTGATTTTTTAAAATTTCTTAAGAAAAACTCATTTAAAACCGGCTATAGCCGCGGATGCCGCCCATGAAATCAACTGCCATTTTCACGACAAAATTTGCTTCTTTTTCAAATTCTTACAGTGACCTTCCATAACCCTACAGTAATGGTGTTGCGGTGAACATTAAATGTGTTTTTTTTTCTACAGCACACCCTATTCTCCCCAGATTTCCTGAAAATTTCTAAAACTTCCTTACTTTAAAGTATGATCTTCCTTAGTTCCGCTTCCGGCCAACTCAATGTGTGGTGGTGGTGGAGGTAATGGCCGCGGTTTCGGTCTTTCTGGTTTCGGACTGAATAAAATGTCATTACAAAATCACTCATACCTACTCGAAGTGTTATGTTATGTACTGCTGTGATCTACTAGGTCTTACTTTTGTTTTGGCGCCGCCTCTTTAGAACATTTGATTAAGCTGGTACTTATTAAGAGAAGTGTGTTTACCTGAAATCCCTTAGATTTTCAGAGCTTAGAATTTTGCGTAGTGAACTTCCTTAGTTAATTCGCTTGATTTGTTATATTATTTGTCTTCACATATTAAGAGTAGTAAACATTTTAGCGCGCCGCTGAATTTCAGCAAGCAAAATAAAAAGCCCCGCAAAGGAGGCAGACAACGAATTAGGGGCGTGGCCTTCATCTGCGTCCATGACCTGCACCGCCGTGATTGGATAGTTGCAAACAGCCTAAGCGAGCGTAATGCGATTCCAGTTGCAATATGTTGACGAATACGTAGCAGGTCATACCGAATACACGCGCGCGTCAGCATGCGACTATAGTGAGGGATGGGCGAGACGCACAGCATACGCGTGCGTAAATGACCGAAGTGCCGCTCATACTAGGTGCGTCAGACCAGTTTATATGCATATTTTTCATGAAGACCGGTAAACTCAACGTGTGTAGCTTTAACGAGAATCTCGTGCGACCGCGAACAGCAACGAAGTCGCAGACGCGTGCGTCTCATGTGCGTCAAGGCCGCGTCAGAGGTATGTGCAGAACTATTTTTCATTCTCTAGACCAATGCATACATCTAGCACGGAATCTCGTTATATGACGAAGCCGAGACCACTTTTTACGCACTCCAAGCGCAGAGGAGACGCACGTGTTTGCGACATGGCATCGGTAGCGCGCGACTTCCATGCATATTGCACACATCGTGTGAACTGGTCTCTACCAAAAACCTTTCACGTGTTAATACGTGCGTATGACGCACGCACGCGGTATGAATTGCCTTTATGACAGCAACAAAGGTGTCGACTCATCAACCTAGTCTTCTTTACAGCACTAAGTCCAATAGAATGCAATGATAGAAGCTGGAGCATCGTACAAGAAGTGGCGATGACGAGATGTGTGGATGCGCAGGCGACGAGAGTGCCATGTTGCGTATGGTGTAATGCGTGCAATGGGCCTCATCCACTGAAATTTGCCATCTCTCAAGTGTATCCTGGCTTAAGATTCCACTAACAACAACCCGCTTCTATTGCAAATTCTACCTACAAGTTTGCTTCAGAGGTACAAATAAACTTTTTTTCCAGCAAGCAGTATAAGGCAACCCACAATTGAAGCAATAAAAAGTAATAGCATTGTTGGTCACTGCTCTTGCTGGGTCATGTAATGGAAATGACCGCTGTACTCACTTCGTGTTTCCCAAGCCGAACCGATATCAACAAACTACTGCATAAACAAAAAACACACAACAGTCACCATTTACTTCATGAACAACCGTTAATCATAAATACAGAGAAGTTACAGAGGAGAAACACAAACGAGAAGCAGTGATTAGCAGCGAGAAAACACTGTAGAGATCGTGGCAGCGGATTTGTGTTGGTGTTATTGCTCTTAGGCCCTCTCTCCACGGATACGACGAGCGAGCTGGATGTCTTTCGGCATGATCGTGACGCGCTTGGCGTGGATAGCGCACAGGTTGGTGTCTTCAAACAGACCGACGAGGTAGGCCTCAGATGCTTCCTGGAAATGAGCTTGATTTAACAAAAACCTATGAACGTGCTATCGGGTTAATATACAGGCCATCTCAATCCTCATCCAGATTAACGGGAGGTCAAAAAAAAAAACATTTCGAAACCACAATCACAACCTGACTGTCTGTACTGAAAAGCTTCGATAGGATGTTGGTGAAATCCATTTTTGAATTGAAATCCATTTTTGATTGAAAATAACTAGAGAGGAGAAATGGAAGAAGCTAAGGACTGAGGGTTGTTCACTCGAAAATCTGAACGGCAATTCTCAAAGCATGAACATTTGGAAACTCCATTAATTTCCTTACTTTTCTTATTCCAGGAGAACGCAAGCAGCTCATTCACTATAACATGCAGCTCACTCACTATAAGATGCAACACCAATTTTTCACCCTTTTCTGATCACTACTCTAAACAACATGGAACCAAATAAACTCTCTAACACCTCGTCATGGGAACAAATCGATAACTCAATCCAACTGTATTCCCACTGTTTTGGTCTCTCTAATTAATTGCAGTTCCTTACATAAGTTCCAGCATTATATTGCTGTAAACATCCATTTCACTGAAGGAATTTCTTAACAAGAAGCAACACCGGCGTCTAGCGTGGAAGACCAAAAAAAAAACAGCGAGGACCGCATGAGAAGAGAGCGTGCGGGGGGGGGGGGGGTGAAGGGGCAGAAATTTGTGGGCAGAAGAATTTTTTTGCGCTGAATGAGGGGTAATGATCGGATGGAAGCAGGTGGAGCGTTGTAATGATAGGCTTTTTATGCAGAAGGGCGAAGAAAAGGGGTCGTATTTCTTGTCATTGTAGAGAGCGTTCGTATGAAGGAATGGGGTCATTGACGGCGTATTAATCCGTATTCACTAAGGGACGTATTTTCGTCATCTGAAAAAAAGGAGGCGTACAGATGTTAATCTTCCTGCCATCACCGCACTTAGCTCTACAAAAAACGTTAATGATTCCTTCCCTAAGAAATTCAGCAACATGTCTGCTCGATGTTTTAGCTACAGACACATGCCTCACTTTCTTTTATTAAATAGCCAAACTTTCATTAAATTTGATTATCTATTAGCGTCGCAACGTTTTATATCATACGAGCCCGCCCATGGAAATGAAAAGAGAAAAAGCTGTTCGTTTTGCATGATCTGCTTATATAACTTTCCCACTCTAGAAGGTCAATAGATTATCCTTCCTCTCCCTCGTCTTATCCAGATAAATCCATTTGAACTACTTCACGTGTAGATATAGGGACAACGGCGCTCTTTATGTGGTAGGATTAGTAGGATTGGTCAATTTTCACAACACGGCTTGCAAAGATCATCACTAATACAGATTATAAACCCCTCCCGCAAAGTGAGATTCGGTTCTACGATGAAATTGTTTTTCCGTTATCTATACCTGAAGAGCGCCGATAGCAGCTGACTGGAAACGGAGATCAGTTTTGAAGTCCTGGGCGATTTCACGAACAAGGCGCTGAAACAAAAGAATTTACCAGTGTTTAAGAAATGTAAAGAGTTCTTTTAACAGCTCCAAACAAACCTGGAAAGGCAGCTTGCGGATGAGGAGTTCTGTAGATTTCTGGTAACGACGGATCTCACGGAGAGCGACCGTTCCAGGACGGTAACGGTGAGGCTTCTTCACTCCACCAGTCGATGGAGCAGACTTGCGAGCGGCTTTGGTTGCCAGCTGCTTACGAGGAGCTTTACCTCCAGTAGATTTACGAGCGGTCTGCTTGGTACGAGCCATTGTTGCTTAGTAAAGTCTAAAAATGAAAAAAAAAAGATGGTGGAGATAACAAGATAAGCAATCGGCACGTAAACTCAACGCAAAGAAGCAGTAATGGAAAGAAGAGGATAGATAGGGCAAGTCACGTGTCTGGGAAAGACTAAACTTTTTCAAATATTCCGTCAAATGCGACGCAACAAGTCCTAATGGAAACGCCCCAGGTCTACACTCGTCTCGTTACATAAGAACTTTAACATTTGTAATGCTATATTTCTTTTGACATGACATGCAAGTGAAACTCATTGATCCAACGAATGTAAGGGTCAATCAAAATCTCCATAGGAACACAAGCTTTTCGCCCAATTTATTTGAAGAAGGCCACTAGTAAACAAATTACAGCTAAGTGGCCAATACAATCTACAGCAGTTACGAAATATTTTCGAAAACACGGCGTAACCACTGGAGCTTGGGTTTCACCTCAGGTTGATGGGAAGTGGAGGGTTTATCCTATGCCAATCTAAACCCTTGCGCTTGCAATCTGTTGTTTTAGAAAACAATCGGATGTGGACAACCCAGTAAAAAATAATAACTCGGAAATAGATTGCATCGAAATTAAAGCTAGCCTACATGACTTGAAAGTCTTCACCTTTGATTATTTCTTGAGAAGAGGGAGGAGTTTTAGTTTAATCCCATACAAGACCTTAATGTCTGAAACAAAGTATGAAAAAAATTGAACAATGTCAGCTACTCTTCTATGTCTCTGATTCAACGACGATACCCTAGCCTCCCATTAACCGCAAAAAAAACTAGTCCTATTTGTAGATAAAACAAAGCTTTATTTGATTTATACGATGTAAGTAAACATTGTTTTTATAAAGTGAAGTTAAAAAAAAACTTGCGGAAAACCAACTTCTCTTCCTTGACACTGAACCAAAGCGCTATCTTTGCAGTGCCACTACAAAAAAAAAAACCGAAATGCTCACATACTACTCTCTATTAATTTTACCAACTTGTATGAGCCTTTACTGCTTTGGAAAAGTTGTCAATAAATCGTCATTTGTAACTAACGTATCATAAACTAAAACTAAAACATAAACTAAAATGTTTTTTTTTCTTGAAATTGCCCTTAGACAGTTGTACCACTACATCACTGAAGGTGCACCTGATGACTGAGAAAAAAAATTTCGAAAATGGGGTGTGAAGAGCAACAACGACGGAGCTATGAATGAGTCACCTGGGTGCTAAATCCTGAGATTTATACGAGTCCACGCCCCTATTATAGTCCCTACCCGTAAACAAAGTCGTGGATACGAGTTATGAATCACCATTCTGAAGAACAACATCGTCACATGCTTAGAAGAGGTCGATGACGCGACGTAGTGACCGTGGAAGGCGTCACTTCGGGCCGAAGTCACGCGGTTGGCTGCGTGCCAACACGAAAATGACGCCTACATGTTCGAAATCGCGGCAGGACGCTTTATCGATCGGCTCACGGCCGCTGACGTCATCGGGCGATCGATATCTACAGGTAGAAGTTCGGCTGGATATCTGGATGGGGTCCTGGATGGGGACGACGAAGCCCTGGCCAGGGTCCTGATGGCAGTACCGGGGCCGGGTCGGGTGCTGCGTGCAAAATCAGATTTTCATTGGAGCGGAACTCACATTTTCAACCACTCGGTTAGATAACCCAGCTAAAGTTCTTGATTTCATGGTCTAAGGTCTAAAAAGAGGTCAGCATAGCATAAGCGCTAGCCTCACCAAAAGATCTAACCCTATTCCAGAGATAAATATGATTTCAACAGTTCTCCGGACTAAATCGATAATTTCCCATCCGAAAGACCCATCACCTCACACTTTTATGCTGAAAATCTTTTGATTATGACGTCAACAAGAGACAGAAAGTGGAAATCTCAGAGAAATCCATGAGAGAACTGATGCAAATCCAGAAAAGCAAAGAAAACCACCCCAGAGAGTAGGTCACACGAATTCACCACCCTGGATGGCGCGCCCGGCTCGAAAAAACGAATGCACTGCGGACAACTCGTCCAGCTTCTGCAGCAGACCTCTGCTGCCTCACCTCGCTGTCGTATCTCTCGTCGCCCCTGCTTCTCTGCGCTCTGACTCGCTTGCAGCGCTGGGAACTTTGTGCTAGTTTGTCGTCGTTGAGGAATTTTGTCATCACAGCGGACTTTTAATCATCGCAGAGGTTTTCGCTTTGGTACTTTTTCATTTCTAGTCGTTTTTTCTTCAAGACATGCTTATGGTGAATTGCATTATCTGACTCACCATTTATTTACATTTAAAGTTGGAAAAGAAAGCGTATGTGGTAACACAGTAGAGTTTTAAAAATAAAACGCAATGTAAAGATTCTTTTTTGGTTTTCTCTGAGAAATGTAAGGACAGCACTACAATGCCTTAGTTTTGGTTGAGGTGGTAGTGATGAAGTTGTTCTAGACCGCTCTTTTTCACTTGTTCGGATTTCCACATTGTACAATTTTCATTCCAGTTTTCTAGGATTTTGCGCTTACTCGCGAAAGTTCTAGTTATTGACAATTATAAGCAGTTATTCGATTTGATTTGATTCATTGCGTGTTATTTACAACACCTTAAATACACACTTCCTACATATTATGAATTCGGATTTAGCAGTTACCAATAAGGTGAAAAAAGTGTAGTAGTCGAATTGCTCTATGCTGCAAATATCTTGGACTTAATACCACGTTTGAAAGACGCACTAGAGCATCTGGTAGTGGTCCTCCTGCTCATTTAATGCATTTAATGTATGCGGACCCTGCCCTGAATGTAAAACATTTTTCCCTTATTTCACGTTTAGGTTTAGGCAACGAGATCTTAGAAGGGCCACCCCTTGTCATTGAGGGTGTTATGCTATATTTAACGAATTGCAATTACTAAACAATTTTACTTGGATAAACTTGCCTAAAGCAGGTTGACGTCCCTATGGTTTGAGGAATCCTCCAATCCCACTCAAACTCATGATTACTATCAATGACAAATCACTCTAGACTTCATTTCCCTTTCTGAACACTTGACCCACCAATTCTTATCTAACGGGAAGAGCTCGGAGTATTCTGAGAGTCCGAGATGGTTCTGCTCGAAAGGATATCCGCTATAGCTGATTCACACAACAGACTACGCTCCGGCTGCACTTAACATTTCGGGTACCTCATTGTGTTTCTCTTGTTAGTTTTCGTAGGTTTTTCATTGGCTATGGTTTCCTTTCTCTTTACTAAAATCTGCGATGAAGAAGTAGTTTTCATCCTAACATCTTCCTACATCCGCAGCCTTAGAACTTTTAGTTAGGATCGAAAGAATTCGTGGAGCAAATCACTTGCATACTAGCATCTCGTTTCCTTGCTAACAACCGTCCCCCTAACACGCTGTGAATTACCCTCTCTAATCACCAATAGATGTTTTTATTGATGCGCCTGATGAATATGGTGTTTCACTCTCCATAAATCAAGAAGAGCAGCCTCTTCAGCTTATGGCTCCACCAGCAGGAAGTGCGGCTGTGGCTGTTCCGCTACAGTCTCAGGGCACCACCGATGAACAGTCGCTGAGAACCTACTTCAAAACGAAGATTGATGAGGCACAGGTGTGTCTTCGATTGTTTATTGGTTTTATTGATTTGGACATAGAAAAAATTACTTATTGTTTATTCCAGCAAAAAGTAGCAGAGAAGAACCAAAACGTTCTGCGCCTTCAAGCACAGCGCAATGAGCTGAACTCCAAGGTGCGTTCTGATTTTTGTTTCATTAATGCCCTGGAGGCGTATCCAATATGTTTGACCGCGGGAGGGAGAACACAGCGAGTATAAACCCGTTCCCACTGGTTTTTATCCACTCTGCTATCCAATATAATCATCCATCCTCGTGTTCATATATGACGCTGCCAACTAATTTGTCCTCGCAAAAATGCAAAATAGAGAATGAATGGCAGAATCCGAACGCTTCCAGTTATGCCACCATTTCATTTTCACTGTGCCATGCCCCGAACGGTCCGGATTGTGGCCATTCATTCCCAACTTGCATTTACGCGGACAAATTAGTTGGCAGCGTCATATATGTTGGCGCAAGTGCGGTGTCTCAGCGAGAGACAACGCGAAGTGGAAATGGAGCAGATTATGGATCGTTGTCAAATGGAAATCAACCGGGAAAGGATATCCTGCAGTGGAAGGAGTGGATTCGCATATCTGCGGATACGTATTTATTGGGTAGCAGATCCACTAAAAACACCAACATATCCGCTAGAGCGCGTTTGTCCGAGTGAACTAAGTATTTGGGATACGAACCCTGGATCAACAGAACTGAACTAAAATACTTTGGTGGTTTCTAGCAACTGCTGTTTTCACTAGGGAAGTGAGGTTAACCCAGGAATCGAAATGAAACATCAGTTTTTGGAAGAAGACGTAACTACATGCGTTTAACACAATATTGGACAATGTTTCCAAAAACTGATGTTTCATTTCGATTCCTGGGTTAACCTCACTTCCCTAGTGAAAACAGCAGTTGCTAGAAACCACCAAAGTATTTTAGTTCAGTTCTGTTGATCCAGGGTTCGTATCCAATATACATTATTCACTCGGATAAACGCGCTCTAGCGGATATGTTGGTGTGTTTTAGTGAATCTGCTGCCCAATAAAAACGTATCCACGTGTGCGGGTCCTTAGTTACCCGTGGCATCTGGGGAGCGAACGCGCTTCGCAGTTAATGAGACATCAATGCAGTGCCCCAATTTTGGTGGCGATTTTCATGATAGGGCGATAAAATTGTCCTTGGCCACTTTTTCGTATGAACTATTTAACGAAGCGAAATTATTAAAGGAATTTACTTAGAAAATATTTTGAAGAACCTCTCCCATATCTTTGACTATTATCGATGATAAACCCTTTTAAATTTCATTTTCCCTTCTGTATCCACGACATCACCAATTCCCATTTAATGGGAACGCTTTAAGTCCTCTGAGAGCCCAAAGATAAATCTGAGCGGAAGGATATTTGTTGTGATCCGTCTATTCAGCAGGCCTCGCTCCGGCTCCACCTAACATTTCGGGTAACTAAGTGCCGCCTCCCTAGTGGCCTGGAGAAACGCAAGACACAATATATCTTGTTATTCGTTAGTTTGTGCAGTAATACGCGAAGCTGACCAAGTTGAACGGTTTCATATTAGTTTCAAAGGCTAAATGGTTAAATTACGAAACAAGAGCATTGGTGGGATCCACCCCCTCAGTCCTCCACCTATTAGTATAGCCTCTAATGCATCCTGTAATGCAGGGTTCCCGCAGAGTTTTTCTTCGTTTCTTCCTTTATCGTCAAAGCTATGTGTCAAATTCTTCAAGAACCCACCCCATGCATTGTAATATTTCACCTTATCCGGGGACGAGTGTCCACAAATGTTCTCAAAAACGGTTTCAGCACTTTCTTCCGAGTACTTGTTCAGAGAAGGATTGGGTGTGCGAGCGCGAGAGAGGGGATGTGATATTTCAAGCCTCATTAAGCCAAATGATAAGACGATGTCAAGGGAGTGAACCTGGCTGAGATTGAGCTAACTGCGGAACTCTTCGTAGGCGAATTTCGTCTTGAATCGTACCGTTGCGACGAAAAGAGTTGGTAAAGGTAAGGGTAAAGGGAGTAAACTGCACTGAAGAGTGGAGGTGGAGATTATTTGCAACTTGACGATCTATTTATACAGAATATTCAGGGGCGTGGCATCAATAGAAGCCAGGTGCATATCCTCAGGATACATGGCATGTCTGCGACTGATCTTACTAGGGCGGATGGGCGTCGGAGACATGATAGGCTAGAGTGTACTCAATTAGAGACCAACTTGCTCATTCAGACATCATTTTGAATTGAAAAATGAGACCACAGAACTGAGTCTATACCACAGCATTCATATTTAATCCAAATCTCTTTTGAGCTGGACATTTCAGATTGATAAAAATAAAACAAATGGGGCTTTTAACCTATGTTGCTGAGATTCTTATAGGGAATTCTTTTTTCCAGGTGCGCATGCTGAAAGAGGAACTGCAGCAACTTCACGAACAAGGTAGCTATGTTGGAGAAGTAAGCAAAGCCATGGATAAGAAGAAGGTTTTGGTCAAGGTTAGGGTTTTCCGTTGTTCAAGTTCATTTCTCGCACTTCTCATCATTCTGTGCTTAGGTTCACCCTGAGGGAAAATATGTAGTTGATGTGGATAAGGGGATTGATGTGGCTACTATCAATGCTGGTTGTCGTGTTGCCCTCCGCGCTGACAGTTACGCTCTTCATAAGATTTTGCCAAATAAGGTTGGTTCTAATACTTACTCCGTCTTCTATTTTCACTTGTGATATTAGTACCATGCCGACTTCCTTTAGGTGGACCCTCTTGTTTCACTTATGATGGTCGAAAAAGTCCCGGACTCAACCTACGAAATGATTGGAGGTTTGGACAAACAAATCAAAGAGATAAAGGAAGTGAGTTCATCAGATACGCTACGTTTAATGTGAACTTTCTGTCCTTCTACGTTTTTGTTGGGTAAATAATACAGTTTTTCAGGTGATTGAGCTGCCAGTGAAACATCCCGAATTGTTCGAAGCCCTCGGCATTGCTCAACCAAAGGGTGTCTTGCTATATGGACCTCCAGGAACTGGAAAGACATTACTAGCTAGGGCGGTAGCACACCATACCGAGTGTACATTCATTCGTGTTTCGGGTTCTGAGCTTGTGCAGAAGTTCATTGGAGAAGGTGCGAGAATGGTGAGTTATAGCCAGAATTAGGCGAGTAGATACTAGGATGACTAAGCGATTTTTAGCATGATATCAAGGCCGGGATACATCATTGAGATTACTCTCGGAGAAAAGTGTTAGAGTACCCAAATTTCCCCTTACCTGGCACTCATCAGCTTTTGTCGTACGTGTCGTCCACACCGAACTGCTACTCATCCTTCCAATAATACAACCGTGCCCAGAAAGTCATTTCCATCTTAGCAAGAGGAAAATTTGGAAGCTTCTTCCACTAGCTTGAGCGCGTTTTTTTCGGCGATTATATGCCAAAGCAACCACCGGCGAGCACAATTTTTGACAGAACAGAACACCAGGTATTGCCAGGCAGTAATCCCTACTCCTTAAAAGAATAAGAGGACTTCCAGGTTCCACCAGGAAATTGTGAGAATTCCGGAGTATGAACATTCGACCTTCTTTGAATCTCGGCTCAGTGAATATAGTTCTCTTGAGTAACTTGGGCAGTAAACCAAGATTTTCACAGTCTTTATTCCGACTAACGTTTGCGGAACACTGAAGAATACTTTCGGGAAACAGTGCATTGCATCGGTTCGCCATCTTGTAGTGAAGCCGTAGTAGTAGGTGGCGGGTAGTCTTAACCCAAATTCTGTAGAGCAACTGCAGTATGTCTTGCAGAGCATACTCTCAGTAGCATCGAACAACCAATGAACTAAAAACGCTGCGTTTTTTCGTGGTGAAGTGCTACCACTTTCATCGATACTCTACTTACGATGAACCGAGAATTCGGCTCCGACCGTTTTAATTTGCCTTATTCATTGCCATTAGGGAAAACAGAATCAGGCGAAGAGTTTTGATTACGGGGAGAGAGCTTCTGTTGAAGCAGATTCTCTTAGAACGGGACCATGAGCTCGAAAAAAAGTGAATTTCCAGAAAACTGAAGTTCGTGTCGTAACTTGCAGTAAATGAATAGGATTATTTCATGCGCTGATTACAATTGTCGTACAGGAACAGTTTTATTATATGCGGAACGGTCTCTGCTAGATGTTGCGAAATTTGCCTTTATGACATTCATAAATCATCCTCCTGTATTTTGCTCATCTGGCTCATTGAACAATGTGAAATGTCCTGCGCTCCCTGCAGCGTTCTTAAGTACGTCATATGTTGTAGAATGAATATGTCCCTGTTAAACAAGAGATGGTTCACACAGGAAGGACAGCTTGAATTCTTTGCTTATGTTTCATTCTGCTTAGAATATCAAAAACTAATGTACAGTGTAGTTTATGTTAATTTTTAGTTAGCGTACTCTGCAGACCTTGAAATACGATCTTCAGGTTCGTGAACTGTTCGTCATGGCTAGAGAGCATGCCCCTTCGATCATTTTCATGGACGAGATCGATTCCATTGGATCAAGTCGTGTGGAGGGATCGAGGTTTCCTGTTTTCCAGCCTTTTCAGAGATAAAAAAGTGCATTTGGAAGTGTCATGGTGTGATTGACACCAGCAGAAAACCGCAGGAACTCGTTTGGGTTCTGGTTCCATTGTTGACGCTGATTTATAAAAAAAATACCATGAGCACCAAACCGTTCCGGACCGTTCTATGTAAAGAATTTCGCACAGTGAACGCATTTGGACTTCTTCGTAGATAATGTATGAAACGTTACTTGGGAATGTTTTATGTTTAATAGTATTCTTTCACTATTATTTTTCGATTCAGTGGTGGTGATTCGGAGGTGCAGAGAACCATGCTGGAATTGTTAAATCAGTTGGATGGATTCGAAGCAACGAAAAATATCAAGGTGTGTTTTTGGCTTGTTTTCCAGGGTTTTTTCTTGTTGTGAGACAGCATTTCTACCATCAACTATGACAAAAAAAATTGAATTCCTCAGTGTAGGTGATCATGGCAACAAACAGAATCGACATTCTCGACCCTGCACTTCTTCGACCTGGTAGAATTGACAGAAAGGTATACTCACTTTCTTTTCCAACTGCCACACCAAAAAGGTTTGCAAGGAGTTTTCTATGACAGATCGAATTCCCCGCTCCTGATGAGAAGGCTCGTGCTGACATCCTCAAAATTCATTCGCGCAAGATGAATCTTATGCGTGGAATCAATATGAAGAAAATTGCGGAGGCAATTCCTGGCGCCAGTGGAGCCGAAGTGAAGGTGAGCCTCTGAAGTTAGGACCTGTTCTTTTACTGAAAACGAATTCTGATGTGGAAATCGCTTTTCAGGCGGTTTGTACAGAAGCGGGTATGTTTGCGCTGCGTGAGCGACGCATCCATGTAACACAGGAGGACTTTGAAATGGCTGTTGGAAAGGCAAGTTGTTTTAGTCTAAGTATTGTTTTTTTCTGTTAGCTGCAGTATTTCTAGTTTTAAGAGGTTGAGGATACATGATACTTGTTTTTTTTTTCTTTGGCGAATAGACTAAGGCAAGCGACAGTTTGTTGACTCATAAATATAATACTATTTGATTGAATCATATATTAGACTGACATCATATATTAGACTGACATTTTTGGATAGTACTTCTCACAAAAGCGAATTTGTGATTGCTTTCGACTTCTGTTGAGAATGTGTCATACACTGTGTCATACAGCAGCGTACTCCAACGCTTTCGACTTCGTTCACCCAAGATCCTCTCACTTTTAGATTCCAGAATATTTCCTTTCAAATGGGAACCATAAATAAACTTGAGGTGAAAAGTAAAGAACAGCACAGTTTTAGGTTTGACTCAGTGTGGAAAAACTGTGGATGAAACTTAAATTGTCCAATCAGTCGATTTGTGTCGGCTAAACAGACAATTTAAGTTTCCTTCACATCTTCCATCAGATACTCCTCCTTTCTAAAGTATTGAGAAGTTCTAATTGGGTCCGACTTCTGAAAATGGGCGCTTGCGCTTTGATTTTAGCTTTGATCATTTTTTTTTGTATTCGCGAGCAATCAACGTTCTCTACACTTCACTTCTGAATAGGCTTAAGAAACATAAGAAACGCACTAAGCTGCTAAGAGAGGTCAAGAAGTCGTACGAGACTACAACGGCACTTCAGCTGTCAAAAAAATGTAGAGAGGGGTGCGTGCTCTGAATTCTCACAAGAACCCGCGCTTCCCTTGTGTAGCTGGAACTAGTTGTTTTTTTTTTGTTTCGTAGACGTATGCGCTTTGTTCATCCTGTAGAATCCTTGGTCACGACCTCTAGTTTGGAAACAGTTCTTTCATATCCTGCTAGAGCTAGTGTGCTCAGAATTGAAGTGTAAGACTAGGGCTCATCAATCTATTTGCGATGTCTATTAACAATGTCCTATGAGTAGGATGTAAAATGATGCAGCTTATTTCGTTTTTCTTGCGTAAACTTCCTTTAATGGATCCCAGTAATGTCTTTTCGTTGGCAGTATGTTCGTAAGAAGTAAGAAAAGCGTGGATGGAATAGATCATAATGGATCATGATCATAGTTCTTCACGGCTGCAGAAAGGGAAACAGCACAGCATTTTTTCCGTACTCTGATGCTTCCATACCTTTATGTCCGTAAAATATACAGAAAAGCGTGCTGGTTCTCCTAATGAGGAGATGGATGGTACAACAAATTCCATCTGGGTCGCATATCGGGTTAGGATTGAGCACTCTTCAGCTCGTTTTATAGCCGTGTAATTATTCCTCAAATTTGTCATTTTGATTATATTTTGGGCCAACACGAGCTTGGTAGCACCCTTATGTCGGGCTGCGTTTTGCTAATTCGCCTCCATCAGAGTCTGAAATGGGCAATTCAACGAGCAAGCATGCGATCAGATCTTAAAAAATCACACAACAAGCTTCTAGGCCTGTTTTTCAATCTCATTTCTAGATTCAAGACCAAATTCTCACCATTTGATGTTAATAGAGTGATTTGGCGACGGCTAGCTGATTATTTGAGCAGATGACGAGTACACCTTCTTTTGATCTCAACAGCAGTCTTTGGTAGTTTGTGAGTTCCTGTGTGATCAATTTGTTTTGGCTAAAAGACAGACCCGCTTAAATATTCATAGAAAATTGAGTGTGATGGAAGAAGTAGAGGGAGTCTAGAAAGATGCCTCATTCAATGATTTTTTGTCTTCTATTTGTCTTGTCGACTATGACACTGTTTTTTTTTCTTAAATGATATCCAGGTGCAACCATGTTTTAGTGTGAGAAATGAACACCTGCAGAGTATTGTTGCACTCTTGCAAACTCTGAACATAAATTCTTCTTCAAACTAGTTTCGTCGGTATTAATGTGCACTTCTGTTTTCTGACGAATGCAGAAGTGATAAGATGTGCTAAAATTCTAATCAGCAACTGCATGCAGAGGGGCTAAGACTTGCACATCATTCAAACTTTTTTGCCCTTTTGATTTCTTTTTTGTCTTGATGTCAAGATGTTGATGTCGCTGTAATGGTGTGCGAGACAATTTTGTACAAATTCCGAAAAGGACTACATGTGAACGCTGTGGGAATAAACAGAAATTACTGAGACAGGCTAAAAGCCTAGGAAAACATGATGTTATTCGCAGACTTCGACTAGACCGCGAAGTAGGCACCGTTTCAACTTTTTACTTGAAGGAAGTTCTCAAGTTGCAGTACTTGTATTCGCTTCTCTGCATAGAGTAGATTTCTGTGATGCCAATTTTGAGCTGAAATTTCATTTTTCCATGTGGTTCCATTTGGAAAGACTGCTAGCTGAGGTGAACTCCGATGAATGAGTGAACTGACTAGGAGTTTATATTTTTTCTGCTTTTTTTAAAGGTACTGTCTGTTCCAAAAATCAGAGCAATTCAATGTGCTTTGTTTAATTACACAGAGCGCATTTTATCACACGCTAAATCATGGAAATTGGTGCTATCAATCGACGATCAATAGTTGGAAGCGCGCCAAAACATGTCTCGTCTATAACAACGTGGCGAGACTTACCTCATCTTGGCGGATGGCCAAGTGGCAAAATTTGTGAAAAAGACAGTAGCTAATTCTCACATCTGCTAATAACTTTGTGCAACTCATTACGCTTCGGAAATTCGTCCTTTCCTGATAGAAAGCTCAATGAAGGTTGAAATCGAGGTGTGATTTGTCACTTTAATCACTAGTGCAGCGGCATGAACCCCTTGCAGCTGTTTCTCTTCGAAGTGTAAGAACAGATGAGAAATTGTGAGACAACGTGTCCGATCTTTTCCATAGTTCTTGTACTGTTGAGGTAGAAGTGTTCCTGTTTTATGAGAGTGATTGCCTCCTGAGAATCTCGAAAATCGGGTTTTTTACATCAGTAATCTTTGCATAAGTATCTGACGTCGCAACTCACTGTATGTTCTTCAGGTGATGCAGAAGGATTCCGAGAAGAACATGTCGATAAAGAAGTTGTGGAAGTAATTTCTGAAGATTGTATCCGAGTAATATTTGCGTGTAACAAGTATATATTTATGGAACGTGTGGTCTCTTCGATGTGCACTGAAATAAATTCTTCAGCACTGACAGATTGCGGAAGTTGTGCTACTCGCGCAGGTTATGAGCAAGTTACGAACAGCCGACTTGCCATAAACTCGACCAGTCGAGCAATAGCGGAAGCTGCAATTAGCGCTACACATAGAGGAAGGCGCGTATCGATCGCTGGGAAACACTCTGCGTCTCGCTGTTTAGCGCAATGTTCCGTTGGCTGTGCGTGTATGACCGCCAGCCTCGAAGCCACGCCTTCGTCACTACATCCACGAGCGAATCGATCGCTGTGCCTGCACACATACACACGCACATACACACACTGAGCGCCACGCATTCACACTCGGTCGTCGTCGTCAGCTGATCCGATCCTTACTGCTTACTCCCGGCTCAGCCAGCACATCTCACTTTGTGCGGTGAAAATTCCATGACGCAGTGAGAATCCGCAGGGCGAGAGATTAGCACCTGTGCGACGACACGCGATCGATACTGGTAGTTTGTGTACGTACGGACGTGTGCGAGATCGTGCGGCGCTCCTCTACCTCCTCTACCGGTGTGCGGTGACGATCCCTCATTGACCTCGTCGTCGTCGTCGTCATCGTCGTCACCGCGCGTGTGTCGGAAACGAACTCTGTATTACTGCTGTTGCTGTTCGGCTGGCTGGTTGGCTGGTTACCGCTGCTGCGCCTACCAAAGCGCTGTCACACTCTCTGTTGATCTCCGTCTATTGGTCTATTGATTAGGGATTTTAAAAGAAGTAAGGATTTGCTGCCCTGAAGTGCTGTCGAATTGTTGAACCAAATTAGCGGTGTATGTGGCAAAAGCGAAAACCAAAGGATTCTTCCTAGACTGAGAATCCGCGTCAGAAAATGTCTGCTCCAAAAATGATGAGCGTTGAATATTTGTGCACGATACTGCAATTTGCATGCTAAACGGCAAGCACCCACAGGGCGCGGCGTGTTTTCACGCGCCTTTTTTCTCTCTATTTTCTCCTCAGCTTCCTTGCCTGGTGGAACGAATCATGTGTGGCACTCACGTGAAAATGAACGATTATTCGTATAAAGGCGTGGTTTGCCATATCTTATTATATTCTGTATTGTCAGAACACTCACAAATATCTTGCTCTGTCAATTCCCCATTTGCCCTCTTGAATTCTCTATCTTTCAAATATTTGGATGGTCCCATGATTGTTGAACATTCGAATACTTGTCTCAGAATCCGAACGAAATTTTATGACGATTACATACACAAAACTACAATGATGGAGGCTTCGCCACATGCAACATGGTTGTCTGATTGTCTGCGCATCCACACATTTCATTGATATCATCGTTCTCCTTCTCTTCCAATCTTGCTGTTTCTTGTTCTAACCCGTTGAAACAGGTGGTGGATCGCGTGTGAGCGGGCCTCGACCGCTGAAACCGTTTGTATCGCAATTTTCATGTTTGAAGCTTTTTTTTACTGAGAAAATGTGGTGCGGAGATGAGAGGTTGTTTTTTCTCCAGTTAGTTTTCAGATTCTAATAACAAACGAACTACAAACTAAATGTGAAGACCTTTAGACCTTTAATATTAGCTCTATATATACTCACACACTTCATTGTCTTTTTGGAAAGCTATTTAGCGCTTCCTGTCGAATATTAATGGTCAGCCTCGCAAGTGTGCTCTTTTTGGGAGACACAGTAACATTTGCTGTCTTTTTTGTACCTTCTCAATCCATAATGGTGAGGCAACATGTGGCGCAAGTGCGTATTATACAGACACTACGCAATAAACAACAAAGGATTAACGTGATACTGTACTCCCCAATTATAGCCACTACATTTGGCTCTCGATTTTTGATTTTTGAAAGCCGTCAATTGAAATCTGATGAGAGGAAATTCTACAATGCTGTTAATTTCTGAATGGAGAAGAGAACACATGTTCCAGATAGACTCCCTCCCACACGGTCGATACCTATCCATTTTGATCTACTCTTTGAACCATCAAAATTATGATTGTCTGCGTCTCGTTGCGGGACCTTCACAGTCGAGATCACCTGATTCACAGTGTGGGCGCGAGGAATCGTAGTTTCATAGGGTTACATAGTGAACGTCGGTGGAAGTGCGTTTTACGCGGACTCACGAAGCACGCCGCGCGACCGCGCCGCTCGTTCTGGAATCGTCGTCGTGATGATAAGCTGCAGGGTTTTTTCTGATTGATAGTTAGTTTTTTTTTGATAGTTGACATCAAATAGGATGAAAAACTGTCAAGAAAACTCTGACTTGTCATTACGGGGCGGTTTCGACGCGAGCGACGCGGTCGCATCGCTTGCTTCCCTAGTCCGTGAAAAACGCACTTATATCGGCGCTCACTGTACACAATGCGTACCTGCGACACACTACTGGAATTTAAGTGGTGCAGTTACTTCCTGTTTTCTCCACAAGATCGTAACATTAGCGGCTATTCTTGGAATCACATCATTTTGGGGAAGTGTTCAGCGTAAGGACTTAATTTCGGATCTATTTTATTTTTTTCTCAATAAATTAGTTCAATTCGAGACAAAAGCTTTGTTATTAGGTTGGATTAGCATCCCTAGAGTGGCTTGCTGCTTTGCCGACCGGTCGGCAATCAAGCTTCGATGGAAGCAAAAACGCCGAACGTAGGCCTCTATAAAGATCGATAAAGATTTTGGCCCGTGGTTTCCACTAACGATTTCTTGAGTCCATCAAAGGAATAACGCTCTTATTAGAAATGATTTTGTCTGAACTTTCGTCGTCTGCGCATCCACACTTTCTGTCGTGTCCGATTCATTTGCTGTTGTTCTAACCTGTCCAAACTGGTGAGGCACGTGCGCAAGAGTCCACTCTGATCAAGTTTCCCGTACGTATCTTGATATCAGCGAACTTGATCACTAGCCACAACTTCACTCGTATTTATACTTTTTTTTTTGGGTAAAATTAACAATTTCATACCGACTTTTAGCTGCAGTTGTGCATTTACACTATTTAAGACAGCTCGCGTACAATTTTTCTAACCGTATAGTGTCTTTGTCGCTAATAAGTACTATTCCAAATGCACGAGTTTTGTGTTTTGTCGTTCCGTCTGTAATGACCATTTTTTTTATTATATGAACTTTACAGTTGGATGCGTATGTAAAGGTGTGAAGTTAGTGCAAATAACGATTGCTTTCCGGCAGTGAAAACTTGTCGTTTACGTTCTTAGGAAATTTCTCAATGAAACTAAAGAAGAATGGAAGTTCTATGTCCTTCTGTGAAACGAAAACGCGTATATACAACACGCATAGCCCCTTACAACGCGGCACTGATTGTCTGCGCATCCACACATTTCAATGATATCGTTACTCTCCTTCCTATTCTATCCTCTTGTTTCTCGTTCTAACCCGTTCAAACAGGTGGTGGGGTATGTGTGCGCACCGGCATTGATCACTGAGACCTCATGTAAGATAATATGATAAAATAAACCTCGATCATCCACCTAAATAGCCACGAGTGATCATACGATCTTTTTAAAAAATGAAGAGAATTCGCCAACCGTGGGTGAACTTGCAATTTCTGCGCCAGACTGCAAGCTTCAGTGTTCCGCTCTGTTGTTCGCCCGATAGTTCATGATTTTATGCGTTTCTTTGCCTTGAACACTGAAATGCTGTCGCGTACCTTGTTTATCGTGAGTTCAGCGAAGCCAGACCTCATCCTTGTTGCAGCTGTTCCGCAATTGACAACCGCAATTTGCGATTGTCACCATGACAGTCTTCCTTTCCAGTGATTGACAAGAGGGTCAGGTATCGACCTCTGAGCGTGGTAACAACACTTTGACGTAATTCGTTGTGACGGAAGCGCTGGAAAGTAGGCAAGCGATTAGGACCATTTGAGACATTGTTGAGTGTGAAAATTATGGTTCTCACGACTTTTAATCTCGAAACTCTACTAAATAATTGATCGCACTTTTTTAGTTGATAAAACTAAGGTCCATTTGATGGCATTATTAGAGTTTTCAACAGCTATTCTCTTTCCATATCTTAAAGTTAACAATCGAACATGAACTTACATTTCATCGTTGCATCCTTAAAGTTTAACAAATGGCCCGTCGAATAGATTCCACTTTCTCAACTAAAGAAACTTTGGCGTAGGACGCTCAGAAACAGTACAATGTTGAATCACAAGCTCTTTGAATTCGTTCAATACTTGGGAAGTGAAAGAAAAAACCACGTGGTTTGCCACGCTTCGGTAAGAAATTTCTTCCATGTAAAGTCGGGTAACTCTGTGAGTGCATCTAAGACCTAGTCTGCAGTTACGGCTGCAGCATGGTATGGGCCGGCTGATGAGGTGGTTCGATCTAATTTTTACGCCATCCTCTGGATGTTATAATTTGTATAAGGGGTGAAAATGGAGTTGGAAGGGGGGGGCACTCTGTGAAGCCTAAGAAAAAAACCATGCTTAAGCATAGAAATAGGCTTTGGCTTAGGCTTACAAGGTGAAGACTATGACCTTTTATAGGGTGGCCCCCCAACTCCCTTTTCGCCTTTAGTAAAATCTCCTACCAGATGCATTCTGCGGCGTTCTCTCACCGATGCACCAGCTGATCAGTCGGATGACGTTGTGTGACAGCCGTAATTGCAGACATAGTCACAGATGCACTCCCTAGGCTACCCGGCTATAGACATCATGAAACTTAGCGCAATTTTCATGCAAGCTGAGCAGATATTAAGATGTGAGGTGTGTAGAATGTGTATGAGATATTCATCGACAAATTTTGATCTCCGCGCGATGCTATAGTGCGTTTCACTGGGAATGGTGGTCAATAAGGAATTAGAGAGCAAAACAGTGTTAAAACATGTGCCAGCCCATGTATGTAACAGCAAAGAGCTGGTATGCCTGCCGTTTAGCGTGTGAGTTGCAAATCTGCATGCAAATCTCAACTACCATCGCTCTTGAAAAAGAGTATAACTTGGGCATATTGCTGTGCTTATGCTTATGTACATGGGTTTGGCCATGTGAACCGCGCAGGCTTAGGTGATTAATGTGTTTATAATTTGTTTAAGTCGCGACAGCAGTTCAATATTCGTGCACATGCTTGCCCTTTTCACAGCTCTTCAATCATAACACGCTCTTCTCTTTTGATATCTTTCCAACTATCTAGTAAAACAGATTACAGCATCATGCAAACTTGCAGTTCTTTGATGCAAACATCGGTTTTCTGCTGCGAACATCATGCAAGTGCTTTGGAGCATCGACTTTCGTGCAGATTCCATGTTAGCAACAGTTTTCTCACGCAAAACTCGGTTATTTTGTGCATTCCACGGTTTTAATGAATTCTTGAGTATCCGTCAGCAAAATCCCAGCTGGGATTTGACTTCACCCGGCATCGCCTCCTCGCCCCGTCGTAGCCGGGCCACTACAACACTCGCGCGTCGATCAATATTCCACGCAGGCCGCTAATTGGTACAATTATTCGCAGCCACTAAAATCTCGCCTCAGCTACAACATCTGCTTCTACATCTATGCAGTTTCAGTTGAACTCTACTCGCCGATGAGCAGTAAGGGATCAAAGGATTCATCGCCCACGTCTGAAAATGTGAGTGAACACGTACAGCTGATTGTTGTTGCATTGACGTTATTTTTGTTTTTCTCGTTCGGATCCATGGGCTCCAGTGGTTTCATTGCATTTGTTGTGTCGGCGTGCCGTTGAGGTCATGTCGTGTGTAAACATCTACGCCTACGATGAGCCAAACAACTCTATACTATCCTATTAATTGTTGTAGGGAGGCGGACTTTTGTAGAGTTGTTCGCTCCCTATAGCAATTTGATTGGGGACAGATTGGTTTACTGGTATAAGAACTATGGTCCAAAGACCACGTACAGTTTTTCACCCAACTGGGATTATTAGATGAAATGGGCTGCAGTGCACTTGGAGCTTTTTATTTGATGCTTCTGTTAGGCTTAGAATATAATGGAAAAGGGTTAGATGACACACGCGCTCGCCTACGCAGCATAATTAACGTTACCGGGATGTGAAGCGTACTGGGACCATCTATAGAAGGGGTCCTTCAATGCCACTGTGCTCGAGCTCATGAGAACCTTGGATATAAATACCTTCTGTTCCTTTTTTCCTTTTCTTTGTACCATTTCTAGACTGTGAGTTTTGCACATCTACTTTATATCTACAGTATCTCTACAGAAATAAGGTGACATTACAAAATAGATAAATACAGTATCGTGTCTACTACCTAAAATAACCAACTCTGTGCGATATTCTGGTAATGGTTTTTTTTTCTGAAATTCATTGGAGCCCGGATGTGAAACAGTACTATGGATGCAGAACACTATTATATCGTATTCTTGCTACATCCACATTTTTGTGAGTTCACGTAGGCAGACAAGGTGAATTCTGCAAAACGTCCGCGGCCGGTCTGATCGTAATTTAGGCGCGGGATTAAATCCATTAGCAGACTGCAGGCACACCACAGGTGCCATATTCGACGCCGAAACACTTATGAATTTAATTTCGATCTGTTTTTGCGTAGAGGACTGTTAATTTGGCTGAGTTTTATGATGAATGTCCCGTAAAAGAGGAATGCGCCAACTACAGTGATATTCTAGCAAATCGGTCAAAAAGCCGCTCGTGTTGAATCACTACAGCAGTTGCGTGTGGTGTTTAATTGTTCCATCTGCCTTTTCAACTACCTTCTAAGACATGAATTTCCTCTTAACCAAGTTTAGTCACCGTTCACGTGTTAAGTCTAATTGCTTTTTCAAGATTTGATTTGCCGACGAATATGGAGCTCGTAGTGCACTTGCAGTACGCCGATGCATTTAATTCTACGCCTAATTTACCGTCACAGCTGCCGTGGAAGTCGTACAGAATTCATCTTGTCGTTTGGAGCATTGCAGAAAATTATGAGAATTTTCAACAGGAATATGACAGTGTCATGCGAAATGATATTGGTAAATGCAACCAGCATCTGAAGCACCCCCCCCCCCCCTCCCCCCTCTACCCCCCTTCCCGCCTCTCCAGTATAAACATCGAGTGGATTTCGGAATTTCGAAGCCCCCCGAATAAGATAGTGTCCAATGTCTAAAGTAGTTAAGAACATTAGAATAATTTAGTTAAATTTGCATGGGACGCTTTAGTAGAGGACACCATCCGCAGAGCTGTGACTTCAGGAAAATTTATATAGTCTGTCCGAAACGACGAGTCCGCCCACGCACGCGAGGACTGTTCATTGTTTTAGTGCAGCCCTGTAATTTGCTCAGGCGTACGTAAAATCTACCTGTAATTGGCTTCTGGTATTACGTGTTTGGTTTAATTACTGATCAAAATTCAACTCCGACGCTTTTCTGCGAGATGCTGCTAATTAGCTTGTAAATTGGTTATGAATATAAATGGGGAAGTGTCTGTAAATACCCTTGGGTTTTTGACCTCCACTGTCTTGGAAATTGTGTTTTTCTGCAACTGCCGAATATGCGCATGGTGTTTTGTCTGTGCAAAGATATCAGTAAATATATTGCAGCTGAAATATCATATGAAAAGAGAAGGCTCCCGTTCAGTTTACTGCCACCTTCTCTATCTGTATGACATGGATGCTCCAAGAAATAGTCAAACTGATTATCTCTGCCCCAACAAAATTCAATACGCATGTTAGTTGAAGAAAAACTTCCTTTTATGAAAGTTGTCAGAGTTTTCCTTTTCAAATAATGTATTTCAAAATCCATATCCATATCAATTAAGTCGTGGTAGTCTGGCTATCTGCGCATACGCCGCGAGAGATCCTTCAGGGTCCAGAAGAAATAGTTTGCTAGATATGCAAAAAAAAAAACTTAACTCATCACTCGCCTCTTCATTGAAACTATGGTATTAACATTCATTGAAACATTATCGAAAAGATATTGAAAGAGAAAATTACGAGTGATTGTGGTTATTAGTCGGTTTATTTTAGTTGTACTTCAGGTCACACTACGGCTTATCCTAGTGAGTGGTAGAACGCACGAATTCCAATTTCATCCACTTACCCCAGCGCATGAAGTAACGCAAAAAGTCTTCGAACAATGGCCGAAGGGTGAGTCTTGTATTTTTTCGTGCTGTTTTTCAACTACTTGTCTATTGTATTACATCGTTTCGTGTCAGTACTTTTTCTTCCGTATCGGAAAAAGGACCACTCTTTATTGTTCCTCCTCGTGCTCCTCTTTCTTTTTCAAGCATTCTGTTTTGTTCACTGCAGAGAAACCGTTTGTAGGGGTGGAAAAAAGGGACGGATCCTTGTTTCCTCCAAGGGGCAAATATGTTACTTCTGACGAATTTGATTCACAATTCACCATTTAGGGGTTTTTATTGACATACTATCCGAATGGAAATAGTGACAGACACTAATTATTTAAATCTGTTGTGTTTTCGGTCGCCAGATTATTCAGAAGTGTCCTCTATAGTGTAGTTATCGGAACATAGTTTATTCTTGAGCATTGTGACAGGATTAAGCTGGATGCTTTGTCTGTAAACATGAGAATTAGGGGTGTGAGGGAAATTTGGTCTCGTATTCATTTTTCCGGGTAAAGCTGGCTGTAACTGAACTTGGACCAAAATTATTGGCACTGATTGGAACTAGTTCTCTCCCTCGAATTCATTCTTGATTTTCATTGTGTTGCCTCGTAAAGAACCTTCTGCGTGTGTCTTCCGGTGTTGGGAGTTGCATGAATCCATAAAATACCTTGTAGCGAGGTTTTAATAGCATTTTTCTTCATTTATTTGCAAAGATTTTCAGTTCCTTCCCTATTGATTCCGAGGTAATTTTGTAGAGAAGAAATATGAAAAGTCCTTATTCCATGGTGGCCACAAAATTAGCTCCTTATTCTTATTCTTAGCACAAATTTTCTCTTACGTTCATTTAAATGGTGTGGTGTATCTCGGCTTCCTTGCACCTGCGTGGATTGCGCAACGTGTTCTCCGACATTCAATTCTGTAATACCTATCTTAAGGATGCAAGTTCATTATTTTTGCATCCTTCACACTTTGTGGTTCTAAATAGCTTGTTAGTAAGAGAACATTCCTGAGAATGTGGTCTCGGATGAAATATTGGTATCTGCACAAGATCCATCCAGATGTACACATCTTCTATCGTCTTTGTGCTTTCGTAATGGGCCCCGACTAATGGTATGCGACAGAAAATAGCGAGCTGTTTGAAATCCAATGATTGATGTGCGCTGCTGATCAACTTGCACCTTGTGGAACGTCAACGAAAAAAAAAAGTTGCTTTGATCGAAGTTCGGATGCATATTGCTGTTTTCTTCGAGATTTGATAGCGAGTTTTTCGCTTTCAGTGGTAGTGGAATTCTTCAATGGTGTCTAGTTTTTCTGGCAGTTTAATCTATGCGGGCAACACGGCACTTGAGCCTGCAAGTGGCTGTACTAGTGTTTACGCCGGTATCGAGTAGTGAACAGGGTCAAGCGTGATGATGGTAAAAGGTCGATCCCCATACGACCCCCCCCCCCTTTGAGCACCAAAAATACGACCCCCCCCCTCCCTTTGCACACAAATTTTTTTCTATGCTTGCAGAATTATATACCATTTCAGGTGTTCGTACTGCGAGAGGTGTGGTGGAGCCAGAACATAGGAAGGAGAAAGAGGCTCTTTTGTATCTAACTAGTTTTTTGGAAGTTTTTTTGGAAAACGTTGAAATGTACGCGGTGGACAAAAAACGTGCATTAACTATGCAATGTTGCTTACGTAACTAATGAGCATCATCGAACACATCAAGAAAAAACATCTATATACATCATCTACATGGTGAAGGGTTCGGTCCCTACCGAGGCTAAAATTTTTGCTGAGGGTTAAAGGGTGTGCGATGAGCGAATTTCAGTCTGAAAGCGTCCGTACAGAGTTTCTAAACGAAATACCTTCGTATTCGTCACGAAAAACAACCATACACATCATCGACATGGTCAGGGGTTCGATCCCCTCCGAGGCTAGAATTTTTGCATGGCGTAAAATGACACGCGCTTGTAGTAGATTCGAGATGATCGACCGTAAAGCACGAAATAACTGTTTATAGGGGTGGAGGAGTGGGTAGGACTTTCAGTACGGACGTACGAAAATTTCAGCCTAAAATTTTGACTTCTTCGGAGACATGGTTGTAGTCGGACACGAATATCAGAAGAACTGGCACGTTGAGGTCTATATTTTTTTCAGGTTTCTAATAGTCGAAGGTTTGCGCTTCCACGCTGTACAGCTCGTTTTTCCGCAGCTGCTTCTACCGCGATTCAACTCCGTCGATAAAAACATGGAAAAAAGGCCATTTTTATCGACGAAACCTCATCTCCGAAATTACCGTGCTGAATCTTTCCTCCTGAAGCTGGACACCTGAAACTTGAGGATAAGGCACTATTGGATAGGGTCCATAAAATGACCTTTTATCGGCCCGCAGGACTGGGTAGGACTTTCAGTACAGACGTGCGAAAATTTTACTCTATAACCCTAACTTTTCACTATTAAAATCATACTGTTAAAGTCGTTTCATCACGTCAAAAAAAATTCTGTGTATGGATAATTCAGTGTCCCACTTCTTCCGTTTTTTCTACCTTTTTTCCTACCTCTTATTCCACACTAAGGCACCCCCTCCCGACCACGACCCCCCCCCCTTTACGACCCCCCTCTTTCCCCACCCCCCTCCTCCCGTACGACCCCCCCCCCTTGATAATTTATCGACACACGCTTGACCCTGGTAGTGAACAAAGAAAGTGCTAGAAAGAAGAGTAGACCGTTAGCATCTGAAAAGTGGCAGGCGTTTGTGAAGTGTGGTTTTTGTTGGGGTCTATTTGATTTTCATGGTGGAACAGAATTTCGAAATTAGAAAAGGTGAATCTGCGGGGATCAGTGAGAAAGCAGCAGGTGTAAATTCTGCATGATGCACTCCACTTGTTCATGAGCTCTTGTTTGGAAACTTTTTACCCGACTTAAGAGAAAGAAAAACGTACAAAGGGTACCGCTTTCTCCACATTTGATCTTATTTGGGATAGCGACTGAATAGTTCCAGATGTATGCAGGGTATTTTCACCGCGGACTCTAGTTCACTGGACTCGATATCGATTTTTCCTAATTCGGATCATTCGTTTATTCGACTTTTCGTCCATTTCCGATCAGCTGTTAGCTCGTTAACCTAGATATCTCAGAGTTGCTGAGGTTTTTTTTAAGGAAGAGGGGGTCTGTAGTGTCATGGGGAATGGAGGGAGGATGTGCTTGGTAACTCAATGAAGGCAAGCTTCGCCCCTCGCGGCTAAGCTCCGCCCACTCCGAATGTTATATATCCAATCCCCGAAATGCATGTGAAGACTACTTATTAAAACGATGTTGACAGAAATCTGTAAACCAAGAGAGCTGCATCTGCATTCACTTCGTCAAACAATAAAAATGGACTAATGACAAAAAAAAAGGTGGGAGGACTGCACGAATTCACCCGACATCCTAACAGCTGATTTTCCTAGTGTTTTAAATTCGATCCGAAAAATATCATCCGAGAATAGTAAAATCGAATCCATCGACTCAAATGTCTGGTAGACAACCTGTCCTCGTCCTAGGTAACAATTGCGTTGTGGACTATGTGCATCAGCTTATCATAGGTCTTCTTGACTCTCGTTTCCTAGGTCTCAATCTGCCTAATTGTCGCGTAGGTCTCAAATTACCTAGATAATTGTAGGAAAAAGGGCAGTGTCCTGGAATCATTTCCGAGATTTCTACACGCTTGAAATCATGACGTGATGCTGATAACGGCTATTTACATGACACCTTGCAGGAATCCCGGGGAACTCTTTTTTGAGTCAGTTTTTCTTGGTAGAGTTGGGTATAGGCCAAGAGACATCTGAAACATACACACATTTACTGGCTGCAAGGAATTTCGGTCGGGTTAGAACAGGAGCGTATGTGGCAGATGTCTCACAGTATATTTCTAACTCGTTGAAAGAAGAGTTTCAAATCATATCATCATCATGAGCATGTCATCGAGACGAGCATCGCCTGACGAATCGATTCGTGTAAAAGTCTCAGGAGTGACTTCGAGGTATGAACCTGCTTCCAAGTTTCGCTTCTGGGGCCGCGTGCATCAACGAGATTACCCATGGTAAACGTGTTAGCACTTCAAAAACTTACCCATCGTTAACGTAGGTGCCAATACGTTTACCCTGAGTAATCTCAATTATGCATGCAAGGCCTGGAAGAGTTCAAAGTTCTATACTTTCATGACTTCGGAGTTCTAGATCCTTCCTAAGAAATTGCTGTTCTTCCTAGGCGAATTCGAAATCAACATCCTTATTGAAATCTTTTTTTTATATCGTGTTTCTACAGCGGAGAGTATGGGGGATCAGGTTTGTATTGGAAAGAATTCTCAGTTCAGTTGTTTGTAGTACTGTGAGCCTGGGGTGAATGCGGTTTGCTTTTTTTGTACCGCAGATGCATAACATTGTTATCCGTGTAACCAAGGAGACAGCATATCATGGTTGTTTCATTGAATTTTCACATTGCATGTGTTGAGGGGTTGCGTATGGAAACGTTATATTGTGCGGAAGGTTTCATTCATGGATGTTTGACAGTCATGCGATAACAAACACGTTTCTGGATGTGGTAATTAGGTGGCAGCGGACTGGAGACCAAATTTAAATGGGGTTCATTTGTGGATGTGATGTCCTGTACCCAGATTCTATATATTTCTATCCAGCTGATTCAATGGTTTCTAATGGATATGTTGATATGATTTGGATATGCTACCAGTGGAATTTTGCCAGGCAAGCCTGTCATGGAGCTGTTATATTGATGCAACTGCAGGTTAACGCTGCCTTTTCCTGTCCAATTCCTAATGTCCTTAACCAGCGCACCGCCCAGGGAGCTTAGATGGTTGATTAACTATTTGGGTTATATTGGGTGGAAGAGTAGTTAGAGAGCGCTGTAAGCGACTCCATGGTCCGTATCCAATGTATTATTATTATATTTCTTGTATGTATTTATACCATGCATAAAACTGTAAAAGAGAAAACCACGAGGTATAACATGACCATGTGAAACCAGTAACAGCAACCTGAATATGGAATAAAATCACGACTTCAGGTACGAGTTTAGCACTGTCTCAAATGACCTGAGTGTAGAAGTAATGGGCTGTTTTTTGCTGAGTCTTTCGTATTCTGTACCTGCGCTATAAGCAAAAAAACCGTCTTGTTACATTTTTTCTTGACCTCGAAATTACCAGTTTATTGGCTTGTCCTCTAGTTTTGGATGCCCTAATTTTGAACATACTACTGGGAATGAGACCAACGGATCCGTGCAGAATCTTGTACACTAAGAGTAAGTCGTGTTTACGTCTCCTGCAACTCAGGGTAAGAAGTCCTAAGTTTTTATTCCTCACCTCACTGCGAGATATAGCGTCATAGAGGAAGCCAGCTACCTTAATCATTAGTTTACGCGTAAAATTTTTCTGAACCTTCTTTAGCTCTGAAATACTCTTGCGCTTAGAGGGATTGAACACTACAGTACCATACTTAAGAATAGGACGTATATAAGTTTTGTAGACTTTGAGCACAACTGAACGATTTCTGGTAGAGAGCCCTCTAAAGGAACTGTATAGTATTATACATTATTTGCCTTTAATCCGATCTTACGACAGTGCGCCTCAAAGCTGAGTTCCCTGTCAACAAGAAATCCAATGTCCAAGACTTCGCTGACTGGCTGGATCGTTCGTTGTTCATGCATGTAGAGAAACAACTTATTGCTTTGCCTTATACATGGAACCTTAGTCTTTGTTTCTGATAGTGGCAGTTCCCACTGCTTTGACCAACTGGACACATCATCTATAGCTCGCTGCACCATTTTCGTCCTATGCACTGGAGCCAAGCCCTGCCAAAGTACATATGGATTCACTTTGTGAGGAGAACTTAGCCGAGCAAGAAATTTCCTCCTAAGATCATTGCTAGCCTGAGGAACATCCAACATACAACGTGATTCATTTCCGTAACGAAGACGGCTAAATTTGCAATCAAGGAGTGAATTTCTTGTGCCATTTGTAGGCTGAGGCCTCTAAATGCATTGGATACGGTCCATACTTGCTACGATGCACTTCTTATTGTAATGCTAACAGGCATAAGAAAACGATGAGACCTCTTTTTCCCATTTTTCTCTTGCTATCAAATTTTTAGAGTTGAATTTAGTTCACAAGTTCCAGTTCCGGAGACCCAGTTTCCAGTTTTACTGCCAGTCTTATAAGAAGTTTGCAAACCATTGTTGTATCCGATTCAATTTGTGCAGCCAAATGAGTTTTTGCTTAATGTGACCCAGTTTCCTAACCGCAATATTCCGGCTAGCGTGTCATGCTGCTAATGCGAATACACGGGGAATATCAGGGATTAGCGGAATATCCATCTCCTATGTATAGCATTGACGTCATTCCACTTGACTGCGAAGTCGTATCCAGGTTACCTCAAATGGCTTGGATTTAATGTGGAGGCCAATTAATGATGCTCGCCATTAATTTGCGAATCTCTCTCAGGACTTTCTTCTCATTGCAGAAACTACTGTTTCCATCTTCTCTGAAATGTGTGTGTTCAGAGTGGGCTGATGAAAAAGTGGAATCGGCGTCGATGTTGAAGTTGATCTACCATGGACGATTTTTGCATGGATCTGTAACTCTGAATGCGTTGAATCTACCTCAAGGTAAAACTACAGTGATGCATCTGGTAACACGCGAAAACTTACCGGAGCCGAACTCTAATGGTGAGTTGATATTGTTTAGTTGACTTTTTGTCTCTCTCAGAGAATTTGAATATGTCTGCTCTTTGTTGCTTTAATGAAGATTGACAAAAGGGGAGCGTGAGTTTTTTTATTGGGGTCAATTTTACACATCTCGAAGTTTGGGGAACCTCTGCAATGTATTACTATTGTTTGAAGAAGCTTTTGTAGTATGCGTGTAATCCTAGGTCTCCTCAGACTCCTGCGTGCACTAGTACTTGTGAGAAATTTCTCACCACGGGAAGTTTTTTTGGAATTCAGGGTATTATATGCAAGACGTTTCTGGTATGAAGTTGGAGCTTTTTCATCTTTCGATTGTGGTATGACGTTAGAACTTTTCCACTCTGCTGACGTACATGACATTTATTCTGGAGTTTCCCACAGAACGAGAAAGTCCGAAGTAGCAGTAATTTTGTGTTATACAGGAAACTTTCAGATAGAGAGCTATAATGTTCTATGCTGCACTTTGTAGAAAATATCTTAGTTGAAACGGAACTAATTAGATTAATATTTCTTTTTTGTTGACTTTTAGCACGTTTACCCTAGGTAGTCTCAACGATGCATTTAGGCCCTGGGTTCGCCGGTAACATGCCTTTTTCTAAGAAAGTTCATGAATCTTGCCACTGGATCTTCATTGAAGAGGGGTTCTGTACCCAATCAGTATGCTGCAAATATTTATTTGAAACGTGTGTCGCGACATCCGACCAATTTTAAAATTTCGGGAACTCCTCCATTGAGCTATTCTAAGCTGTTTTCTCGTGATCCGATGAAAAATTTAGTGATTTTCAGACTCGCTATCAAAACGAAAGCGTGGTGGCTGTTGTCGATGTGTGTTGTCGTAGTGGGAAATTCGTCGTACCGTACGGCTTTCATATATCTACAAATTTAACTCAATCTCATATGTGCATGGGTCATTTTGATTGATGATCGCTGTGTATACGCACTTCCTTACAAAGAGTCTCATTATTTTTGTTTCCGGAAAAGCATGTTGAAATGTGGAATATTCGAGAAAACCACATTTGTACGAGTAAAACTAATAAAAAGCGTGACGTACATCATTTTCTGATGCTACTCTGATGAATTACTAATTGAATGAGTTGTATTGTTATTTGATTAAGCTTTGATGTGTTATTTTCTGTGATATAATTGAGAGTACTGGACCCGTCCGTTTTCTGAGCTCTAGTGAACTATTTTCCAAGTAGAGTCCTTTGTGTCTTTGGTTCATTAACTACCCCTGTACACGCTTATTTCCACAGATTACACATTCACCTCACTTTTCTTGTGTATTTTTGCGTGATGTTCTATGTTTTGATTCGTGTCGACCGCATTACTGTTTCACTATGTCTTGTCAGTCAGAGCTAGAGGTTTTGAACCGTTCTTTTCTTTGTTTTTCTCCCATTAATGTGGGCCTTTCACATATTGTACTAGCATTATTCTTGTGATAAGATTGTACATCGAGATTAGCAGATACTGCGTTCCACCCAAAATCCAGAACTGCCGCGATTTGACGGTCCAAGCGCAGCATAAATCAAATATTTGCGTGCACTGTTAGAAGGGACCATGCCGATAGCCGCATCGCATCAACGCGCGTCGCAGGCGCCGTTGGAGGTGAGCCAGCGTGCTTGGCGAGTGTTTTTGCGGCTTCGTAGCAGCCGCGGTAACACTGCTGGATCACACTGGTTCACCTCTAAGTAACCGCGACGCGTATCGCAAGCGTTGCGGCGCTCGGCACTGTTTGTCCTGATCGACCATCAACATGCTGGAAGCTTATCACTTTCTTCTTGTTGGGATAGGGTCAGCCTGATTTTTTTGAAATTTATCATGTCTGATTCCTGGTTCTGACATTTTTAATATGAATTCAATAGTTTTTGCTGCACTTGAACCCCTCAATCAGGGAGTAGGCTGAACGAAATAGATTTATGGATTTTTCATCCCTGAAGAAGCAAAATTATTGGGGCACGGTTGTGGAGCAGCTAAGAGCGAGACATCGGGAGGAACGCAGCACCACACCTGTCACCGACTACTCTGGCAGCTTTCATCTTGTTTCTGGTCGCTTCTGTACGTAGTTTGTTTCTCCTCCCATACAGAAATCAATGTGTTGAACTTATTGTGCATTCAGGCCAACAACTATCATGTACTACTTCGTACTACTTTTGGCATTCTCATGTTGTTGAACTGTGGATAGACGTGATATTAAACTTATTATTTGCTGGTTTTTATAAATGAGCCATGTTTAATTGAGCATGTAAACTTGTTAACAAGTGCTGTTATGGCACGGATGGCTTTTAGAGGCATTTGTCAGAAATTTGGCCTGCAGTGAATTTGCGTGCATCCTTCAAAACGTCGTGCTGAGAGACACAGGTGCTGCAAAATCATCGGAAATTTAGGATGGGGTTCTTGAGTATGATTTCCGCAGGCCGTAGTTACCTAGGAAGGAAGAGGCTTCTCATGGGAGCATATGCCTTTCCCGACATAAAACCTAACGATGCGCCAACGCACAACCATGAGAAAGCCAGCAGATCAGCAGTGAATTCTCTATTGGCGAGATTGTGTACTGGTTCACATGTAGTTTCACAAAGAATCACCAAATTGACAACGTTTGACTAAGCCCCCCGCATTCAACAATCGTAAGCTGGTGCGTCGTTTTATCGATGGTTCAACGTTCTGCAATGTTTGCATGTTTCCTGGCTCATTCTTCGTTATGGTGTTGCGTGGTGCATGCACACATCAAATGCATATGAATTGTCATGAGAAATTTTCTCCTAACTAGATTTCCTAGTGAGCTCGGCCGTCCAACAAAACATGATCTCTTGATAGTACAACGCGCCAATTTACAACACTGACTAGGAGACAGGCTGCATAATTGAGAGTTGTCAATATGCGTTCCTTTCTTATAGAACTGCATACGGAATTATACAAATGTTTGAAAAGAAAATTCGCAATTCGAACAAGATCATTGAGCTCGGAAATCTTTTTCTTTTGACCCAACGACGCACCAACTTACGTTAGTTATATTACGCGCTGCAAGGTCGGAAATCGTTAGGTTGGTGTTCCGTCGTATAGAGATGTATCAAGATAGTGCATAATCCTGTACATACATCTCGTGCATATTACGAAAGCATTCGTACTCTGGCTAAGATCACTGCTGTGATCCTTCGACTTGACAATGCGCCAGCTTACGCTGAATAGTTTGCGTAATACAGAACCCGAAGTAGTTTGTCTGGCGTCCCTTTGCGTAGGACTCCCTACGAAACAAATCAAAAAGCATACAAAGAAATAAAGAAATAGAAATCGAAGGTCGTGCATTGGTTCCGCAATGATAGTTCCTCAGTATGAATCATGGTTATGTTTGCCGAACACGAGGTTGTTAGTGAACTATATCATTGGCCAATGTTTCGGCAGCTTCACCCTCGTCGGAGCCTCTCTAAGTTCACCCTTGAGGTGAGGTTTCTATGGACAGAACGACGAAAAAAGCGTCTATCAGCGAGGGGAGAAATCAGGTGAAGAGAGGAACGTCACTGTTTTCTCTGTTTTCCGCACTTTAGATCCAAATGATGCAGCTGGGTCCATGTTGAACAGAACAGGTCGAGATCCGCTTGGTTACCATCTGGCGTAAGGCCGGTCGCATTGATACCCGCACTCTAACTCATCCCGGACCAAAAATTTTCCATACTCGTTCCAGTCATATTTCAGCATGGTAAAGCGCGGGTTGCGATTTGTAGCTCCCTTTTATTTCCCTTTTGATGAATTCATTCTTGCATTGTAACGAATATTTGGATAGGTTCCCTACTATTCTAGCAGTATATTTATCATTCACTCACTCAGACACTCGCAGCGTGCGACCTGCGTTTCTTTTGCGTGCGAGTCCACGACCGTCAGGGATTCCGCACGCAAATGGCACGCGGCTCGCAGAGTTAAGGCACACGGGCCGCACCGTAATTAGCGCGATCTATCGTCTTCTTCATGGGAGGGTGTGAGTAAAACAAATATGAATTTCAAGGAAAAAATATTGAAAAATATTATATTATAATAAATAAAAAAATATTGCAGTTTTGTAGAATAACGATAACTGGTCTAGCTTGTCAGGGTAAGAGTGATCATGTCTTACCGGAGGTCTGAAGGGAGTTCATATGTGAAGAGAATAGGGCTTATGATATTTATTACATTATATATTACATAGGTAACGCGGAAAGGAGTGGGGACTGGGTGCAGCCGGTTCGTGTGGCTGTCCGAAGCAGGCGACTGACTCGGGTCAGCTGGCACCATGCTCTTATATACGGGTGCTCCGGCTTGTGGCGTTACACTGCTTGGCTGGAGCAGCTCATCCTCCTACAACCAGCTATACGAATAGCTGAATCTACATCTCAGCATCTCCAATCCTTCAGTGAGCTCGTCCTCGAGCTTGTTCTGTGACGGCATCTGTGCAGCGGGAGAAAGTTGCAAACATCAGCATTGTGAGGCTTCGAGAGAGTGAGTGCACTGCGAGGATTTGGATCCGGTGTCCATGTCAGGTAATGGATCGTACGCTCTCATTCCTGAGGTGTAATGGTGTATGAAATACTATTGTTATAATATTTATTATATATGAATGCTACATAACAAGAGAAGAGGGAGGAGGATTGGGAGCAGGCTGGTGGCGTGGCTGCAGCAGCTGGCGATTGACTCGGGTCAGTTGGCACCACGCTCTTATATACGGGTGCTCCTGCTGGTGGCGTTACACTGCTTGAGTATCTTGACATCTCCATTCCTTTAGAAAGCTCGTCCTCAAGCTTGCGGCTCGACGGTTGGTATTCGAGAGTGAACAGATCTTTCGAAGGTCATCATGATGAGGCTTTGAGCGAGATATACATTGCAAGCGATTGGATCCGGTGAACAGATGAGCTGGATCTACCAGCTACGACCCATTACGACCTTCACCTATCTTAGAGCGATAGAAAAGCTCGTCTTGGAGCCTATTTGATGACAAAAAGCAAGGAGTAGCTGTTGCGAATATATGAGAGCAACATGTTCAGAATGATGGTTGCAGGGCACCCCCATTTACGGACTTCAAAAAGTTGGGATTTATTAGCGGTAGAGAAATATTCGTTTATGTTGCCAGAAAAGTTCAACTGGATGAGAGGTGAAAAAAAAAAACTATTGGTCCACACAAAGTGCACTAAACGAGTAAGAACAGCTTACAAATGTGCACCTAAAATACAATCCGGGTAGGTAGGTCATACAAAAAAGACAGTTCACACAAATATGGAAAGGAAATCATTGTAATTTCGCATCTGCAATATTTTTGAAACATAATTATTACACATAATGCAAGCACAAAGATAAATCATAACGTAGGATGTATTTGATACTTAACAACGACATCTAACGAAAATTTTCAAAGATGATAATGACGCTTTGGAATTTTGGCATCTGAGCTGATGTTGCTACGTTTGGCCGAATGATGTTGGGTATAGCTATGCTATTTACTGGTACCGTAAAAATTGCGCTAGTATATGCGAACGAGTCCAAATTGTATCTATGAAATTTATTTATGTTAAATTAGGGATCACGGCTCGCAATCACAGCTCGGATCACGGCTCGAATCACGGCTCGGAACCACGGCTCGGACCCGGCTCGGGTCTCTGACAGAAGAATTAACTGGTGCACATTTCGCAAAAAAGTGTGCGCACATCTCGAAAAAAAAATGATACTCACCTTCTCTGAGAATCGCAAATGGAGCTCTACAATAGACAAAAGCGGGGGGAAAATTCCAATTTCTCTTTTTCCAATCTTTTTTTGGCACTCATCCGCGTTGACTTTTTTTTTCACATTTTGCTTGGGTTAGTCAAAAACACTGCATTCTATTATGTTATTAAGGAAAAAATACTCACAGTTCGTTCGTTCGTTGAGTCGATCACCGGACAGGCAAATACGGGACGAGTGGGGGGAGGGGGGAAGGTTGATTTCGCATTGATAAGATAAAGTTGTTCTAACTTTAGCAAAAATATAAAATCTACACCGGAACCTTCATGTCAGGTTAAGAGTGATCATGTCTTACCTGAGGTCTGAGGGGAGTTCAGATGTGAAGAGAATAGGGCTTATGATATTTATTACTTTATATAAGTTACATAGGTAAAGGGGAAAGGAGAGAAGATTGGGTGCAGCCGGGTCGTGTGGCTTTCCGGAGGAGGCGACTAGGGTCAGCTGGCACCATGCTCTTATATACGGGTGCTCCGGCTGGAGGCGTTACACTGCTTGGCTGGGGGAGCTCATCCTCTTACAACCAGTTATACGCTGAAGCTACATCTCGACATCTCCATCCCTCCAGTAAGCTTGTCCTCGAGCTTGTTCTGTGGCAGCACTTGTGCAGCGGGTGAAAGTTGCAAACATCAGCATTGCGAGGCTTCGAGCGGGTGAGTGCACTGCGAGGATTTGGATCCGGTGTCCATGTCAGGTAATGGGTCGTACGCTCCCATTCCTGAGGTGTTAGGGTGTATGAGATACTATTTTTATAATATTTATATATGAGTGCTACATAACAAGAGAAGGGCGAGGGGGGTTGGGAGCAGTCTGGTGGCGTGGCCGCAGCAGCTGGCGATTGACTCAGGTCAGCTCTCACCACGCTCTTATATACGGGTGCTCCGACTGGTGGCATTACACTGCTTGGCTAGGGCAGGTCATCCTCTTACAACACGCTATACGAATAGCTGAAGCTACATCTCGAGAAGCGTTTAACGCTTCTTAGCTGTTGGCGCAACCAGGCCACCGTTGAAAAAATAAGGCTATGCCGATAGTACGGGAGCATATTTGGATATCCCATACTGAATCTTGCTTTAGAAATGAAACTCAAAATCTTCTCATTCAAAACCAGAGATTTCATATTTGACGACCTAATAGTTAAGATCTCAGTTGTAGATGTCTCTCCGTAGCTGACTGTTAATATCACGAAATCAGGACTTGGACTATTTTGAGTAAGAAGATTTTGGAAATTAACAAGCGCATCGGGAATGTCAATGACTTTGTCCATCCCTAGTGATTAGTTGCGGTGATTGCCAGAACGGGAAATAATGTGAACAAATCAAAACTCAAAAAGTGAAAAATATATCAGCAAAAAATAAATCTTTCATCTCTACCTTCTCATCGACTCTGATAAGGTATGAAGTGGTGGAATGAAGAATATCCACGGAACTCTTCAATAAGGATGGAAGGCTTGAAATAGACAATATCCACCTCATTCGCAATTCTTTCCCCGAAATGTGCTAGACCCCTTAGCCATTTCCCTCCTCTGAACACTTTCCATCGTGTAGATCCTGGTTGATTCCCTCGACATTAATCATGCGTAGCTAATTCTTCCGTAGACTATAAAATTCGTAATACCATGGCCACTCAGAAGCCTTCCCAACAGTTATTGCATGCTTCGAAACAGCCTCATTCGTGTTCTGGATACTTCTGGGTTTTTTGCTAGTGCTCATAACTTCAGTCCTCTCCATGTTCTACTTTAGCCATGCTCTTGCAAGTGACATTGGTATCCATAATTTTTTTTGAAAATCATCTAACTGGTGGTTATTGGAAGTCATTGATAGATTATTGGGTCGAGCATTCCACGGATGGACCCTGCTCATCCATATTCGCCAGCATTCCGTGAGGTCTATACCATTTCTAGGTCTTCCGGCTGGAACTCATGAAAAAGCCGATTTCTAGCTTGTTCGTATCCATTTCTCTTTTTGTATGAGCCTGCTCTGGTCGGTCATCAAGAATCACTGCTGAGGTAGATGAAGAGTAATATGCCCAAAATTGGTTAACCAAGATTAAATTAAAATAAATAACTGCAACCAATGCCTCTCTATTACCAGATTATGGAGATTAAAATAAAAACGCTGCGTAGCACCTTTTCCAAGAGGTTTTTTGAGTAATTTCAACGACTCAGAAATTTCCAAGCATATGTGTCCAAGCCCTGGTACCTATCTACAATTTCATTCATACGTGCCGTTACCTATACCTAGCTGATAATCATGGGTAATCATATACCCATGGGGATGAGATTGTCCATCCCTCAGATGATGCATCGTGGTCAAAGGTGGCAGGTTTCAAACACATCTTGGCAACAGTAAACTCCGTGTTGTGAAAGAAGCGCGGAGTCATCCACGTTTGCAGTTTTCCTGCGATGTTACAGGGAATTATCCGACTACGCCTGCTGACGTGAGGCCACGGTGCCAATGATGAACTGTGTGTAACTCGTAAAGCAGGTCATGGGGCTGCACATGTGTTATGTACAGTATTTAAGTTCATATTTACACTGTACGGTAGGGCAGATCAAAAGGTGCCCGCAAAGAGGGCGCGCCACTTTTAAATGTGTGTGCGGGAAACCCCGGTATAAGAGAGAAGCGAATGGCCCGGAGGTGTTCCCCCGGATTGATTTTCGTCATCGTTTCCGGATCAACGCCCGACGCCCTCGCCCCCTTCCGCGGACGGACCTCTTGGAAGCCCTTGTTATTCGTTCTTTGATTTCGTGTTCGCATTTTCTAATTGTCGATTCGATTTAATAAATTTCGTCGTTTCTCTTCCGTGTTCGCGTGATTGTTAAAATCGTGAAAGCGATTCACTATCTAGATTCTGTTTTACCTGGGTCCCATCTTTGCACATGGGGGCCGAACCGGGATTGTTTCATATGTTCATATACGGGCTTCCCACCATGGTGCTAACAGATCATCAGCCATTGACAGCGCTATTCAAGAGGAGTAACGTTTCAGCTAGAGTTTTGAGGTGGTCACTAGAGGTTCAGCGATATAATCTGGAGATTAAGTATGTGAAGGGGAAAACTAATGTGGTGGCTGATGCACTGAGTAGAGGAGCTGCAAGTTGGGACATGGAAGAGTCCATTCAGGGTTTGGACGATGCGGTAGTTAACGCAGTTGGGGTCCAGGGAAAGAGCAAGTGGTTGGAGGAGCTCGAACAGGACGAAGACTTTGCAGACATTATTAGTTGCCTCCGTAAGGGGAGTAAAGATGCCGTGGTAGCTCAGCAGGGAGTCCACAAAGGTAGGAGAGTAGCAGACTTCGAGTTAGATGACGGGGAGCTCAAAATATATCAGCCAGATGGAAAACTTGTTTTGGTGGTTCCCAAGAGTGTTCGATACACTGTTTTTCAAGAAGCTCATGGAGGGACGTTCGCTGGTCATTTCAGCGCACACAAGGTAGTAAATCAGCTGAAAAAAGAAGTTTTTTGGCCTTCTATGGTGCAAGATGTGCATAAATGGACACGGGAATGCCAGCGGTGTTTTGTCCACAACCCCAGATCGGCGGTAGTGCCACCGTTGAAACCGATAATAACGTCGAAGCCGTTTGAAGTAGTAGGTATCGATATCTTGGAATTGGGACCAACAACCAGTGGGAATCGCTACGCAGTGACGGTAATCGACCATTTTTCAAAGTTCGCGGCAGCATACCCGGTAGCGGATAAAAGTGCGGAAACTGTGGCAAGGACGTTCTTCACGAGATGGATCGCGGAGGGATGTCGCTGGCCAAAAACGATCCTTTCCGATAGAGGGGGAGAATTTGAAAACAAGGTGATGGCGGAGATTATGAGGATCACAAAAGTCGAACACATGATGACCAAGGGGTATAACCCTCGCGAGAACGGAGTAACTGAGCGTTTGAATGGGACTATTGTAGCAATGCTGCGCCGTAGTACTGTCGTTCCTGCAGAATGGGATGTTCGGCTCTCTTTCTGCATGATGGCGTATAATATGACGCCTCATCGATCAACAGGAGAGAGCCCATACTTTGTCCTACACGGGATGGACCCCAATTACCCGTCAGCAGTACTCCCTAATGGCGGGGTAACGTGGTACAGTATGGACAAAAGTTTGGATGATTACAAGTCACAGTTATTGCAAGCGGTAGCTGAAACGCACGACCGGGTAAGAGAGTACAATGAGCGGGTAAGAGAAGCCATGAAGAGAGCGTATGATGAAAGAAATAAGGTGGATGTCAGAAAGCACCCAAAGGTAGGGGATCGAGTATACCTATTGTCCCCCAACGAAAAAGCTCTGGATTCACATCCTAAGTTAGTGTGCGAGTGGTCCGGACCGTATCGTGTGCTAGAAACTAGTCAAAACTCTGCTCTCATAACGAGGATCGGGGAAAATACGGAACCTCTAAGAGTACAATTTGATATGTTGAGAGTGGTACCTAGTTGTATACCCGATGACCCGATCGATACGAAGACAGGGAGGGGAAAGCGTGGAAGAAAGCCTGTGAAAATACGAGTAAGTAAAATGATTGTGCCGTATTTCAGTGGAGCGTCGTTACTGAGCCCGTTGGAGAAGAGCCATCTCCTTTTCAAGTGCAGCGATGGATGTTTCGACGAAGCCCGATTGAACGACATTCCTGGATGTAGCTTTCCGGGCGCAGTTGGCAAAGAGCCCATCGGCACGCTATGGTCGGCTTGGTTAGCTGCGAGTATATTCCGCAGGACAGACCTGGATCTGGGAGAAAAAATAAGATATCACCGCGAAGGAGTAGTGTGGTAGTGTGCCACGACTCGGAGGCGCTGAAGAACGTTCTGAAAATGGCATTTCAACGATGTATCGACTGGACAGAATTTGTATGCAACACGAAAAAAATTGTGGAGCATGCCCCCATCGAAGGAAATTACTTCGACACGTCCTACGATGAAGCGCTGAGAAGTGTGCGCGAAGAAATGGAGCGAGATGCAGTGAAGGCACGACCGGAAAAGAATGGTCCAGTGGGCTATATAGCTGGCGAAGGTGCACTTGGTCTCGAAAAGGACGGGATGCGCGGTGAAATCCTCACCAGAATGGCACTGACGTTCGACAAAGTCCTAGAGATACTCGAAGAATGGTCAGCATTCAGGACTTGGATCATAACGTGGCCGATCGATGAAAAAATGGACGAAGCAAAATCGAGAAAACTTCTTCAGTTTGTGAAAAGCCAAGTGAGCAGCGGCGGAAAAGTAGTAACAGCATGGCCACCCGTCAACGAGAAAAACGCCAGCAGATGGAAAGGACTCCTTGACCTTTGGAAGTCTCTCGACGAGACGCTGAGCAGGATCGATGACAGACATCAGATTTTCGTCACAGCAGGTTCAACTTTAATGCATGGAAAACTTGTTATTGAAGCAGGTTCACCTGAAAGTTGTTGTCAGTATTATTGTGCTAAAGTAGGTGCAGGTGTACCGAAAAGTGTTTATGAAGCTATTAGAAGAAAGGTTCCTGGAGCATTGCTGCCTGTTTTTCCCGACATGAGGTTCGGGACATCGAGGTCGATGTCCTCCGCGGGGGAGGGCATGTACGGTAGGGCAGATCAAAAGGTGCCCGCAAAGAGGGCGCGCCACTTTTAAATGTGTGTGCGGGAAACCCCGGTATAAGAGAGAAGCGAATGGCCCGGAGGTGTTCCCCCGGCGGTTGAGATCTGTTCCCCCGGATTGATTTTCGTCATCGTTTCCGGATCAACGCCCGACGCCCTCGCCCCCTTCCGCGGACGGACCTCTTGGAAGCCCTTGTTATTCGTTCTTTGATTTCGTGTTCGCATTTTCTAATTGTCGATTCGATTTAATAAATTTCGTCGTTTCTCTTCCGTGTTCGCGTGATTGTTAAAATCGTGAAAGCGATCCACTATCTAGATTCTGTTTTACCTGGGTCCCATCTTTGCACAACACTATATTTTATTATACGTGCAAAATACATGAAAGAAAGACAAAAGAAAAAAAAAGCAGAAGAGTAATCTGGAATTAACCACAGTAAGACAGGCAATAAAACGAGTGGTATGACATCCAATGTTTAATGGTGATGATTTATTTTATTTTACCTGCACCACTATACTAGTATGCAAAATACAGTAATTTTCATGTATTACGGTTCTGTTGGGTCCAGTTAAGGAATGTTCTTGTGATCTTGTGCAGCACCGGCGCACCGAAGTTGTTTAGAATGAGATATCACGCACTCTTCTTTCATACGAGCCGCATGCATCATTGAGATTACGGGGTGAGTGTGTTATTGCCACACAACCTGACCCATCGTGAACACGGGCACCAACCAGTGGCGGACGCAGAAGTGGGCGGGAGGGGGGGGGGGGGCGTGGGGAAAAAAGTTGGGTCTCCGCCGTTTTGGGGACGCAGACGGAAAATGAAATTATTAAAAATATTAATTATAATTGTAAATAATTAATGAAAATTGTGTTAAAAATAATATAAAAATAAACAACTAAAGAAAATAAACTAAAACTTCAAGATTTTTATTTGTATTGTAAAGTGGTTTCAAAAATTTGGCAACCCGTTCTCGGGGGAGGGGGCGCCCCTGGCACCAACACATTTGGCGTGGTTAATCTCAACGATGCGAGGAGACGACGAGCAGGCTGGGCCACTTATAATTCGATTAAAATATATCTAGAAAAGTTCAGGTATTAGCATTGCCTACTACCATAGAATAATTATCCTGGAATCGCATACCTCTATTCTCTAATGCAGAAGTAATTATTCTGCTCTCCTCTGTTCGCTCAAGTATTTTGGAAACTAATGCAGGTCCGCTACCTATCAACTAATCTCCACTGGTCAGCTTAATTTTGTTCATTTTCTCTCTTTGAAATGGCGCTTCTCTAATGCATATCAATTTACATTCTGTTCGAAGTGATGACACACTTTTATGGTGTATGCAAATAAATAATTGATTAAATAGATAAATAAATGAAAGCGTACTCGAGAGTAGCAAGGACCAGAAGCTACGCGCGGTTCTCTTCAACCACACCGTGCTGCCAGCTCTGTGTTACGCGAGCGACACATAGGCGGTGACAAAAATGGCCGAAACACAACTTCGTTCGACTCAGGTCTCACTTGGACCTCGCATGTTCGGGCTGTGCGTCAACAGCGAGCGCTATCTGCATAATTCGGATATTAGAACAATGTTGATGATCCGTGACGCTGCTTTTCACGCCGATAAGTCGAATGTACGCAGGACATCTTATGAGATGCTTGGATGGTCGATGGAGTTCTGCAGTTCAGCGATGGTATCCTCGCGACAGAAAGCGATCGCGCGGCCGGCCTCCTATAAGGCTTTACGATTCATTGGCTTATTGAGACAACAGCGGTGCTCCCGGTTCACTTAAAGGCAGTGTGTCACCTCGTTTTCGTGTCGGAGCTTTCACCAGATTCTGAATCTCCTCGACACGCTGAATCCAACGGTATACCTAAAATGTTGCAAAAAAGTCTTCAAACCCGCTTTTCAAACATTCTTCGGGACGGGATTTGTAACAGTTTGTCGAGCAGAGTGGACGCGTGAAGCCGTTGATCTCATCGATCGGACACGTCTAGACTTGTTGGCCAACGCTGCAGACGTGGCGGGCAACCAGCACATTCACGGACCGCTCCGCCCAGGTGGTCCGTGAACTGCACTTTCGTACACTCCGAAAACGGGGTTTTCGTCATTTTTATGAGCTTTGACGTACATTTTTGGAATTAGCGTGACGAGGAGGTCTAGAGTCTACTGGTATTTTCAGCCCACGAAACGAGGTGACATACTGCCTTTAAGGTCCACTGGTCGACTAAGGCTCAAGACCGATCAATGTGGAAGAGAAGTTGGGACCCGCGCAAGGCAAACCGTCGTACTGAAGAACGGGTCGCCTAAATATCCTCAGCAGGTAAGTAATCTCAATGATGCATCCAGGTGAAGATCACTCGATGAATTCTTCCAGAATGTGATCCAGTATTTCTTTTTTCTTTATTTTTCGTTGATCTTTGATCCCAACGCAGACATCGTCCACATATGTGTAGACGGATATTGCGAGAACTACGCACATCATCGCTACCGTATACTAACGAATGATCCACGTTAAGCGTTGTTTATCGGCGTGCACTACGTAGTCAGATATAACGAAGCTTGTTAGTGTATGAGAGCAGACGAGCAGTTTCGTTTTACGATGCGCTCATATGTTCTTCTCGTTTTTCGGCGAAGCACTCGGATTACCAGAACTCAGCGAGTTCATCTTGCGTATTTGCCTTAATTGTTTACGCGCATGCACACTTTGCTCCATAAATACGCAATTTTGCATGAAAGAAATTTTAGAAACTCCTGCTTCACTACTCGTAGTCAGGGTCAAGCGTGATGATGGTAAAAAGTCGATCCTTTGAGTCACCAAAAATACGACCCCCCCCTTTGAGTCACCAAACATACGACCCCCCTTTGCGCTCAAATTTCCTTCTATGCTTGCAGAATTTAGATATTTTATCCCATTTCAGGTGTTCGTACTGCGAGAGGTGTTGTGGAGCCAGAGCATAGGAAGGAGAAAGAGGCTCTTTTGTATCTAACTAGTTGTTTGGAAGCCTTTTTGAAAACGTTGAAATGTACGCGATGGACAAAAAACGTGCTTTAACTATGCAATTTTGCTTACGTAACTAATGAGGCTCGAACACATCAAGAAAAAACATCTATATACATCATCTACATGGTGAAGGGTTCGATCCCTACCGAGGCCAAAATTTTTGTTGACAGTTAAAACGTGTGCGGTGAGCGAATTTCAGTCTGAAAGCGTCCGTACAGAATTTCTGAACGAAATACCTTCGTATTCGTCACGAAAAACAACCATACACATCATCGACGTGGTCAAGGGTTCGATCCCCTCCGAGGCTAGAATTTTTGCATGGCGTAAAATGACACGCGCTTGTAGTATATTCGAGGTGATCGACCGTAATACACGAAATAACTGTTTATAGGGGTGGAGGACTGGGTAGGACTTTCAGTACGGACGTGCGAAAATTTTGGCCTAAAATTTAGACTCGTTCAGAGGCATGGTTGTAGTCGGACACGAATATCAGAAGATCTGGCACGTTGAGGTCCCAATTTTTTTCAGGTTTCTAATAGTCGAAGGTTTGCGCTTTCAGGCTGTACAGCTCGTTTTTCCGCAGCTGCTTCCAGCGCGATTCAATTCCGTCGATAAAAACATGGAAAAAAGGCCATTTTTATCGACGAAACCTCATCTCCGTAATTCCCGTGCTGAATCTTTCCTCTTGAAGCTGGAGACCTGAAACTTGGGGGTAAAGCACTATTGGGTAGGATCCATGAAATGACTTTTTACTGGCCTGCAGGACTGGGTAGGACTTTCAGTACTGGCGTGCGAAAATTTTGGCCTATAACCCCCACTTTTCACTATTCAACTCATACTGTTAAAGTCGTTTAATCACGTCAAAACAAATCCTGTGTATGGATAATTCAGTGTCTCACTTCTTCTGTTTTTTCTACCTTGTTTTCTACCTCCTATTCCACACTAAGGCACCCACCTCCCGACCACGACCCCCCCCCCCTTACGACCCCCCTCTTTTCCCACCCCCCTCCGTACGACTCCCCTTTGATAATTTATCGACACACGCTTGACCCTGCTCGTAGTTATTGCAATCCTACTTTCGGAGGCCGTCAGTTATACCACTGAGACCGAGGAGCAGTGTAGGTGAGCTAACGCGACCTGCGACTACCTTCCGGCCAGAACGCGCTTGGGCACTGCAACTACTAGTATGAGTGTTCAATCTGCTTTAAAATGGTGAAATTTTATGTGAAATTCTATGTGATGCCAAAATTCTATGCGATACGTCACATAGAAAGGAAGATATGTACCTCAAAACTAACGAAGCCTTTTTATTTTCTTACTTTTTGATCTTCTTTACAAAAAGAGTTCTCTTTCAGAATTTTGTGGGCCCTTAAAGTTTTGAAGCACGGGAAACTTTTCGTTTCTGATCTTTGTGCTGCTAGGAAGAATTTGCTATCTTTTTCCCAAACAGTCCTTCGTCTTCACAGCCGGTCAAGATAGTTATTCGAGCGACCCGATACTCTTCCTGGATTGAATCCAAGGATGCGCCAACTAACAGCAGCCACAACTCTTTTGCCGAACTAGTATGACTTGTTTTTGCTTCTATGTAATAGTTCACACCCAATTCAACAAGCTAGTGGCTCAGTTTTGAAAAAAAAGTAAACCGACGTCACGACTCCATCCTGAGATAGTGTAAGTTGGCGCGTTGTCCTGTGGAAAGTCCACGTAGGTTAGGATGCTTCAAGCCGTCAGCATGTAAACCCATATTGTAGATCATCATTTCGGAAACACATTAGTGCTGCTTGTATAGGCGCACTCCACGTGGAGTATAGCACACGCGTCATTGTCGTTATGATCACAATAGCTATCGATTTCGGGTGGGGCTTCGCTAGCGCCGCGAGCAGCAGCGACAACGCTTGCGACGGCACACTTACGATCGATAGGCACCAAAGCCATGCCACCATGTAGCAGTGATATAAAGTGATGTGCTTCTTAAGGAGTATAGCTCTTCAGAGGGGCAAGGCCCAAACTCAAAGTTTGAAGAGGTATGCAGCAGTGGCGGACGCAGGGGGGGGGGCGGGGGGGGGCGCGCGCCCCCCCGAGAATGGGTCGCCAAATTTTCGAAATTACTTTACAATACAAATAAAAATCTTGTGTTAGTTTATTTTTAATTGTTTATTTTTATTATTATTTTTAATATATTTTTTATTTATTGTTTATTATTATAATTAATATTATTATTAATTTTATTTTCCGTCTGGGTCCCCAAAACGGCGGAGACCCCACTTTTCTTCCCACGCCCCCCCTCCCGCCCACTTTCTGCGTCCGCCACTGGTATGCAGGTATGCAGGTAGTACGTTCTAGATAACTAGTAAGTAGTATCAGTAAAAAGCAAACAGACAGCATCATCTCACTCATGTCCAGAACAACAGAGGATAAGCATTAGACAAACCAGTGGTTTTGCACTGACGCCAATTATCTGGAATAAACTCGACTCTGAAAGGGAGTATAATCGTTCTTTTTCTACCAATTTTTTCAATACTAATGGCTTTTGTTTTCTTCTTCCTTTCTAAAACCGCAGCAGTGATGAGAAGGAGAAAATCAACATTGTTTTCATCTATTTTTTTTTATCATCCTTAATCTATGTTGTCGGTTCATAACGAGAGATATTACGAGAGATTAGTGACGTTGACAGCTAACGTGTTGTTTTGTCGCATTTTCCTCTTAATATGCCTAATCTGGCACGTATATTGCTTCTAATAGCACATCTCCTTGGAGTTCCCCCTCAGCTTCTCCTCTTTTCTTTCTTCTCAGGTCTTCAATCCTGAAAATTAGAAAAAAAATCACGGAAGCTCCCAGTTTAGAGCTTCAGAGAACTAAAGACACTTTGTTGTTGTCAAATTTGTTATACATAGGGTGGAATACCATCCACCAAGGAAGAAACCTGAGGAGTTTCACGTGTATCTGAAGAAGTTCTCAAAAAAGCTGTTGAAAACAACACTTCAAGGACACCATGGATAATTTTTGCACAGCGTAGCAGCTGCCGCCCACGAGGCCGTAGTTGCTTTACACTTTTTCTGTGTCTTCCTTACTGGGGTCTTATTCCAGGAATGCAAATGCAACATTTTCCATAAATTTGCATTTAAATGGGAGGGGGGGGGGAGGGGAGGCGGGGAGTTAATGGGAATGTTACAGGTTTAATGGAAACGGTGAAAGGCTTTAAACCCTTGATAAGGTCTTTCACTCTGTAAAAGGATATTTCTCATTAACTCTTCATGGCATGGATGCATCATTGAAAGTCTGCGTAACTCACACCTGTGGCTAAGGTTAACCATGGGTAACAGCTCGATGATGATTGAGCCATTTTTGTGGGCATGCTGATGCGTGTCGGATAAAAGGTAAATCTGAGTAGGTTAACACTTTCACCATGGGTATTCTCGATCGTGCATTCGGATCAAGGAATAAATGTGGGTATATTCACCGGAGGTATCTCAATGCATGCCTACCACTTTTCACCGAGTAATTTTACGCTACCAGTTCGCTCCACTCGCCTTCGACGACAATTTGAACTTTTTTGAAAGTTGATAAAAGAAGTGAAAATCTACGCAACACGTAAAAATGGACATATATTAACTCATTTTTACACCCTTCACGAGAATGCAAGAAATTCGTTCTCAATAATCTGAATTTGAAGCCAGCTTCTCTTTAATTCAGCCAGCTCACCGAATTTTCTCTAGCGTGTCACGCTCCTTTACTTACCCATCGGAGTAACATTTCTGATTCAGCCACTGGTACTTGATGCCATGGGCTGCACGGGTCTTTCGAGACATCGCCAGTTGAAAATGAATAAACATGAGCCGGCAACACCACTATATAGTAAAACTCATCTGTTTGTCTGTTTGTTGATAATCGCTTATATCTCACGATCCAGAGGACATAGCTCAGAATTGCGACCTCCAGTCCAGTGTAATGCACGAAGCGACACTATTTTATTTTCGTAGATAGTTTGATGGTAGTCTCACTATGGTCCCGCAGATAGTTCGAAAGTAAGCGAATGAGAAATGTATATGGAAAGCTGTGGCTGTCGAAGCCGATGTGACGCAGTACACTTAAACAAGTGGCGGATAGCCTTGGCCAAGAAGCGAGAATCACTCATAAAAGGCAATCAGCCGAAGTACTGACCTGCTGCGACATATACTTTTTCGTGCTGGCATCGATACTATCCCTATATTTTTACACAAAGATTACACTATTTAACGATACACCGTTACTGACGATAGATACGAGTTCTTTGATTATGTCACTGTTACTTACACCGAAGTTTTGTTTGTTATTTTTAGTGCACCTTGAGTGTAGGTAATAAATAAATAGATAAATAAATAAATAAATAAATAAATAGATCTTTCTGTATTTTTGTGTCCGAAACGAAGTAGTTATGAATAGAGGGGCAATGTGAGATGAAATATGCAACAAAGTACACGCACCTAGAACAACAAATGCTCCGACACGCCTACGGCGAACCTCACAACTGTCTGCTTAACCCGCTTTGATGGATGGAAAGTAAAGGCACGTGGTTACCAAGGTCCCGCAAAGCGGGTAAGTGCGAGACTCGCCGCAGGCGAGTCGGAGCGTTCGTAAGTCATAATGATAGTGAAAAAAATGAATATCGATTTCTACGCTGTATCGTTGGACCTCATGAAATCGGTTTTGTTCTTAGGCTATTCACTTCTCATAGTCTGTTCTTCTAGAAGACCTTGCTTTTTCTTAAACGGTTTAATTACCCAAATTTAAGCATTTACTGTTTTTACTAGGCTCATATTTCGAACATGAGGTGGAAGGACGCGATTCTTCTATTCCTATGAATTCTTTGATATATGTATGTAGTTGTTTTCTAAGCTTACTGCTTCTCTCCCTTACTGACAAGTAGTGGGGGTAAGCCGTCTTCTTTTACTGCAATTTCCATATAGGGGATATCTTACGAAACAGGAGCTAGGCTAACTATTCTTGTTTTTATTTTTTAAAATTATTTATAGGTTATTTGTTATTCGGGGCGACCGCAGGCGAAATGGGGTTTGTGGATTTGATGGAGACATTACGACGACAGATCGTAGATGTTAAAACACTTTGTCAACATTCTCAGCTCGGATTCTGCTGACGTCACGGAATGAAGACGACGTAAAATTGAAGGATTATCACAAATAAATTGCTCAGTTCCCATGTCGGGTTTTTTAGGGATGTCCCATCAAATTCCTTGCATGAAACAATATAACATAAGACGTATACCGTAGCATTTCTTCCAATTCGCGTGAACATTTTTCCTCAAGCATACATATTCATTGGAATGCAGATAATAAGAATAATGCGAACACATTTGTCACACACTGCTTAATAAATGTGAATGAAAATTCCATTGCGTGGGAAAACAACTGTATAGAGCACAGAGAGTCTATAGAAGTATGTTGAAGTGAGCATTCAATTCAGTATTCAACAATAATTATGAATAATAACTAGTAATACAACTAAAATAATTATGAATTATTTAATAATATAATTCAATAATTTCACTCCAATTCGGAACAGAAGTGCAGAAATATGGAATAGAAATGTGTTAGCAGGTGCACCAACTGAAAACAAAACGTTTTCTCTTTTCTAAGGTTATTGAGACTCTTTTCTGAAGTCTTTATGTATTCTTTAAGATTGATTTTATTTAATCTATTTAATTCATTCTATTTATTCTTCATTGCTCATTTTTACAGAGGCATACTATATTACAAAACATTTTCCTAAGAAACCGGGTAGCGAAAGTTAGGGCTAGGACGGGTGCACCATTGAGATTACGCAGGGTTAGAGTACTAACATACCCTTTCTCATCGTTCACTTGGGTGACATCAACATCTTTACCCATGCCTAAGGTCGGCTATACCCATACCCAGCTGCTATTCATGGGTAAACATACCTATGGGTATGGGACCCGTCGACCCGTCGTTTCAATAATGCATTCGGGCCCCGAGCACATTTTAAACAATACCGCAGCACTTTCATGGTATATGATTCGGTTTCTTTTCTTTTCTTGAAACAATATCTACTCGACAGATGAATAAGATATGTATCGATCGAGAATGAAAATTGATCTGTAGCCGAGCCAGAGGCATTTTCCCATCCATTAGTCCATACGAATATAATCTTCACATCATCACACAACATCCATTCTCTCATTATTGTTTAGGGCAACTTATACCACGCGTATGCGTCAGTCGCTCGCCAGTCCCACTCATCCTCTTGCGGAGGAAGATTCTCCTTGAGGATCAGTTATCGCGGCATGCATACCGTGGATGTGAGTCCCGTAAGGCCATCACGAGGTGCGTGCGTTTCACCTGTGCCTGTGCTTCGACTGAGCCTCTCGTAGGTCGTAGAAACGTGCACGTGTCGGACGCACGCATTTACTACAATCAGCCTTATCCAAGCGTAGCTCTGACCATTCGGGAACCCTGCAGATCTCTGATCATTTGAAGCACTTCACGGCGGAGACGCGAAACGTCCTTTAGTTATTCATGTGAATAGAAGGTGATTATGTGGGATGTTCCTGAATTATTGTCTAGGATGATGTGGGTAGGAGTCTGGACAACAACAACGGTCCCAGGATTATAACAGCCTTGGGGTGAACTTTCAAGCCGTTTCCTTCTCTTTTTTCTGGTTCTCAGGTGTTTTTTTTTCGTGGGAATTATTCCATTTTCCTCCGTTTTTATTCTCTCTTCTCTTTCTTCAGCGAAATTTTTGTCTTCGCGATATTTAATTGCCTAGATTCGTAAAAAAAAAGCGTGGGTTTCAACGGTAAGTTCCATCCCATGCATGAGCACTTGATCGACAAATGTTCCAAAATGACTTTGTAAAGTGAAGCTCTGCATTAGTTAACTTTTTACTTCCTTACTTTTCATGAAACTTCTGTCTTTTTTCATATCTACCTGTGTAGATTTGAAAATAATTCCCACATAGCTTTAATTTTCGCAATTCCTGTCGACTATTTCCCTCATGTTCAGTTTTAGTTCCCTCACACCTCATTCTCTCCCCCCCCCCCCCCGCTTTCGCCCCGTTTGCGTTCGTCGATGTATGTTTAGTGAGAAAAATTGCGAACACGTGTGCTTAACTGTCATAGTCAGCAACAAAGGCGGAAAAGTGCACTTTTCGGGAAAATTCCTCCAAAAGAAACAATTCGTGGTCAGTTTATGAGTTTCCATAGCTACTGTAACGCTTATTTCACTTTCTGGTTTGATCATCAGAAAATCTCTTGCTTGCGGTCCCTTGGTTTCCCACGTTTTTTCTTGGATTTTCTTCACCATGTGTATTCTGGGCTTTCCTCGAATATTTTTTTATTGTCTTTTCTCATTAAGCTTGAATGCACTATTGGAAGGATGGGTAATCTCATACCCATAAACAGCACTAGGTATGGGCAAAGTCAAGTATGAGTAAAGATGGTTGATGGATGCAAGATGAAGGGTAAATCTGAGTTAAGTTAGCACGTTCACCATGGATAACGAAAATGATCCACCAGAGCCCAGGATCATTGACTTGGAGCTACTTATGACATCCTGGTTATTCTTTTCTTCGAGAGTAGTGATGAAAGATTTGGCACAGAAAAAAAAGAAAGGACAAAGTGAAAAAAAATATACATAGATCATAGAGTCATTCTTCTTGAAGGTTTAAGTTTTTGGAAAATTTTCCATTTTCTAAAGAATTCCCAACTGTTACAGGAATAGGGTAAGAGCCTTATGCTAGTTGTCCCGATAGGCCTCTCTATTCCTAGCGTATGGCGTGAAATACCTTTTTTTTCTAGATTACATATAACACGAAATGTCCGATGAGGATCAGGAGCCCTCGAAAATCTCAATCCATCCTCTTCCAGAGGAATTCGCAACAATTTGTCAACTGCTGCGCTATCAAAAACCGTTTTGTCATGATAAATTCTCCTAGAAATCCAGGTATCAAGGGAATAAATAGACTCTCTCGTGGATTTCATAAAAGCGTGCCCCCTCAGCAGATGTTTACCAGTTCTTCCACTTGCACACACATGCTCACTTTTCCGCGATCCACTGATTTCATGGATTTGCCGCCAGATGGCTATCAGTTCAGATTCTATTCCCGGCCCGTGTATCTTCAGCGGAGCGGCTGCAGCGACGACTACGCCTCCGTCGCGTCTCTCGTCGGCGGCGAGGTATTTATCTGGCGATTTTGGCCATTCCCCTAATTACTAGACATGCGCCGTCGTTGCCGAGGATGGCAAGTGCCATCACAGCCGGCAACTTTCTCGTCGGACGCACACCTCTGCTCGTACATCTCGGCCGATTTGCTTGCATCGCTACTAAATTTTGCTGCAGTTCATTCGATTCTTGGGGAAATCCGGGAATCCAGGGATTGTCTTCAAGGATAGCATCTTCTGCTCCAGGGAAAACTCTTGCACTTGCAAATTTGCACAATTTCTCCTCATGAGGATGATATTCTATTCCATTACATGTCCAAAATTGACCGTGATATCCATATCCATATTTATTTCCACATTAGCCGTCCTGGATAAAAATATCCAAATAATGCTCTGAATTTGCTTTTTTTCTCAGCACGGCTAAATTTAGACTCTTAGATTCATTCTGATTATAGGGGAAATCTCTTGGACCTGGTGTTGTGGAAGCTTTATTTCTGGATATCCATCTTGTTGTAAACAAATTCTAATAGCTTTAGCTACATAGATCTATTAGGTTGTCCCATAAATAATAGCCGCAGACTGCTAGTGAAGTTTAGGTAGTTCATAACTCCACCATCCTGCAAGCTAGATAGAGAAGCTTTTAACTGTTCGAAAACTCAAGACCTACACCATTTACGGCCAATGCACTACTATGTGTATTACCACACCGTCCCGCTAACACTATCTACACTGTTTTCTGAAAGGAAATTCCAGAATATAACGAAAATCCACTTGAAATGCTGAAGATAATACTCTTTATTTCGAGGAAATATCTCAATTTTGAGCTGAGTTACGCAACTTTGAATACGCTGCTTAAATAGGGGGATTATTTCTGGGACAGCCTAGGGGTAATGTGGTTTATGTTGGCTGTTGTGAATGTTTCTCCAGTATCAAACTAGCCGGAATCCGCTCCATCATCCTGTGTCCTGAATTCCTAGAGTGCATAGAGCTTGAGCTAAGCGCTTAGATCGCTGACTTCCTCACTTCCTTATTTTCGTATTTCAGCGAAATGTTACCTATGTTTTCTTAACTCCTTGACGTCCGCAGACTTTTTTGCGTTTTTCCACATCTTGTCAAGTTCTGACATCTTCTTTTGCTCTCGAATTTTTTAAATAAAAAAAATCAAACACGGATTTCTATAATTGGATAGGCTTAAGAGTGTCATTACGTGCCTATCTAAGAAAACCAAAGATCTTCCATGTTAAATGGTCTCTCAAACTCGAATGTGCCAAAAAAGATGCGGCTCAGCGATGAGCTTCACGGTAGTCACTAAGGTTGAACTCAATATCTAGGACAACGCTGGGATTCTCACAGGGCTTATTTTGCTTTAAAGATGAGAAGGTTAGGCTATCCTTGGTAACTTTTTTTTGGCGTGCTTAGGGAACACTTCTTTCTTGCGAATAACCTTCCTGGAAATTTCCAGGCCAGTTCCTATCAATCGTACTGGGATGAGACTCGCACAGCTAGCCAGAGTTCCTAAGTGTAATTTACCCATTAGGGGAATAGACATAAGTAACAGATCATCTGGCTGAATTTTTAAGGTGGGAACGAGTTCTAATGGGTTAATATATAATAAGAAGTTTAATGAGATCTACTGGAAGGAGAAAAGTAAGAAAATGGTGTTTGGGGATTCCTAGACTAATTTAATCTAATAGAGATTTGGACATAAAATTTCTTAGACTTTTTTCTCTTAGCTAACGTCATACGTACGTATATCCTATGGGTTTCCCATTAATATAGGCGTCCTCCTGCCTGCTCTAGGCATAATTTCTCCACACCCACGTACGTTTTCATTTTTGTATGTAGCTTCTATGGAATTCCAGTAAAAAGAACGTGACCATCTGTGGCTAGAAATGGGAATGTTGTGACGTATTCAGACGCAAATTAGACGCACTCATTTGCTGCGTCACCGCTATTCGCAAAGGTAGCGTGCGATTCTCGTCCGTCGTATACACGCCGCGTTGCTGGTTCTCCACAGAAATCCATCCACAAACGAATGTGGGAGTGTGACGCACGCAAGCGTCTGGTGTAAATTGTACTATCGGTTGGAATGCATGGAAGCACCAGTAACCCGGCCAGAATGATTATTTTCTTCCGAACTTTGCTCTGACCGTCTGCGCATCCACACATTTCACTGACATTGACTTCACTATTCTCATTCTTGTCCGATCCTTTTCTTTCCTGTTTTGACCTGTCCAAACGGGTAGCGAAGCCTGACAAATGTAGTCTCGCATAGGTAGCTCAGACGTGTTACACGCGTACAAACAAGTCCTAGGGTACTAGTTATGAGAATTCCGCCCTTTTTCCCGGAAATTCTATTCGTAATACTTTATGAGCACGTGAGAATTATATGAAAAACCACTCAATGTGTTTCACAACACGTTTCCAGGATGTCCTCAATACCTACATCGCTGGTTTTCCATGGGTTTTCTCTCTAACACCTCTCTAGAATTTTCCCAAAGCAAATTCTGGATGACTTTTTCAAACGTGTAAACATTCTTCGCCTCAATCATCAGAACAAGGAAGGAAGGGATGAAACAATCCGTGAAACACCCGTCAAGTAGAATACGCGCTCATTCGAATTACCGATTAATAATGCTAGTGTGGTCCCGAAGAGCAACTAAATAACCGGCGACTAATTCTGACGTCCGTGTTTTCACCTTAGAAAGTAAGTAATCAACGGTGAGCGCTAGTGAGTGGAATGTCACAGCTTTATTGACGCTAAGCGGTTCTCAAGCACTCCAATTCTAGAGGAAATATCGCTTTTTTCTTGGGACGTCCCTGGAGAAGAGGGTAATAATTAGTCAGTCGTGGATTTGTACTCAAAACTATCCGCTTTTTCCCAAATAAGTGCACGCCTTCTTTCCTGAAAAAAAGTTCGAGTTTGAAGGAAAACGTGCACGTGGGTGATACGTACTTGTCAAGTGCATGTGTTTGATATTTTTATTTTCAGTTAATTTCACGTTGGCGGCACTGAATTTCGTGGATTTTTTTCACAGGAAATTACTACTACTAGATTCAATTCTGTTGGAAATTGCCTCAGTAGAAATGAAATTTTCTCTACTTCCGATTGGAAGTAATGCATGAAGAGGAGCACCTTTCATCTTTTCAAACGTTTAAGGGTTTAACTCCTTGCTGGGGACCAGTTCTCGCCTATACTATAAGCAGCTCCTCGTTGAACTCGCCAATTTTCGTACGTCCGTATTCCATTGAGCTGATTTCTTCTGAAATTCTATTCCTATTTTTACGCTCTGCTATTGAGATTTTCGCGATCATCACCGCGTACGTCAAATGTGACGCATGCGGAAGGTATTAGTTCGTTGGCGATCTGTTGACTTGGAATTATTCGGAGTTAGTAGACGCCAAACAAGACGCACACGCACATGATCGCCTCAGTCGTTTCTGACGTGAGCTACTGCCCTTGAGTCCAGGATCATTTCATACCTGCTGTAATCCTTAGTTCCGCTGCTTGAAGATCGTCCGGAAAACTTCAATATCGACGGAAGTAGTTGTAAAGTGGGCTGACAGCATCAATGGTTAGCAACAATTACGATGGAAACTCATTATATATGTATTATATATTGTATATATGCATTGTATATTTTATTGTACAACATATATTACATGTTGTATATTATATGCTCATGTCATATTTTATATCTAATATGTACTATATAATGCATAATGTGTATTATATAACATATATAATATATAATATATGATATATTGTATGTCGTATTATATATATTATATATATTATATATTATACAGGGTCACTAGATACTATATATTACGTACTACATACTACATATTATGTGTTATATATAATAATATTATATATTATATATTATTACTGTCCTGAAATAATTGGAGGATTGCGTGCGCGGCCCCAGAAGCGGGGCGGAACTGGAACGAAGGACACATGCTTCGTGTGCGAGTATCGAGTAGGTCCCACCACGCACAAAATCCGCCAGTTAAGCATTTTAAGACCGGTTGTATTTATTTGCACATACATAGCTGAGGAACGGTAGCTGCTATAAAAGCGTGGACACAGCCCGAAAGAAGTTTTAGAGCACACTTGACCATACTTATCACTTACCATCACCATACTTGACATGGAGTATGGCATCCTTATGTCGTCACCATCGTACGGCGGCAATAATTTTGATACCTAACGATCTTGTGCGTGGCGTCGCTGGCATAGCTTCTGTACTAACAGCCGTTAATGGATTCGTATGAAAACCTATGTCAACTGCGCGATGAGCAATAAGGATGCTCTAATCGAGTAGTACATGCGTATATCTGCAGGCATAGTTATATGTATAATGCATACTTTTCTTACGTATTTACTCTATTATTTATTTACGTTTTGATTCCTCTGTTTTTCTCCATGGTATACTACAAACATTGACCTACACATCTAGCTCCGTTCATAAGTCCATAATATTTTCGCTGTTTTCGAGAAAGGCTTTGAGAAATACCACTTTTTTGATTGATGTCGATACAACAGCAAAACATCCTGTCCTTTCCAGAGAATTATGAATCTCCCACTCCTACATGAAAGTATATAATCCCGTGAGGTAGCGGGTGACGAGAAAGCTGCTCGCAACTCCTTATTCGTTCATCTATTTATTTATTTGCTTATTTACTTACTATTCTGTGTATTTATTTGTTTTCCTGATCACTTTCATGTTATAGAGCTATTCAATTCGTGAAGTGGTTACTATTTCTGAAATCAACGTTGGTGAAGGCGGAAATTCCTTTGCCTAATCCTTGACTTCGTGCTTTTGCGGGAATCGTGAAGTTCTCGGCTTTGCTTATGGAAATTTTACGACGTGAAAACATGTCGCGAAATTTTGTGGCCCTTGTATGAATATTTTTCCTGTTTCATTGAAGATACGTAATGAGCAGCAGGTGTCCACGGAGTTCTTTGGGATGACTGTCAAGTAGCGTCAGTGTCGGATTCTCGTGGAGAGTGCCTCATGTTGTTATTCTGAAGACACCGCCCCACATCCATGTCATTTTCTGAGATTTTTACGTGGAAAGAATCTCCAGGATTTTCCGATCACAGTGATGTACGTGATTGCGTGCGACACTGCCGGAAAACCCATTTTTGAGCTCCGAATCTCGTGGAGCCTATGGGCGGGGCAGGGGCGTGGCCAAGGCGATAGGACAAGGTACCTTATTGGTGCACTTCCGGGAACGCATCCATTGCGGGCAGTCGTGGTGCTCGCGAGAACTCTTCGCCGCCCACTCCTTAAAAGGATAGGAGATGCGCTTAGTTGTAGGGAAGTGCATAGTCAGGAGACGCCACACTTCGGCCTTGGCCCCGCCCACAAGCTCCCCAAAGTTGGTGCTCAAAAACGGGTTTTCCAGCAGTTTTGTCTGGAATCACATATACCGTTGTGATCAGGGGCTTGTGGAGAATTTTCCATGGGAAAATCTCAGAAACGATCCCGAGATGGGACTGTGGGTTTAACAAAATATTGTATTTGTAACACTGGAAATGATTCTTCTACAGAAACATGAAATATTTTTTATCAAGCCAATAAAGGGAACAATTCGTGAAAGTTTCAATAAAAGAAGTTCGCCGTTATACTAGTAAAAGATTGTAAAGTTTAGATCGTAATTTGTTCTACTACGAAGCAAAACAATCTTTTAGAAAGGGTTCGCTCGAGGAATTTCAACGTTCGTTAATTCTTTAATCAGAAAAGTTACAATTATTCACATTACTGGTAAGATGGCTGCCCTGATTAGTCAATTCGTTACGTCGTAATCTGCTATAGGTGATAGAAGGGCGGCTATTAGTAATTTTACCTTTTTTCTTGGATTATATGCCTCTTCGGAGGGTCTGAGGTAATCTTTGGAAATTTCCTGGCTAAAATTCATCCGCATCTCTTTTTTCTTGTCATCTCCTCTGTTTTATTTACATATCTAATGTTATCCACGTAATCGTTCGCCTTCGATTCCACTTCCTTCATCCGCAAGAGGTTTAAAATTCAATTTCAGAGCAACCAGACAACCGTGCAACCATTCGAGCGTCCACAGCACCGTCGGATAGTTCCAGAATGTCCATGATGGATATTCAAGTGGAGAAGCAGTACTCGTTCTGTGGCCTGTCGCTACGATGCGCCACGCAATGTTGCACCGCTGCACAGGCGCTGATTTGTCTCGTACTCGGGTGAGTTCGCCGTGCAATCCTCACGCTAATCCAGTTTTCTGGATGAAATGCTGAGCGTCGTCTAGGAGACGTTTCCACATTGAGTGCAATCGTTCCGGATCGGGGTTTGTTGACATGAATCGGAGCGGGTGAAGGAGGTCCGGCAATTAAGCGCATCTCCTGGATAGCAGGGGTTACTGCAAACAAACAGAACACTACTAAACAGCTGTTTTTCTGCCATGCTCCTTGTCGGAAACTATCTGGAACATTATAGCAGCACAGCAGCAATCCATTTAAAGCTAGGTTCCTGAATTCAAGCTCAACAACATTCCTTTGGCACCTCGGCTAGTGAATTAGAGCAAAAAAATCTTATGAGGTTTGCAAGGTATGTCGGGTGTAGCAAGTTGCTACTTTCCTCCAGTCTGGCTAAGCCGCGGAAGAATAAAAGGGACCTTCGATTGAAGGTGGGCGTGGTCTATCGAAAATTCAACAAATTCAGTGTTCATGTAATAATTAATTATTTTGTTGTTTATTTATCTATTATAAGCACTCAGTGGTGCTTACGTTGTTGTCGCACCTTTGTGAGGTAAGCCTGGTAGCTGCAAAATACATTTACTAGAAAAAAATAGAAGTTGTAAATAATTAAATGGTAGTATTTTTGAAAAACAGTGTGAGATGTTCCAGTTAACTATCAATTATTGAAATAAATGAGTGCAAATAAGTTTGGGATAAACTTTATGGAAAATCCGCGTTACTTACTCTTTTGGCCTTACCTGTACCTCATTCGTGAAAAACTATTATGTTACCCCATCTAGAGATAAATAGAATCGGATTTCACATTAAACTTTTTTTTGCTGAAATTCATGCAAACTACCCTGCTTTTCAGCTCTGAAGACCCCTTTATTCTTCCGCGTATGAATTAACCTCGAATATATATGGTCAGGTATCAAGCAATTAAATTGAGGCTACATAATCATAAGAATCTATTATTTTCCTTGTGGACTTCTTAACCCTTCTTAAGCCTTATACTAGGCTTTTCAGGCCTGTCCAAGGCCTTATAATAGGTTTTTTTTTTTCAAGAATTCCTTTGAAATCGTGTTTAAATCTGGGAACCGCGCGGGGTTTGCGATGCTCCAGATTTTTGCAGTTTTTTCTTCGCGGAATATGATCTTTATTGAAATTATTTCCACTAATGCATGGATTTTCGTTAAATATTTAAAAAAATCCGCTTCCAGAGTGTTCTACCGTATTTTACTCGAACCGAGCGTAATCGTCAACATTCTTGTCGGGATTCATTTGGTTTGCGCTGCTTTGTCGCTGGTATTCCTGGTATTTTGTTTCTTGAAAAGGAAGTTTGGTTCATTCTATGAAGTCCTTCTTCATGCCTACTTGTTAAGCATCGTAAGTTTTTTCTCTGGATTTCTTTTCTGGATTATTTTCCAGATTGATGTAACCTTTTCGCCGAAATGCTCAACGATTTAGCTGCTAATGGCGTTGACCTCATTGTTTGCCGTGATGTTCTTACCGTTGGCGTTTTTGCAGCAGTCACATTCGCTTGGAGAAGGTCAGTGCTTCAACGCACATTAATCCCTCTTTTCATTCCCTTAGAGCCATTAAGGAGCTTAAGCACGTAAGGTTAAATAATTCAGGGATGCACTACCTCTTCCTGTTCCTCTCAGCTGCCGGGATGCTCACACTACAGTTCATGCAAAGGAACCTCGTCGAACAGATGCTCCCAGTGATGGAACACTGCTTTGTCTGAGAACGCCAGCCAGAATCTCAGATCCACATGCACTGGATAGCGTTCCCAGGACAAACCAAGACATGGCCATGAATCTATTAATCCGCCTATGATTTCACTAAGCCGTTTTCCGGCAAAACATGATCTGTTGGAGGGTGTTAGAGGGGGATAAGGAGAGAAATCCCGGATAATCTTGTGGGAATATCCAAAGAAAATAGATTATCACATTTCTCTGATTCAGTGACAGCATTTGCGGGAATTTTCTGAAAGGATTCATCCATGAATCATAAATCAGTTTTTTTTCCAATTTTTTTTGGAGGATCATATGAAAGCCGAGCCGTAGGACGTGTTTGAATTAGGACGTAGTCTATCAGGATAAACCTGACCGATTTCCACATCGCTCAACCATCCGTTCCCATTTTTTTTAATTTGTAGCAAGTCGATAATTGATCTGCAAGTTAGAAGTATGTAATGAGAGATAATATCCGACTATGATGCACGGGCGAAGGGAATTATACCAACGGAAGGCAAGCGTGGTGAAAATCGGCCAGGTTCATCCTAATGGATCATACTCACACAGCAATTATGACAAGGATTGGAGTCAAGGGTCATCTGTAACTACGGGCATTGTGAAGGTGATCGGTCCCGATTTTTAGGATTTCTGAGCGTTCCTTACGCATGCAATTTCATTTGGTTCTCCAAAATCGTGGGAATAACTTCCGGAGGAGGGGGGGGGGGGTGGAAACGTGGAGAGAAATAAATAAATTGAATCTGCGACAGAATGACTGTTAGAAGCACAGGATTTCAGGGATAGAGTCCTCAGAAAATCAATGTAAAATCTAAAGTAACCAGAAATAAGACGATATTTCTCTCCTTTGGTGGGTTTTTGCACGAAGATTCAGAGTCAGGCAAGAAGTCGGAATTTTTCTCTTCTTCTAACCGTATTTTTTTTTTTGAATGTTTACGCTCACTCCTTCCCTCACCCCCACCCTTCGACGTTTGTGATGAAGGTAATTTATATTAAATGCTTCTTTGCGTCAGATATATGTACGCCTACATGATGACGTGTAGGCCGAAGTCAGCTCCTGAAGTAGCCCTGACGCAACAAGTGATAAACCATCGGAGTAAATATCATCCATAAAATATGACGTTCCCGATGCGTTCACAGCTAATCATGGGATCTCGCTCATGCAAAGTATACTTTCGGAGCTTTGCGAAGCCTCTGACGCGCGCGTCTGGCGCACGCATATGCTAAAGGGGAACGAGAGGACCAGGAGGTAATTCAGGAAGGGATAGTTGCATTATCCGTAGAAATTGGGCACACCTAATCAACGAGGTTCCAGATGAAGCCGCTTCAGGGAATGAGCCGTGTAATAAAACAGATAATAAAACGAAACTTTTGCAACGAAAATGTGGTCGTAGAGGTCCTTTGGACGATTTTCTGTGCGGGACCTACTGCCAAGATGCCGTAGCTTCTGGGATACTTATGCAAGAATTTCCGACGTATTTACAGCATCGCAGGCATAGGTGTGAACGAACCAAGTGAAATATTCAAGCCTTGCGAGACACGTTTCTCTCAAGCTAACGTAAAATCCAACGATACGCCAATTTACACCCTTCGAAAATTTGCCTTAAAAGTTATTAATGCTCAGAACATGATCTGATTCACTATTTCAGGTCAAATGAAGTATAAAAAAGCGTCACTCTGGCACTTCTACCCTGAGCAACTTGTTTTCAGGTGGTGTAAACTGACGTGTCGTTGGAATAATATTATCAAAATGAGCGCCTAGGCATGGTCTAGCGTCACGACGCTCATTCTGGGTTTCTTTGCATTTTCTTCCAAACTTTTGATGATGTTCCGGATGCACGTCGTTGGCTGCTGTGCAGAGCCCCATTCACTTCATGAATTATCCAATTTACAGCGCTGGCTGCGGAGAGTACTAGGAGGAACGAGAGGAAAGAGGAGTCGGGCAGAAAGTTCTCGAAAATGCTGTACTTTATGGGGGAAAATTACTCATAAAGTGGGTTTTGCTCAATTAATATCATGTATTCTAATCAGTAGTCATCCGTTTTATTACTTTATGTGTATAGAGGCTAATTTACACCAGCTGTGTTTATCTTCACGCACGCAGTACGCACGCACGCATGTGGATGTTGGAAGAGCCGAAGCTGATGCATGCGCTCGGAGCGTGTGCTTTTCAGCTGTCGACTTTGGCACTGCGGAGAAATTTCCCAGCTAGATGCTTTTTTTTAAAAATAAGGATGACATGAAAACTCGTCCACGTTCACGGACGCAGGCATGGACACAACTGGGATAAATTGCTCTGTGATTCACATGATATATAACTGTACTAACGTTCTTTTTTTTCAAAGCTTTTTTTGACTTTCTCCTCCATTTTTGATCTTTGTACTTTGTGCGATTTTGTGCTCGTAGCGTGTATTGTTAAAATAACTAATCGATTTGTGATACTGTACACTGTGATGACGTCATTTATTAAAAAAATTCATTGTCATTACTGTGTAGTACACACCGAGTAATTTCAACATAAAAGCTGTTTGGCCGTGTGTTCCGGCTTAAATCTTGTTTATTGATTTTGATTCGCGAAGTTCCGGCTTCCTTCTTAATGAGACAATCTGGAAAACTGTCACATAGCCAGGTGACAAACTGTCACAAATGATCCTGAGGTCACCTATGTCACAAATAATCCTGAGGTCACCTACCGCCAAGAGCTTACTGCTTTTCTTTGTTTTGAGTGCTTTCGTGTTGCGATCAGACGATTCACGTTGAGATATCTGGAACTGGTCAACTGTTCCATGGTAATCTATGGACGAGTTGTCCTCACGCGCTAACCTTGTGAGATCCACGTGAACGATCTGCATTGATGGATTCCTTTGAAGCTTTACGTGAACTTCCACTTGTTATGATACTTATGAGGCTATTACTACGTTGTTTCTTAAGGAGGATGAGGCTATTACTACGTTGTTTCTTAAGGAGGCTACTGCTCTGCGATTTCTTTGCTTTGGGGATGTTGACGTCACGAACAAGTGACGACGGAGCGGAATGTTGTCCGGTATGGCGAGCAGGTGACAACATAGTGGACTTCCTTCCGGCATCGGCGAGGAAAGCCTGAAATGTAAATGGTCCATAGTTGATTTCACTGGTCTAGTCCCACGCACACGCACCGCAACGCCTGCGTTTGGGCACTCTGATTGCCTGCGCGTCCACACATTTCATTGATAAATCATCGTTCTCATTTTCGATCAATACTGCAGTGCAGCGCGGTGTGGTGCGGCTCTGAGTTAACCAGTGGAGACTTCCGCAATTAGCCGTCTCCTACCGCGGCACAGGCGCAATTTATACGAGCTGCGTGCGTTCGATGTGCGTGCGTCCAATGATGAAGTACATAGAGTCCAGGGCTCAGACCTGACCCTGCTCAGACGCAGGTGAGACGCACGCGTTGGAGGCCTCACAGCAGTCTAGTAGTATTTTCCTTCAGGGTGTGCATGCCGCGTTGACCGGTCTTCATAGAATAGTCATCGCAAATGAATGTGTACGTCTGACGAACGACTGACGCACGCACCCAGTATAAGTTGTCTTTTACCTCCATGCTTGCTACGGCGTCCTTATTGATCGGTCGTTCAATAAGCAAGGAGACTTTCTTGGTTTTCTGAACGAAACTGGTGAATTTTCCAATAAAAATAAACGAAAGTCCCGAGTAATCCAGGAAGTCCACACCTGCAGCGATTTTATTAACATCTCTTCGCACACGTCCCTGTCTGCCACTTGGGATCCATTCACGTCTATGATACGATCCAATCGTTTCAGACGGTCATCACATAGTGATCCTGAAATCTAATTCCATGTCGAAGCAACTGACGACAGCAGAGATCTTGTTATGCTGACGTACCCTTCTTCGATTTGCTAACGAGAACCTGATCCTTGTGATGTTTAATACCGAGACCGAAACGCGCTCCTTTCACGTAATTGATCGTTACTAGTGAATAGGCGAATCTGAACATGAAGTTCATTTGAGGGGAGCGAGGACCCTGCCTGGATCCAGGGCACTTTCTCCTAGCCCACCCCTTCTTCCTGGTGATGTTTTTACCCCTATCAGGTGGTATATCCTGCGCGTCTGATGTTTTCACGAGTTCATCGCTCTGAAGACAGTCTCGTATGACCCTTGACTCTATGGGGGATGTGGCAGAACAACGCTACTTACTGATTCCTGAAGTTTATCGGTGAGTAGCTGAGTGTCTTCGCAGCTGTGGTCATCATCACTTGATCCAGTTCTTGACATGGTGAGAACGTTAGTAAGAATGAACATGACTCCATCTCGTTCAGTCTTTTGTTTTCAAAACAGTCAATACATGTCGTGATAAAATACCATTTTGGTTATATCCTCCTATATAGAAATTCGTGGGATTGAAGCGGCATGTCTTCTACGCTCCAGATGAAAAATGAGCAGTTTTCAGGTGCCATTTACCTGCCGTGTGACTGCTCCTAATTTTTGCAAAAAGACGCGCGCGACGCACTAATCCGTCGCAAAGCGTCTCCGTTACGTAATTTTCTTAAAAATAAAGATACCTATTTTTTGGATGGATGGATTCTCTGTAGCACAGCGAATCGAATGATTCATGAATTTTTTTAATACTTTTCTCCATACCTGTCAAAAATATCACTGCAAGTTTCAGCAGACCTATGTCCTTGTACTTGACCGCCTCAATCCAGATTTACTAAAACAATACATTTCTTAATAGTAATTTTTGCAGTCTAAAAAGCTTGATGTTAGAAATAAAAAGTTGAGAAATGTGATTAAGAAAAAATATGAAGGCATGTTCAAAGATCCATGAAAAGAATGCCGAATAGAAAATTCTGGCGACGACGTATACATAGACGATAGTGATAACTCATGAAGTACTCATCTGTTTTACGTAGGCAAAGTTGGATGGGAGTGGTGTCCATACGTTGTCTAATCATGCCTGGTCAGGTGATCGGCAGCCAAAAAACCACTTGTATCGTGTGCGCAGACTATCAGAAAATGTTATATAGTATATTTATATACTTCTGTTAGCAGTGCACAAGGTTGTTACACTCCTTAATTAATCGACGTTTCGGATGCTTCGCTTTCGCCAGGGTCTGAAAGAGTCGAATCGGTTTGTCAAAGTGCTGGGACAAACACCTCCTCAATCCAGCATCGATCCAGGCCATGCCCGAAAATCATGGATGACCCCAGCGGCAACTCTCACCTTTTCACAAGACCGTCGACTGGATGATGTCTTCGACGACAGCCGCAAATGTTGGGCTTGGAAATAATATAAGACATTAAGCCATTTAGTCATAAATCGAGTCTCTAGACGTGTTTGATCACAGTGTTTGATCTAATGTCATCATTTATCATCTCTTTATGCAGAACTGGGGCAAATTTTTTGTTCGCATCTGATTATGCTGCAGCATACTTATTTGAGAAAACATGATGTGACGGAGACACAATATGCCTAACGCTAACGCTAACTGCAATAAAACATCAACAGAGAGCTTCCGCAGTTTGCGTAAGATGATGGCACATAATTCCTTCTGAAAGTGATTTTGGCATATGAATGTTAGGGCTCAAATGCAGTTTTCCTTACTAGCGTATTTTTAACCTTAGGATTAATATTTCCAGAAGAAGAATATGCATGTGCTGCAGAGAGCAATACATACTGAACAGAACGCGCATGCGTTGGAACTACGACTTCATTTTGAGAGACAGGTGGAAAGAGACTTCCGAAACCTCCTAGGCGCCGCTGAGAAGATCGAGTATGCGCTGCTTTGCCTAGTGTATACAGTCCGGTACGGCAGCCACTGCAAATGGGCGCCGGCGGGCGCCCGCCGCCACCACCCTCGGCGCCGCGGTATTAATAAGCCATAAATCACTCGAGCTTGGGAGAAAGCGAAAAATACAATTTTAGTCCATAGTAGACAGGGTAGATAAGCCTAACCCTATGCTTAAGAATGGGTTCAAGGCTTAGGCTTAGGCTTCACAGGAGTGGCCCCACCCAACTCCCTTTTCACCTAAATTTCTAAGATAAACTACGATAGGTGTAAGTGTAAGTGATAGCGGACACCATTTGTACGTTGCATCGCGTGCGCACATAGCTCAGTGTGTTGAGTGAATGATCGACGTTGTGGTGGTCAGGGGATCGAATCCTGCCCTGTGCCCCCGTTTTGCAAATACATATAGTATGCTGCATACGACTGCTGCAGTTATCTAACAAACTCCAACATAAAAAGTAGCCCGGATGGCTCAGTGGTTTGAGTGGCAGATTGCAATCTGTCCCTATCGCTGGTTCCACTCCATTGGAGATCCAGAGTTAAGTATCGCAGTGTTTGGAGTTCACTGCTTGGAACGTCCCCCGTGATCTCCTTCGGGTAGTCCAGGAAGGCATCCGGCAACGTTTTGCATAAATTTCGAAGATAAACTACGATAAGTGTAAGTGTAAGTATGTAATAGTAATAGTGTAAGTAATAGTGAAAAACCACTTTTTCAAAGTTGAGCGAAACCGGGAGAGAGTAACTCCGCCTTAAAGGACTGCTCCACGAAAGATAAATGACAGCGGTAGAACTACTTCGCAATGGATATGGAACAATTTATACGGATTTCAATTATTTCTGAGGATCTCGAATTGGATGAGCTTTATTATTCAGATGGGATAACTGGAGTACTGTGTCCATCTATCGAAGAATAACGGCCATTTTTGTATTCGCGAAGCAGCGTACTATAGCAGAAAATGGAAGAGTTGGCTTCGCTCATTGTGTATTCAGAAATGTTTCCCCATGAAAATCACAAAAAATGAAAAAACGTGAAAGTTGTGAAAATGGTCCCCTGCTTTATAGCCTTAACATATCCACTCTGTCTACTATGGACTAAAATTGTATTTTTCTTCGCTTTCTCCCCTCTGTTTTATAGCTCATAATACCAGGGCGCCGGAGGGTGGCGGTGGCCGGCGCTCATTTGCAGTGGCTGCCGGACCCGACTGTAGCTCCAAATGCGTGGGGTTCTCATTTATCCTCCCCATGGAGAGTCCTTGGAGAATCAGCTCCTGCTTCAGAAGTTTGCATGCACATAGTAGGAGTAGGCTCTTTACACTTGAGAAAACCGAAAATTCCTATTTCAACACTCAAGGGTCAGAAATTCCTAATTCTGTTACAATCCCCCGAAAATTTTTGGTGTAAACCTACTATACCTTAGCTATTTCTGCAGCGGGTTCTCACAGCACTATTGGGGCGTTGCCTCGTAACGCTGAGACTCATCGCCGTTTTGAAAAGCTTGAGTCACATTCCAATAATTTTACGATGCAATGTTGGCATTCCGATTCCGACGCCGGTAATAGCCGGTAATATGTAAATTTTACGAACTCTTAGCTTTGCGTCATGAAAAACTTCTCCTCAGAAACGCTGCCATGTTACGAATATGTACAATGCCAAAGTCCTGAGCTTTGCATCGATAAACCGTTGAAACTCTTCCATGACTAGGATATGGAACTGTAACTATTTGCTTTAAATATGATGCTTCTAGTAAGTGTGAGTCATCAGCTAGTCTCAGCGAACCTGATTTTTCAGAATTCATCTTCTGTGACAGATGACCGTACAACTCATTGTCGAACAGCTCCAAAATCCCTTTTAAACCGCTGAGCGTCATGGTAAGGGCTTGCGAGCATCTATCTAGACAATAGCTCGATGAAGTGGAATTGATAAGGGGATGCTGTTGGTAGTGACTCCAAATTCTCTAACCCTCATGCAGAAACAGATAAAGTGAATTACCTCCCAGAAGTGCTGAAAAAGTGGGGAGAAGGGTCAGAGAATATGGAATTGTGGGATCTCTGATAACTGTGTAGGACGAGCGCAAACCAAACGGCGTAATGGTTCGGTTAGAAACCCTAGCAGCAACGGTTGCCAGTTGCTGCCATCCTCCCCTTGATTGCTGCCGTCCCTCAGCAATTGCTGCTATAGCGCCGACAGATTGATCAGCAATCAAGGGGAGGATGGCAGCAACTGGCAACCGTTGCTGCTAGGGTTTCTAACCGAACCATTACGCCGTTCGTGCTGCGTTCGTGCTGCACAGTTATCAGAGATAGTGCGGAGAGAACAGTGAGACACTGTGGAAATGCCAGAGAGTAGGCTGGGTTATATTTGAATATGGAACGTAAAATAAAGTGAAAGCTCCGAAACACAGGTGGGCTAGGTAGTATACATTTACGTATGTAACACAGACGACTGGATCGAACAAATTATGGTAGAATTCGAGTATGTATTGGAATGATCTTTGTTGGACATTACTTTACCAACCTATTTACAAGTAATAATGAACTTCCTAGTTCGGTGAACTATATTGTTTAAATTTTTGGTGATCTTTGTCAGTAGCGGTAGAAAAAAAATGCTATGATTCTTTGAAAAACCACCAGAAAAAATAAAGGGTATGACCATATGTGTCCTTGCATGCGTGCACGGAAATTCATTCTCCAAAATTCTCTAAAAGCAAAATCCGTTTGTCTCTTGTCGCTGAACTCACTACCTTCTCTCATTCGCTCCTCAGCTCTGAAATTTGATATCCCGCGAAGTTGAAATTGACCCTTTTCCCATGAAGTTATGTTTGCAGTTTGCATGCATTAAACCAGGAATAATAGTGGAAAAAGGAGCTAAAGAGCACTTTTGCTGCTCTTCTTTTTCATTCCTTTCCTCTTCAGGTTTGGCTACATGCCATAAAAAGGAAAAAGAATAGCATAAATGAAAGGTTGTGTTGAAAGGATTGGATCCAGAAGGGGAGTACATATATTTTTCTTTCTCAGCACGTCCAGGATGTTTGGCGTATGGTATCGTTCACTCGATGGCTATCTTTCAACTTAAAAAAAATGCTCCAGAAATTCACCATTTGGTGAGCTGTCATATTTTTTTGCAACTATTTTTTTGTAAACCTCTGTGAGCTGCCAAAAGAGGTCTCCGCAGCTACATACCACTAGAAAAATTACGCTTAGACACATTATTTGTATGTTGTAGTGCAATAATAATTTTTTTTACCAAATCCCAGCAAAACGCGTATTTCCCCACTATCCGCCACTCCTGGTGTTTTTGATTTCCACGAGTACATCACGTCTGGATGTACATTATTTACAGTGCGCAGAACAGATTTATTGGAGCGTGAATAACCTGCAAGTGTTACTGCATCAGTAACCAGAATGCGTATCTGCTGCTGTTGCTGAAATAGCCGTTTTTACACATCTGTATTACAGTACTGTAGCGGCACTACCGACTATCATACACTATGGAGTTTATACCATAACCACCATATATTGGTATTCGAACGAATATTCGAATAATTCGAAAAACTGAAATATTCTATCATTCGAGTATTCGAATATTCGAAAGAGTAAACTCGAATACCAATGTATAATACCCACTATAGTATACAGTATTATATCACCGCTTTGCTATACTATGCTCTGTAAATAGTAATTTACTGTGTAAGCGTACTATATATAATAATATGCATTCTCTACACGTACTATATCATTCACTAATATGCCATATTATCCCTTGCACTACGTCCATAGTAGAGTGGCACCTACTTCTATAAAAAGCATGTACTATACATATCGTGCTGCATATGTACTATGCTCAATTGAAATATATAGTAATTGTTGGGTCTTTTACACAGTAACTTACTTAGCGTAGTATATAGTATGCATGCTCTACTACACGTAATATACCATACAGTACTACGTATTTCATCACGCTACTATAATATGTATATGTAATGCAGTGGTATCTACTTATATAAAAAGAGCGTACTATACGTATACAATGTGTACTATACTATACAGTGCTATACTATAACACTACTTTCTGCCACTTTGATGCTATGTAGTACCGTTGGTGCAGTAATGTACTATATGTACTATACATACAGTGCAGTACTATACTATTACTATTCCTGATACTGTAATATTTTGCTATAGCTTATTATACCCTGTGTACAGTAATATAGTGTGCATACTATGCCATTTACGCCGTACTATACTACCTACTACTTACTACTGCTTTGTTGTACATATTGTATCCTTATTACTGTAGTATCTGGTCATACATTATACTATATTACACATACTATACACAGCAATACTCGACTATATTACTAAGTGTATTTCACGTACGGGACGAGCAGCTTAATACAGTAGTGCAGTAGTAAATCTGGTCTCTGGGCTCATTTCTGAACATGCCATGATTTATAAGGCATTCAAATCTATAAAAAATACCAGCAGAAGTAGAAAAGTTGTTAGTTTCCACCTATTTTTATTTAGTTAAGCACATATATCTATTTGAGGCCGGTGTATAGTTGTTAAGTAGACTCGCCTAGTATGGAAATCCTGGAATTGTTGCATAGTAACTGGAATTTACTTGCTTTTATGATCCTAAGCCTCCCAGACTCGAACTCTTTCGAAATTCCCACGAACTATAGTGTGAGTGGCCAGCAAGGTGGCCAGGCTCCTGCGCGCCGAACAACAAGAGGCGTTCGAGAGCCCGGATAAGTCTGGCCGTCCGGCGCGAAATTCCCATGCTTAGCGAGCCGTCGTGGGAGCTCACTGGTCAGTCGTCTCCCCCGGCTCGGGCATCCAGCCCTCCTTGGTCTATACTCGACCCTGCAGCCAGTCATTGAGTGATGGGATCTGTTCGTTAGTCGAGTGCTACTGAACGGAGAACCACTGCTGTGTGTGTGTGTGTGTGCAATTTCACTTATTGTAATGTCATTGCGCGAAGAAATCCTGGCCCAACGTCTGGTGTCTCACCGTCTCGGGCGCTACTAGCGACACTCTCTCGCTGGAGAGTTGTACAACGGCCGCGGAATTTTTCAACAAGCACACAACACACCAAACGACTTGCCACCGGGGCTGACAACAAGAAATCGCTTGTAGTCGGCGATTAATTATCACGTCCGTCGTGTTGTGAACATCTGCTGTGTGCAATCGCGTCCGTCGCCGCCTATTTCTCGACGCCTGTGCACTCGTTCCGGCGATGAGTCAGCTGCGGAATGTCGTAGCTGTTGAATTTCTCGAAGAAGTTCATGAAAGAATATGTTTCTAATAGGAATTCTCCTAGGGAAAACAAAGAAAGCATAAACGACCAGTGGTCGAAACTACGAATTATTTGTGGAAAAGCCAGGATGGCTAGATTTCCAGCACTTTCTCCGATGAAATCGGCCATCATCCGGCCAATACCAATGGGGTCGCAATTGCGGACAAAGTCCGCCCCCGTGCACTCCCTGAGCTAACACACCATAGCATTTTCGCACAAATTGGAGAACAATCCATCTACTCGCATGTCATGGCTTTGAAGGCTGCAAGCTCCGTATCTCGATCCAGAATGCATGGGCTAAAATATTGGAAAATTCCATCGAGAAATCCATCGAGGGAATTCAAGAATTTTGCAATTTTTTGCAGATTTTTCTCCAAACATAAACTTATGGAGTTTTTTTTTCTTGTGAAAATGCTGTACTATATGTGCCATGCCACACAGTACTATACGCGTCATAGTATACAGTACTTTATCATTGTTTTGCTGTGCTTTGTCTTTTACGCACTTGTACAATACATGTGCCATACAGTACCTATTTTTTAGTATAGGTACATACTACGCCATATGATAGCCATACAATAGCATATTATCGTTTCGGTATATCCATAATACAGTAATATACCACACTACTACACTATCAGTACTACATAGACTATAAAGTACTACACTATCCTGTACACTACACTATAAGTACTAGACTATAAAGTACTATGCTATGCTACTACTTACTTCTACTTTGCTCTACTATACTGCACCTTTGCATTCACTAATATGTATACTGTGCATACTATACCATTAACACAGTATGGTATATTCTCTTTTACGCACTAGCATACCACATATCGCATACAGTACCTATGCCATTCACATAATATCATATTGTCGTTTCGGTCCATAATACAGTAATATACCATACTGCTACACTATCAGTACTAGACTATAAAGTACTATACTATGCTACTACTTACTTTGCTATGCTATATTCCACCTTTGCATTCAGTAATATGTATACTGTGCATACTATATCATTTACGCATTCACCATACTATCTGCTACTTACTACTAATTCACTGTACTAAACCGACCGTACTCCTATTACGGTATCATATATGCCCATGCGCTCTCTATTATACTATACATATATTTCGTAGTCTGAAATATTCAAAAACACCTCAAGGTAACTCCCAGCTCTCCCAATTTTTTTGCAGATTTCCTTCCGAACTTGAACATGTGGATATTTTTCTGTGGAAATGAAGAAAAATTCCAGTGGCAAATGGGTAAATTTTGCCGCTGATCAATTTTTGCTTCACGATTTTCCCGAATTCTCAAGAATCATAGGTAGATCTTGAGCAGTAACAACCCTTCGAAACGAAGTAGGTGGTGGTCCAAGCAAAAAAAGTGAAGTTTTCGGGAAATTCGAATCACCCCTCATTTTTTAGTCGAAAACGAATGTTTTTAGGCAGCTCGGGGAAAAAAGTTTACTTCTGGAATATAGGATGGTCTCTCCGAATCTTGGGATGACTTTGCCTGCATTAAAAGCTACTGGAAGTAGTGGTTTTTTCACCTTTACACCGGCTCCAACGGTTTCACTCAGGTCCCGTGATTCTGTTCCAGCAGCTTTCGCGTACTTTCATCGATGAAATGCACTTTTCCAGAATTTTCTTCACCAAGATGCCATCCTATGAGCGTTTTTCCCTAGTTGTCAGAGCCAAGAAACGAGATTTATAGTTCACTTGGATAGCATTATGACATGTGCGCTCATATTTCATCATGAACAACTGGCGCTACGGAGGCTATCATATCGCCGTGAAGATCCAGAAAATCCCCGCTGCCCCTGGTAACCCTGGAACCATTGAAAAGCAGGCAAGACCTCGAAACAATGAACAATTTGCGGTTCGCAGGAGCAGCTGGTTCGCAATCCCTCACACTGCTCTGTTCTTATCTCTAAGATGATCTCTAGCGCCCCGCCAGAAGTCATTCGTAGCGTAAAGCGTCATCACTTGCTGTTTTTGTGCTGCTGTACTCCCGACAACTACCAAAAGAAAGTGTCTGATGGCAGGTGAGACTCGGTTGTCACCACGTCCAGCTACTCGTGCAGGCGTGAAACGCACGACCCGGCTGTCAGTGGTCATAGGATTCGGCCATAACTCGGCGGTAACGAGACCGGGAAGTCGTCAAGCCGAGGCCAGCTGGCTGCTCGAATGGATTTCCTCGTGTCCACCCTCATTCACCTTGACAGTCCCTGACGTCGTCTAAATGGAGCCCGTCAGATCCTATTACTCACATGTGATTCAGCCGTCAGGTATTGCCGACGGCAGGATCAGTTTTCGCATTTTTCCCAGGGAAAGAACTCTTTGAGAAGAAGCACGCGCACCTCTTGAGTTAAAAAATTCAGAGAATCTCCTTGGTTTTTTTTTCCTCTGAGTTTTTCTTTCCAAGTAGATATTTCCCAGAATGATTTTTCAAAGTGTTCATACTCCCGCCAGTTTTCAATCTCCAATTTAGCATCTTCATTCTGATGTGGTATGATACCGAAAATTTCTCGATTGAAAACAGTCGGCAGCTCATATATCGTTCATGCTATTTTCACATGTTCAAAAATCAGTTCGGTGTGCTCTCGATTGTGTCAGGTTCTGTCAATTGGAGCACATTATATTCCCTGCTGACCAGCGTTCTCTTCCATCTACTAGAACATTTGAAGCACTTAGGCTTTGAGAAAAATTGATGGAAATTTCCACGTTATAAAATTGATGGAAAGTTCCACGTTGATGGAAATTAGAATTGATGGAAATTTCCACGTTATAAAATGTCTACTTTACCCTTATTTGCAACAATTTTTTTTTCAAAAAAAAATATTACCCATCTGCTTTGTCTCATATCTTCAAGCCTGGATGCGTCATGGAGACTGCCTATGGTGAACGTGTTAATGCACCCGAATTTACCCTGTACCTAGAACCGATCAAAAGGGGTTTATACCCGGATAGTAACCTTAGGTAACCATACCTATTGGTGTGAAATTACCTATCCTTCCAATGATACATCCGCGCCCCGTATTTCTGCGAAATACTCGTGGTGAGGCATGTTTTATCGAGATTACCCAGGGTAAGCGTGCTGTTAACACGGATGTTAACATCTTTGCACTGGGTAACCTCGATAACGCGTGCCGACCGTGGGTAATTAGTAAAATAATAAACGTAGTAAAGTGATTTCTTCAGCACGAATCATTCAGATTACCCAGGGTAAACATAGTATAGTGTCGTTATGGTGAGTCCGCACATTAATTTCTTCGGAATTTCTCACCATTTCTCTCATTTTTAAGATCCGAGCAGAGTAAAGAATAGTTTTCCCTGGGTGATTACGCCGAAAATCGCTGACGACTGGCACGTGGAATGGTTTCAAAGAAGTTTGTTGCGATCCGTTTACACCATCTGGAGGTGTCACTTCCTGGCATTTATGATGCTCGAAGCTATTAGTCAATTTTTCACACGATTATTACAATTCTGAAGGTTTCCCTTGTCTCTGGGTAGGTCTAGGTCGCCACCGGTCCGCACGAATCATTGAGATTAGCAAGGGTAAACGTGCTAACAGACAGAAATGTACCCGTCCTTACCACTGGCGTCAACACGTTTACCCAGAGGAATTTGAATAATCCATCTAAGGACCGCATGCGCCATTGAGATTACCCAGGGCAAACTGTTGACACCACACAAACTTATCCATTGTTAACATGAGCGTCGACACATTTACCGCGGGTAAGCTCAGTGATGCATCCAGGCCCAGTCCCTGGGATTTATCTCATGAATGAAATTTGCTTGTGGACGGCAGCCATGACAAGTTCTCTGATGGTGGAAATGTTTGTAGGCTTTCCGGAATATGAAAGTAGGTGAATGGGAAAGAAACACGTTCAAAGACCTTCACCTCTGAACTGCTTGAATCCTGCCTCTTCATGCTTGAATTTCTCATTGTCTTCTACCCTGAATATGCCTGCAAATCTCTGCAAAATTTTCTGGACATTTTGCTTCTGCCTTATTTCCAAGATGGTAACCTGATATCTTCGGCGTCGTCTGACATCTGCGTCAAAGTTTGCTTTAAAACCTCATGTCCACAAGCCACATGCCATGTGTTCCGAGTGACTGCAAAAAGGAACCTCTCCAAAATGTCAGCTAAGTAGGCGGAAAATCTTAAGGATTCAAGGAGTGAGAAAATCCAAGAAAGTGAAAGTTGAAGACGAGAAATCTTGGCACAGAAAATGTATGGTGGTTCTAAGCTGAGCTGTTGAAAAAAGCGGCTCGATTAACCGAATGTGTCAGAAGCTTGAAGAAACATATGAGTTTCCATGCGTCCATACGAGAACTGGTCCCCAGGTTCTCATCTTACGTTGTCGTCTGGGTCTCTTTCAATGCTGTGTTCTCTCATTCTAGTGCTCTAGCTGTTGGTGACCACACCTGCGCTTCACCAACATCTCAAATTTTGCTGATCTTCTTTGCGTGTGAGCTCTGCACCATTATTCAGTGAATGAATGAATGAATGAATGAATGAATGAATGGATGAGTGAATGAATGAATGAATGAATGAATGAATGAATGAATGAATGAATGAGTGAATGAATGAATGAATGAATGAATGAATGAATGAATGTCATGAATGAATGAATGAATGCCATGAATGAATGAGTGAATGAATGAATGAATGAATGGATGAATGAATGAATGATTGCCATGAATGAATGGTTGAATGAATGAATGAATGAATGAACGAAAGAAGAGGCAACTTCTACTTCCGCTCCTAACTCCAGTATTATGCTTCTGTTGAGCATGCACCTGTACCCTGTTGGGGCGGGGGCAGCGAGTCAGGCTCTACTGTTGGTCTGACTTAATTAATCTGTGGTAGAGCTCGCAACACCACTTTTTGCAGGTATGGCGCTCCACATCGGCTGATACCCCTACAGGGATCTTGAGAGGCTGCAAGGGGCTTTTCCCTCCACAACGTTTGGAAGTATTTCTGTAGGCCCATCCAGAACCCATGTGCGCTCAAAAATTTCTGGATAACCCAGCAGATCCATGTCCAACGCTTCCACGTCCATAACTCGCTGCACAGCTCGCGCTCACTCTCGACTCGGCGAGTGTCGGTCGCCGACCAGCCGACACTAACTGACCGACCACATGTCTCTCGGCTCGGTCCTATTACAACTGCTGTGAGTGCCGTGGTGGTGGCGGCAGCAGTGCCCAGTGCTTTTTCCGGATTCGCGCTACACTTCTCACTATACACCGACGAGTGCACATTTAGTGGAAATACGCCCAATTAATTCTCGTCCACGTCAGCGGTAGTCAAGATTCCTGACGCTTCCTAGGAGTCTTTTAATGTGGTTGGCAAAAAATACTATAGTGAGTGAAAGATTCTGGGTGTGGATTTTTGGCCGTTTTCTCGTGGATTTTTCGGTAGATTTTATCGAATTTCTGGATATTTGTCATTTTTGTAGCTTCGATGGAGTTTTTTATGCTTCGAGTTCCATATTTTTATTTTCATCTTACTATATATTACATGCGATATACTACTAATGTACTACAGTATTATTACGTACTAAATATGTTGTTGTAACCGCACATACAACACTACGTACATTAAAGTACTAAGTTCTGCATAATATGCTATACTTTGTACTATATCATGTACGATATGCTATAACATAATATATACTATTATATGTATTTATCAAATAAATTGTGTTACATACGCTATACTAGTGCATATACTACAATATAATTACGTACTTAATATGTTGTTGTAACCGCATATATAACACTACGTACGCTAAATTACTACGTTCTGCATGATATACTATACTGTGTACTATTATATACGCTATAACATAGTATAATACTATATGTATATCAAATTAATATAATACTATGATAGAATATATACTACATTTTTAATATAATACTATGATAGAATATATACTACATTTACTATATACTACATATTTATATATAATACAATACTCCATAGTAAGTATAATATTACCACGTATTTATTATTATATATTACGTGTTAACTGTATCTTTTGCGTAACTCACGATGTGAAATGGGTGAATTGACTATATATTTATCTTACTAAAGTTATAAAGTCTCACATTCCAGGTGAGTCCGTAGTTTGGCTCTAGTACATATATGAAAGGTTCTCGCAAACCCAACTTATCCATATTTTGCCATGGCCCTTAGTAAAGTGTCCAGTGCGATCATCATCACCTTCAGGGGCGATGATCGCACTTCGCGTTGGAGAGGAGTATGGTGATCATCGCCTCAAATGACCCAGCTGACCTCACCGACACTTCACTACGGGCCCATATTTCATCATTTCTTATCACTAGCACCACCTGCTCAGGTGAAATGACCAAGTCTTTGTCCGTGAAACTCGTCCCTCGCAGGCCAACAGGAACAAATCTCCCGAAAATTCCATGGATTTCGTTACAATGCGAACAGTGTTCTCCGGATAATCTTTCACACCAAATAAGCATTTTCTCCGAACAAAAAGTCTCGTAGTCTTCCTTTCTTCTTTGCCCCATGCTTCCCTATTTACAGATTTTTCGGTTCAGAAAATTCGGATACCTCATTCAGAAGCTCTTATAAAGGCGGAAGATCATTTTTTCCTAAGAGCCCGGCGACAGAAACAAGAAAAGCCGCCGAACATGCTTCAAAATATCGAATTTCCTAGCTGTGCCCGTAATTTCACCACTCATTGGTCCTTACATGATTCTTAGTCACTTAGTGAAGTAAACAAGTTTTTAGGTATAATTTATTTATTTGCGGTATCATTTACTTACTTGTTTAGTTGTCTATGCGAGTAATCGCTCTCAGTGACGCTCGAAGCTCTAGAACATTCAATATTCCTTATTTTAGCGTGTCGTGCACTGATTAGCCCATATTTGCCCATCCCAAAACAGTAATCGTTCTTAATTTCTGGATTTCCGTCATTCCTTAAGATGTAGCCTCCTGGTTCTTCCTGTAATTAAACCTTTCAAAGTTTACCAACGTTGTTATTCGATGTATTACGACTGTAATTGATTCTATATGACATCCCTTTTTTTGGGAAATTGTTTCTGTCAAGCTGATATTAAATCGAGTTTAACTTTTTCCACTGCAATATGATCGAAGGTTATGTGAAAGTGAGAACTATGGTTAAAAATCCTATGATTGACGATGATAATCGACCTGATTTGTGTTTTCAAGCGCGTCTGCTTTACGTATGACATACGCACCCATCTGAATCTATTTTCACTACACATACATGTAGAGGACAGTGCAAATGTGATACGTATGAACAGATCCTAACAATAAGTTCTATCTGGGCAATTTTGGGATTTGTCGGATATCTACTACACTCAGGACCTATTGAAAGCTAAATATTTCTCTGGATCTAGATAATAATTTCGGCACGAAACCAAAAAATCCGAACAATTAAAGAAACGGAGGTCGTACACTCTTGAATTTAGCCCGTTATATCTGAAAATGGAGGCGGAGCCGACTTTGCGATTGGCCATTGGCGCGAATTGAGCAATCGTAGAGCTTTGCCACACCTCCTCTCTTGCTATGGCGCTCAACACCTTACATTTTTTTATTTATTTACTTTACATTTCTTATTTTTATACCACAATGTGTCGATGAGAGACCAACCAAAACATTTTACTTTACTATTCTAGACAAGATGATCTTGTATAAGTTTTGAGGCGTATTTGATGCTACAAGTGCGCGCAGAAAATTATCCTTTCCTCTTCTTCATGCGTCGACGCGGTAGCGACGGAACCAGATGCTAGCTCAGCGATAAGCGCGAAACCAACATGCTGGAAATACCGTCTTTTGTTTGTGAGGCTCAATTCTCACTTACAGTGGCAAGCACATAAGCAGCAGCCTGAAGGGAGTCAAACGAGGCGGTCCGAATCTGTTACGCTTCAAAAACTCAAGCGAAAGCCAAGAAATTCGCGGCACTTACTATCTCTCCTCTGATAACTCTGCAGCACGAACGCAGCCCGATCGACGTAATGATTCGAGTAGAAACCCTTGCAGCAACTGTTCCCAGTTGCTGACATCCTCCTCTCGATTGCTGCTCAAGCTTTCGTTCCCTCAACAGCAGTTGCTGTCGGATGGCAGCAATCGAAGGGAGGATGGCAGCAACTTGGAGCCGTTGCTGCTAGTGTTTCTACTTGAACCATTATGCCATTCGGACTGCGTTTGTGCTGCACAGTTATCAGAGTTTGTGCAGGACCATCATCGGTCCTTGATTTTATCGAATTTTCATGCGTTTAGTTTCGGCGTGGTCATTGGCATTGTCTGGCATGCTGAACATGAATAAAGGCGTGAGCAATAAGCCCTCGGAAATACATTGAAAAAGTCACTGAATCAACATCTACACGCGAAATGTTCTTTAGTTCATATAATATTGGACATATAGCTGACATATAACTGTTCAACTGTTCCTTTTTTTTTGAAGAGGCTAAAATCCGAAATTTCAACGAGGTTGAAAGACCAAATAGTATGCATAAATGTGCATGGATGTGGCTGAGCTATTCGTCGAGAATCTCCAGAAAATTAATGGAAAAAGCTGAAAATTTTGGAAATCTAACTGATATCCTTAAAGTTTTCTGCCTGTCACGACGTTACCCTCGTTTTCTAAAGTTGTTCAATAATCTCCCGCCTGGAATCCATGCGACAACCCGTCGGAGATATGACCGTTTTGTTACCAACGGACATGTTTCGCAGAACTTCACCAGCTGACTGTCTGACCTTCATGATTCAGCGGTTCACTGTTCGCGCACAGAATCCGCCCTCGTGAATGATGTGAGTAACATCTGGTGTCGATGACCGAGCGATGACGAACGGCTCGCGGCGGCGCACCTTGAGCTCGCCGCGGGCCACCGCTCACCTGAGGTCCGCAGCCGCGCCTGTCCACCTGCACTGCTTTGTCGTTGTGATGCATTGGCCCTCGGCGTTAGTGGTGATAAATGTTTAGTACAGCTTGCACCTGCAAACTGCACTTCGCATGAGGAACGCGGGATCAAGGTAGTGCTGCGCTCGGGCTACTATGATCCTCGCGCCCTGGACGAGATAGACTCGAAAGAGCGTACTGCTTCCAATTAGAGAGGAGAAGCCTTCCCGTTTCCTGATTCCCACCTTAAAGCTGCTGCAATCTCAGGCGGGCAAATGGCATAACCTGTAGTTTTTTCGAGATGGTGTTTGTGTGGGAGTGACTTGCATCTTGTTGAATCCAATCACTTCACTTAATTCTATGAATGAAAAAAAAAACAAAAAAAAAAAACGAAGTCCAACTCCTATAAATGGACATTTTCCTGAACAACGGAAAGCTCGAGAATTTTGAACAGTGATGGCCTTCAAATGGCCGAATTTTACAAGGTTCGGTAGGACTTCTACGGATCACGTGCCTGTTAAAGTGGCTGAAAATTTCTGGAACATTTCTTTGCGAAAAATCCAGCATCTATCAATTTTTAGGTGAGTAATCAATCTACAGTATTAATTCTATTGTTTACTCTATTCAGGGAGTTTTCATTTTGCCTTTGGCCACGCCCCCATTTAGAAACAACGTCTTTTTAGTCTGCTATCCCAAGTTGAATGAACATATACATGTCTCTCTTTCTTTTCTAGTCTATGTATTCCGAAAAAAATACACAGAAACCCTAAAAACGCTATATATTTAAAGTTTTTCTCCACAAACTTCAATATACAGAAGCAATGTATAGAATTTTCTGGATAAATTTTTTTTGCGTGGTGGGCTACAAACTATATACACAGCATTCCTTGTCAACGCTAAAACCTAAAACAACCCTGAAAAGCGTACTCAGTTGAATCTCGCACGAATATTATAAGGGAACAGGGAGTTACCACAACACATGTCTTATTGTAAAAACACGAGAATTTCCCACCGCTGTTCGTTGATAGAGCTAATATTTCCTTTGCAGAGTGATTATGTAGTTTGCACTGAGGATATTGAATTATTCCGCATCTGTGTATTTAGTTATTTTTTTTCGAGGGTTGGAATGAGAAGATATTTCGAGTTGAGGAAGTCTTGAAAATAGTATTTTAAGGTAGTATATTGTATAAAAATCTACGCATATACGTATAATCTATATTATATAAAACTCTATATTATATAAAAACCTAAAACAAATATATAAAAATATTATATAAAAGTAGTGCATTAAAATAGTATACTATATAAAAATCTGCTTATATAGTTATTTTTTCTTCGAGGGGTTGAAATGAGAAGATATTTCGAGTTGAGGGAAGACTTGAAAATCACTTCCTCAGCTTCGTGGAAAATTTTTTCGTCAAATTTTTAGACCTGCGAGAATGTTGCTCAGTGTTTTTTTTCAACCCACATTTGCTGCTACCACTTTTAATTAACAACTAGCTACCCTAATATTTGTTTTCCATGTGCAACCCAGCTCGAATTATATTTATTTATATGCACTCCAACGAAGATTACTTCAGGAGACAAATAGTTATCCTTCACTTTTTTTTGCAGAGATAAAGCCTAATCTTTCAGTATTAAGTAAACGAACTTCAAACGAGTTCTATAAGAAAAATGTGCCATAGTGAAAATTTCACCGAGATTAGAGAACAGACCCAATCTCTTTCCCAAAATGCTGGAAACCTGTCCCATACCTGTCTTTCACGAGTCATTTCGCCGTGGATATCCTTTGAATTAAACAAAACCAGGCATTTTCTTCGTTCCAGAAGAATTGTGCTTGCATTCGAATCCTCGCCGCTGACGTCCTAGCTTTTGCTCTTGGAAATGATGTTCTTTGCCCCTTCAGCTTCCAGAGGGGAAAGAGCGTTCATGGAGTCGAACTTTACATTCGAAAGTATTTTTCGAACTTCCGAATTTTCAAGTCCTCTTACTTTTCGTAAACATTTATTTATTTAAGTCATTTATTTAATTCGGTTAGAACTCTACCGTGGAAGCACCGGTGGCTGACGCAGCCACGGACGGGGAAGGCAGGGAGGAGGTGGGGGGAGGGACGAAAAAATCTGTTCTCAGGAACATTGAGGTCTTCACTCTTCGACGTTTCGAGAACAAAATTTAAAAAGTTGATTTGAAGCCTAGATCTCCGAGAATAACTGGTCAAAGATACCAAGAAAATCAGGCAATCGAAGGAAAACTAATGCCAAATTTTGATAATTTTATAAAATAGTTATGAAAATTGCTAACCGATTCTTTGAAACCTACGCATTTTATGAGCGGACACATGTGAAATGTGCTATAGAAGCTGCAATATGTATCTGGTTTTATTTCAGTGGTTCTTCCTTGAAATTTCTACCTAGAAGTTTCTATGCATTGACTGAAATTAGATACCCCTTCCTGGCACAGGCTCATTCCAACCGAAACCATCCTGGGATCATAAATCGGCCACCTCTATCTCTATCGGGTTTTATTATACTAATTTCTTCTTGTCTGCTTCTTCCAGAAAAAGGACTTCGTTGAAAATTTCAACAAGTAATCGAGAAATTTTGTCGGATATTGTTTCTAGAACTATGTAGTTTTTGCATCCTCATGACCGAATTTTAGCGACTACCCCTCCTAATGGATCCTATTCCGAGACAACTACCTCCCGTTCCTGGATTTCAGCTAAACTCCTCGCTCACAATGATTCACAGCACATTTCGCAACATCCACCGAACACTTGTCTGTCAACGGCTCCGTGGAAAACAAAACTCGTCCGCCGCTGCCGCCGCCGCGGCGCTTTGACAAAAAACGCTGTCATCGCGCCGCGCAAAAAAGCCGTGTGTGTGGCAAGTTGTTGTCATTGGCACGGTGCCAATTCTGTCACACTCTTTGTCGATTTGTCATATGCTTTAATGTTGCGGGTCAGAGGTGTACGCGGCTGTTGTCAGCACGGCCAGTTTAAACCCGCGTTCGTATCGAGATGACCGCCCTGGCTGCTGTTGGCCACCGCGGCTCATCCAGCATCACTGGTGTTCATCGTGGATTTTCTGGATTTTCGTCCGCGGTGGTTTGAAGGCGGCAGCGATCGTTTCGCGGACTTTATGGCACTTTATTCAGCAGTAGGGGGCTATTAAACATTGCCTCAGGCATACTTACCTATTGCTGCCGCCTACTCTATAACCCTGGAGGAGTTCTCTTCCAGATGAACTAGCCAGGACTTTGCCAACCGATTCATTTGACTGCTATCGATGTTCCGAGCCGGGATTCTCAGATTACCCCATCAACGTCGGGTTTGGGGCCACTTCTGGCCGTGGCGTGCCCCCGACCGTGTGCCCTCGAGTTGTAAAGACCCCGTTCGCTTCCTTTGAACTCACCGTAGATGAGGCAACTGTACACCACACCACTCCCAGTCAATTTACTGTCCTTCTGGTACGGCTGACCATTCGGTTACTATTGCTGCACCTGTTTATGCTCCTATCGCTCTCTATGTCTTCCTAACTTTTCTGGATTCCTTTTCGATATCCTGTGCTTCCTCTGGTGTGTTCGATAGTTTTCCAGTATTTCTGGATTTGCTGGAAGTGATCGTGACAGATTTTTCTAGTATATTCTTATATTTATTTGTTTGTTCTACTGCTATTGAGTACGTTGGTCATTTAGGTGGGGAAGAATGAAGCAATAAGAAACATGCAAAGAAAAAGAACCAGGAAAATGAAAGCACTAAATCTAGTGCCATCTAAAATAGTCACTATTCTAATTTTCTTCTCGCTTGTTTCCTAATGCATCCATCTGTCATGTCTCTTAGGCTTTCATTCTATTTATTTATTTATAATTTGCTCCATTTGTCTCTACGCGTCATTTCTTTCTCAGCTGAAGGCGTAGTTTAGCGTCGCCATAGAAGCACTCTGAAAGGGTGATCTCTCCATTCTTTATGATTGAATGTTTAATGAATTTTGTTGACCACTAACCGATTTCGGACCAAAAACCTCTACGACATATGAATCTAGGACTAACTTAGGTACGCAATCCTGAAAATGACAGCTTGTCTTGTTGTCACTTCCGCCATAGAACTTAATGTCTTCATCGGATTTCTATCTAGAGATTACCTCGCGAGAGTTATGAGTTCCGGATAATGCGAGGGATTCGAGCAGTTTTAGCTTCAGCCTTAGATAATATACGCCTATAAATTTTTGGTTCTGACTTCTCAGTGCTGCTCGATTTTCAGGATTCTTTCCCTCCTGGTATTCAAATATTCCGAGCGTTCTTTTGCTTTATTGGATGCCTTTATCGCACGTCTTATGTTTTTCTTGTGCCACTTCTATTTTTTTGAGGCTTGATCAATTTATTTAGCGTCAAAAAAATTAGAAGATTCGCAACATCCATAGGCTTACATTTCTCAGATTCGTTTGATTCTTTTACTATTCCGTTCTACTAGAGCTTTTTACTACAACCTGTGGACATTTTGCATATTATTCTTCATATATCTCAGCCTCTTAATCTCAATGCTTTCAAAAATTCCTTCATTAATTTTGATGTCATTGCACCTCATCGGCCTTTTCTTCCACCGCCTGATCACATTTGTGCTCTTCCTCTACTCTCTGTTTCTATTATACATTCGCTGACATGAATTTTACCTTTTCAAAGAAATATTCCCATTAAATGCGAATTCATGTAATATTTTGCAGCACGAAACATTCGTTTTACAACTACCTATATTAAGAAACACCCTCTTTGAATACGCTCTTTAGTCGATTTGTCTAATAGTGATTTCTCAGAAACGTGAAAAAGATCCTTTTGCAACTGTTTCCAGGGAAAAATCATGTAATGATTCGTTTGGGGACCAGTTCTCGTTTAAAACAACTACCAGGTTTTGATCTCGCTCTCTCCTCATTGAATCGGAAATCATGGTAAAAGTTGTCTCACCGATTTTCTTCCTTTTTTCGAAGGATCCAAAGCTTTCCTCAGGTTCCGTTTTCTGGATTTTGGAGACTTTGTGAGAAGCGAAAACTTCCCCATGACAGTAATTTTCTATTTTCTACAGGGTGGACCACATGAATTCTGATCCATGGGTTTCTTTAGGGTGGTCCACATGAACTATGACGCAAAAAAACTACCCACAAATTTCAACCAGTCCACTCGAATGAGGAATATTTTACTTTTATTCAATAGGCACAAAACTATACATACATAAGATCTCGTTCATATAAAAACTCTCAGCAACCGAACCTTCAGCCTTTGCGACCCCTTGCATTCAGGAGAAGGATGTTTGATCTTATAATGTCCTATGAAATACTCTATGGATGCACAGGGCTTAAGTCAAATAAGCTGATTGAATTGAGAGCATCGAACACTAGAGGAGGCCCCTTCAAAGTAGTAGTTCCTAGGGCGAAAAGCAACGTAAGGCATTATTTTTTCGTAAATCGTGCCGGATCTGAATTTCAAAAACTCAGCAAGAAAGAAAAACAACTTATTCCACCTAAGCTGAGTTTATTTAAAAGTATGTTGATGAGAAACTTGTGATCCCACGAATTCATTTTATTCTTCTCAAACTCAGACAGGTAAATTTTGTTGTGTTTGCATTGTTGGTTGTGATTTCGTTTCATGTTGTTCCTGTTCACATGGATAACCCATATAATAAATATCAATATGAATATAAAAACTCTGCGAATCCAACTGACGTCAATGTGTTAATACACTTAAACCTATCCGCTGGCAGTAATTTGCTGTCAGGTGCTCGTTTTTGTTACCAATATGTCTAGCAAAGCCGAACTTTGAAAGGAAGGTCCTTGGCTCACAATTTCATGCCGAATTCGTTCACACTCAAAATGACCGTCTTTATCTTCAATACTGATGTCAAATAGCTTCTGGAAGTTCTTGAGGATGCGCGCGACCATTCCTTTCGTCCTATTCCCCATCAGGGCTCTTTTCAGTGGATCCAGTGGCTTGTGTGTGAAAGAGCAAGCTTTCTGCTCCAAGATCGACCATATAGCAAAATCCGAAGAAATGAGATTGTGCGAGATTTGATGACCAAAAATCCTTCGTCCAAATACCCGGAATATTTGTCTCACAACATTCAGGTGTCCTTACGACGTGGAATGGTGTCCAATTCTGTTGGAAGGTCCGACCGATGTCCTTTTTTCTGGCTTGAGGAATCACCTCATCCTCTAAAAAAATTGATTTTCTATAGCCCATCACAGTTATATGGACGATCCTGTGACGACCACCCTTTCTTGGTTGAGGCCTGTCGTCCACTAGGGCATTGGGACGGCTCATTCTATTTTCAGGGATTAGTTAGTGAATAAATAGCGCACGAAGCTGCTCTTCCTATCTGCTAGGCTTCATGATTTGCCCTTACTTTTGACGTTTTGAATTCTTCCCAGGTTTTTTTCCTTGTACATTGGAGAAAAATCCGATTATTTTGGGGTGTAAAGCTTCAATTAGTGTTTTTATCATCGTCATGCACGTATTTCCCTCTAGCTTCCTTAAATTCTCAAAAAATCGGAAATATCCTCAATCGTTCCAGGGGAACTTGTAGTTACGTACTGAGGCCCGAATTCCCGGATGTCACTCATTTTCCAGGTGCACAGTGTGTGATATGTTTCTTTCATTCTTTCTTTTTTATATGTCCACATACCTCACCTGTGCAACGCTGCTGCGTAGTTTTCTGGAATTTTCCTGCAGCTGTTGCTCGTAATTTCCCAGGTGTTTTACAACAAATCTCCAGGTTGACAAGATCCAGGAAGCCAGTGAGCAATTATATTTTGCTGACTGACTGCCACACTCACATTCCATCGCTCCACTCTTCCGCATCCGCCGACCCCGTCGAACCACCTCATGACAACTGTCCATTGTTTTTACTGCTGCGGCTCTACTTATGCCAGCTGTAGATACACGGTGTTCGGCTCGGCGGCCTCGTCGATATGGGCCATCTCTGCCCATTTTTTCGGCCGATTTTTTTTCATGCAGTTTTACGTAATCTTCGCTGTTTTTGCAGACCGCAAAAGCACCGCGTGCACTCACCGCCGCCGGGTTGATCAACGCGGACCGCCACGCCACCCCCGACAGCCGTCCGCCGCTTTTTACAATGCGACCTGTAGCTTATTTTTTGCTCCTCACTGGTATTCAATCGATATCGGCCCTAGGTGGACATGGATTAGTGAATCCGCAAAGTGCCTGTAATATACGGTGAGTCTCATGGATTTTCAATGTCTAATTTTCCAGGAAATTTTCGTAGGAATCCATATTTTTTTCCATTTTTTCTCCACAAAAGGGCGTCATTACTGATCCTTGATCTTTCGATTTCTATAGACCCCGCCCATTTTTAGGTGTGAAAATGGAGGCATGTGCGCGTTCTCCTTTGATAATCCACAGTTTCACAGCTGTATCTGCTTGATGGGCGTCTACGAAGGTGACAGATGTCAGTACGAAGGTGAGTATCGTATGGAACTGTTCGCTTACGGTATTCTACCGTCTGAAGTACTATCTAGTATTCAACCATAAGCTTCTTTTTTCTGGAAGCTTATGAAAAAAGTCCGCTGTTTTGCTCTTTTACGAGGAAAACTCAGGTTCTGAGGAGCTCGTGTAATAGAGCAGTGTAGATCGACACATTGATCGCCTAAAATAAAAAAGTGTCGAGTGTGCGAGGAATAAATCGATATATTGATTGCCCAGTATAAAGACGATCAACATATCGATCATCACCTATAATCACACGATCTTCTGTGGACTGAGGTGTGGAGAAGTGGTACCGATCTGCTCATGAGACTTATTATGAACTTATTAATCACCTTCTACTTTTACACATCTCCCATTCCACTTATTGTTCGGCAACTAGCGATGAAAATCAGATGTGTACATCCTCTGCGTTCTCTACTTCCTAATGCCCTATCTGCTCAGGTTCCGCTTAGGAGTGGTAATCGATATATTGATCGCCGTCTCGATATATCGATCGCGCTTTCCTCCATACTGGAAAAGAATGCACCTTCATACAACATATTTATCCTAACAAGAAGAAGTAAGAAGTAGTAAGATTCAACTTTTATTAAGACTAAGACAATGAAGTTTCCACCCGTGGTTGTACAATAATCTAGTACACTTCACGAATTCTATTCGGCTACTCTCGATTTTTTGCTTGGGTGAGGGAAGCACTCACTGAAGAATGTTCAAGCCTCTCATGGATTCGCTTTGAGCGAAGAATGAAAAAAAGTTTTCATCAGATTAGCAGCTTGAAATTTATAATGAAAGGCGCATTTCCAACCATTGTCCCTTCTTCCCGCCTTTACACCCTTCCTTTCGTCCACATATAATTTCTTTTGCTCTTTTCCTGCAATTTGCAATTTTTATTTTTCGTAAGAAATCAGCCAGGACAAGCACATACATAGGAAATCAATGTTCTCTATATTTGCATTTCTAATCCACTTGGTTTGAAAATATTATCTCAATTTTTTTAGCTTTCAGTGTTTTTGTACCTCAGTGTTTCTAGGTACAGTACCGGCCAAAATTATATAGCCTTTTGTAGTCTCTTCCATTTCCTTCATAATTTCATTTACAGTAAAGCTTCGGAGCTCATATTTTCATGGGTGTTGTAGACATTCATAAGCAATAAAATGGAATGACATCGTACCATTTTATCAACTAATTTTCTCTAGGCAAAATAATTACCATAAAGGTCAAAATCTGGAATTTTGCGGCATCCACAAAAGATCACAGAATGGATTCTGTGGGCTGTATTTTCGCAACATTTGGACTCCTTGTAAAAGATTCGACTCATATTTAAACGAAAACGTGTGCTTTCGAATCACTGATCAAAGCATACGAAGCAAATTTGAGTTTATTTCAGCAGTAGACCAACGTAAGAATTTCTGCCAAATTAGCTCACTCTTCCTTGGTTACAATGTTAAGTCGGTCACGATGCAACCAGAAGTCCATAGCATAAAAGGGTGCTTTCGTTTCTTCCCATGCAGAGCTTTAATCGACCAAAAGTTATGCGGGAAAATTCAAAAGGCTATATAATTTTGGCCAGTACTGTATGTTTGCCGTAACCATAGGTTAGCAGAGTTCGATGCTAGAATTTCGGGAGCCTCTGGATTCTGGCGTAGTGGGGCCTCTAACTTTTGATTTTCTGCATAGGATTGACAGTGACTAAGCTATCTCAAGTCATACATGCTGAACATATCCCTCCAAATTTCCATTTTGAATTTTTCCCCAATTTCTCACTTCAGAAATGCCGGTCTCACGCAGTATTCCAGTTCTTTGCTGATGTTGATGCTAAGGGTTCAGCTGGTGATGTCAATTTCGATATTTTAATCAGAAACCTTCGCAAGGAAACGGTGAACGGGAAGATATTCGTCTCCGGCCGTGAACCGTTTGTGCCATTAACGAATTTCCCGACATCCTATCAATAATGCTGAGTGTTTTTGCCATGGGTATTGTTCTTCTGACTCCTCCGATCTTCATTCTGGCCTTATTTCTGCATTTGAAGACACCTCTCACCATTGATTGATTTCCGAGATTTTCGTACACATAGGTTCGTTCCAATAGGTAGTGCGAAGGACCCCTTCTTGCCATCTTCTTTTATGGAGAAATCGTGATGTCACATCCACCCCAACGCTGTACAGCTGGTGATATCGACCCCTAGTACTTACATAGTGTTCCCATTTGACAGATGTCAGATGTCTGGTTCCCTCACGAATTCTCCACAAAAGGTGCTGAAAAAACAGATCTTTCTGGATTTTTCTGTGGAATCATATATACTATTGTAATCAGCGCCTGCTGAGAAGTTTTCTCTTGGAAAAGTCTTGGAGGCGGTCTGGTTGCTCATGAATCCGCGCGTTCCTTCCGGGTGCGTAACAAAGAGTGATCCCGGTGGGAAGCGAGAGGAACGTGAAGAGACCTTTCCCGTTCCCACGCTCTTATTTTCACTAATACGGGCGCAAACTGCTTCTCCCCTAATTGCTGCCGGGTATATTTTTATATCCCTGGAGCAACTCTATCTACCAGTAATATTTACACACAAGGGAGTAAAAATGTAACAATGGAGACTGAACTGCTTGTATTACATTAGGCCTTCAATCGTAGCCTTTTGTTCTTGCATGTAATACCGATTTTTAGTTGGCGCTCCGAGGAAACCGCAGTATGAGCAGCAGCAACAACAAGAACCGCCGCCTCCACCCCCTGCTCCAGGTATGTTTCAATGGGAGAAGACGGGAATTTCTAGCAGTTTCGAGTCTATATACTTGTGAAGTATTCTCTGCATTCACTCAAATGCATAAGAGCTGCAGTTTTACAAAGGGAATCAAAAGTCTTTGAGTAATTTCCAGGTGCTTCGAAAATTCCTCTTATGGAGGAGGGTAACCAAATTATAACAGCGGTCAAGAGAGGAACTTTTAACAAAAATTCTCAATAGGGTGCGGAGTGGTGCAGAAGAAGGTTTTCCTGAGCTTAGCGATCTTATCCTGAATTTTCGAGAACATTCAATTGTCCCGATGTTGTGTGAAAAGAAAACGAGCTTTCATTGGATGTTTATTAGCTGCAGTTGAATGTTCCGCTAACTCCTATTTGGCTCATACCGTTTGCCTTCCTTCACTAACAAACCATCTTCGATTAATGTAGAACTGTCAGTTCACTAGCGATTGTCCGTCGCTCCCAATACTCTTGTCAATCTAGAAAACGTTGCTTGAAGTTATATCTTTGAAACGTCTCAAGAATTATTCTGCCTGAAGTTTCAAATGAAGTTTCACCTCCTTGTGCATTCCTTTTCATTTGTTCTGTTTTAGATGTCAGCTACAACATGAAGCAAATGGAAATGGAACGACAACGAGACGAACAACGGCGAAGGGAATACGAAAGGAAAATAGAGGCCGAGAGAAGAAGAGCCGAACAAGAACGGCGGGTTGGAGTACGTCCCGTGCCCACGAAAAACACCCTAGAAGAGCAACGAATCGAAGAGCTACGACGACGCGACGAGGAGCTGCGAAGAATCGCTGCCAGAAGGCGTGAGGAAGCGCGACGACGGGAGGAGGAGACCAGAAGACGTGACGAGGAGAGTCGCAGAGACTTCGGAAGACGTGAGGAGGAGAGGGTTCGCGAGGAACAGCGTCGAGAGGAGGAGCGACGGATGATGGACAGGAAGGAGAAGGAACGGATGATGGAGGAGGAGATGAACAAGGAGATGGATTCAACGACAAGGAGTAGTGGCACGCAGGGAGAAGCAGCTGGTGATGTACGCCCGGAAGAGGACGAGTGGGGAGACTACAAAAGCGATGAAGGTAGGGTTTTTGGCATTTTTTCACTATTTTTTCATTCTTTTAAAGGTAGCTCGTTTAGAAGACGATCCCACTGATGACTACCTCCGCAGCAGTAAGGAAATGGAATTGGAAAAAGATGAAGCCGTCGCCGACGAAGCAGGCGAAACTGCCAGCCAACGTTAGTGTCCGGGGCATCACGAATGATTTGTAGGCTCAGGCTTCAAATGAGACATTTAGCCGTGCGATTTATCGCTCCCATTAGACCCGTACACACCTGGCCACGGCCAATTTGCACTCCTTGTGTCATATTGCAGCTTCCTCTGGAAAATTATGGATTCAATCCAAGAAAAGAAACTTGAGAAAGCTGCTGATTTTCTTAGAGTTGTAGTTTTGAGTAATCTAACTAAATTCTAACGTAACTCGGAAAATTTCAGGATCCGAAATGAGCACTGTAGCCCAAGAATCCACACTAAGTCACGCAGTAAAACCGGGTCAGGACCGGCAGCTGAGCGAAATCACCAAGGTTATCGAGATGGCCGCTGAGGAAACGTTGAAACATCACAATATTGAGGATGAGCCGGAGAGGTCAGGAAGCTTACTACTGGATCAAAAACCCCAAAAATCGATTTTTAAGGTTGCAAAGATCTTAAAGCACCTGAAAGACCTTAACTCTTGCTAACCATCTCTTCCTCGAGTAGCCTTGCATTTTACAGATAGGATTTTCTCAATACTGACGCCAGTGGCGGACGCAGGTGCCCCCCCCCCCCCGAGAATGGGCCGGCAAATTTTTGAAATTACTTTACATTACATATAAAAATCTTGTACTGATTTAATTTTACTTGTTTATTTTTAATATCATTTTTAATATAATTTTTATTAATTTTTAATTATTATAATTAGTATTTTTATTAATTTTATTTTCCGTCTGGGTCCCCAAAACGGCGGAGACCCCACTTTTTTCCCACGCTCCCCCCCCCCTCCCGCCCACCTTCTGCGTCCGCCACTGACTGACGCCCTTGTTCTCTTAGAGCTTATTCAATATGTTTTGGAAAAGCACTGTAAACCTGACTTACTAGGTAAATTGAAGTGAATAAGTTTCTGTTGTTGCGAGTTTATACTTCATTCTGCTGTTTAACATCGTGATGGGAAAAGGTGCGTGATCAGGCGACTCTGATTGGCGCATTCGAGCCGCCCATCACACCCTCCTGTTTGAACACGCATCAATACACCACTTGTTAAGTAACAGACGTTGTAATAATTCAAAAAGGTGGGCGTGGCTAGCGGCCCGAGTGCGCCAATCAGAGTCGCCTGGTTACGCCCCTTTTGCCTCACAATAGCACACACCCCTTGATTCGCTGAGCTACTACCTTCAAGTAGTAAGCGCTAGATGCATTTCTTATAAGGAGCGTACTTGGTTCAGACCTCATTTCAAGAACTAAGATCTATGCTATCATAGATTACAGGTTATAGATTATCTATTACAGCACCTCGACCACTGGCCCAGAAGACGACGATTACTGGGATCATTCGGTCAAGCGAGACGACGAGGACTATGAACTCCCCAAAGTGGTGGACTCGAACGAGGACAACGACGTTCCTCCGAGTAAGATTTCTTGTTTACTGTATGTTTACTGTAGGAAAATTCGCTAGTGGCCGTCTAGTCGATAACACAGTGTCTGCAGATTTGCGTGAGCTGTGATTTTCTCTCAGAGCATTCCAATAAAGGAAGTACATAGATTGTCCTTTCCTTAATTCATGGATAGTTTTTTCTCGGCTAGTAGTGAAGTGTCTGAAATTCACAAGATTTTTCTGCGCTACATTCATTTTGTCAAACTTAACTACTACTCAACTACTATTTTCTTGAGTTTTTTTCGTAGTTTCGTTGCTGCGCTAGTAGCGATCCTCTCAATTGTTTCAGCTGCAGCTGCTGCAGAATCCGGGGGCGTTCGAGAGTTTGCCGCTGAAGAAGGCGAAGAAGGATGGATGATGATGAAACGAGTGGACGAGAACTCGTCCACCGTAGCCATATCTACTACAGTAGTCGCCCTGATCTTGATTATGAGGATATGGTAGGCTGTGTTGTAGTCACTTAGCCATCTATTGTTTTTGCTAATTATATATCATTGTTAGTTCTGTGGAAATTTTCCTGGACCGCTGTGAATTTCTCAGGAAAAGCACGTCCCGAGAAATTTCCCTGTTAATTTTCCCATACTCTCAAAATCATCAGCCCAGTGGTAATGAAATCAACATCATCAAGTTATACGTACGTTGCCTACAACTACTCTCATTTGTTCTCTGTAAATCATAGCAGACATTACCGGGTAATTACTGTGGAGAAGTTCATTTTAGCTGCATGCGTCCGTCCGTCATATCGCTCTCCGTTCGTTTTTGAGATAGGTTTCTACAACTTTGTTTTTTTTGCACGTTAATCATGAAAACTAAGCAGAATCGCGGGGACTTAGATAAGCGAACACGCGTGCTACATGCGTGCGTGCGACCGACGCGGCAGCAGCTAGTATGAACTGACCCTACCATTGTTGTACCTTCATCGTTTGTGCAATGTCTGTAAGTTGTCAGTATGTACTATTGTAATCAGTTGTGTTTACTGTACAAGATGACGATCTTCTTGTTCTTCGCTATGAAATTTTATTGATTTTTCTTGTCGCTAAACACATGGTCGCAAAGTAGCTACGACTGATCATAGATGAAAACTCATAAATCAGGAATTCTATCTGAATCTTACTCATTTAATGGGAGATTTTACGAAAATTCATGGATTTCACACAGTCTGCAGGAGATAAGCAGAAGTTTCCAGAAATTTCTGGAAGTGTCCAATCGTTTCGCGCAAAATCGCAGTGAAATGATTCATAACGATCCGATAAGACAGGGTAGAACTCGCGGTCGTCATCAATTTTCCACTAGGAAATTTATAGTCGACAATGTGTAATGCAAGAGCAGCGGCTGCTCCGTCGGTTATACTATCACGGACGGGTAAGTATAGTATAAATTTAATGAGTACCAGATAAAAGCGCAAGCGGTTCAATTACCCGAAAATTATTCATTTATTTATTTATTATTACATCACAAATGATGTGTTTGATACCGGGAACCGTTTACAACAAAAAAAGCATGTGGGAGGAAGGTGTTGAGTGTATGCAAAAAAATCGCGAGGTCTTTTCAGTAATTCAGCACTGATTTTCAGTAATTGTCCGAGAGGAGACCTGAACCAACTGCTAGGACCCCTGCCTTTCAAAAGTCTGTCAAGGACAAAATTCACCGGAATCCTAGAAGAAGCACTAGAGAATTGACTAAGGATCACAAAACAAACCGTTCAACTACGCAAGGACTGATTAGAGATGATGTCGGGCTGTATCCTTACAATTTCGCCGAAGGAAAACGCCTTACCAGCGAAATGAAGGCCTCAAGAATGGAAAAATGCAGAAAGATGAACGCGCTTGTGCGCGGTGACAAGCTTGGCCGGGTTCTCTTCACATCCGATGAATTACTAGCAGTTGAACCACTCTGAAATGAGCAGATTCAACAGGAACTACTTTCAAAGGAACTTCCACTCGAAAAAAAAAAACCTATTTCCCACAGTCTGTGATGGTATGGGCTTGATTATCAGGCCTGGACAAGACCAAGCTTGCCTTCGTCTAACAAAAGGTAAAATTGATGCCGAACTCTACCGAAAGAACAGGTAAAATTAATGCCGAACTCTACTGAAAGCTAATCCTAGAGGATGCCATGATTCCACGAGCTTAACAAAACGCAGGGAACATTGAATTTACGTTCTAGTAAGACTCAGCACCAGTCCATGCCGCAAAGAAGTCCCTGGCATGGTGTGAGACCAATCTCTCAGCTTTCTGGACAAGGGATGTTTGGCCATCAAAATCGCCCAATCTAAATGCTTTTGATTTTGCTATCTGGTCATTCCTGGAGCAATGAACCTGCTATCTCAAGCACAAATCACTGGATTCGCTGAGGACAACCCTGGTGAAGGCAAGGAACGAAAAGGTGCCGGAAATGGTCGGGTCCTCCCGACTCCGTCTTTCCGAATATTTTTATCTTTGCATTTCTTGCTTCTTAGCGACATGATCGAGATCTCTTTCTGTTGCGGACCTTCCAAGATTTTGTCTGGGTAGGCATGTTTTTGGTCTTGGTCACGAAGTGTAGTACTTTGGCTTTCTCTTCGGACAGCGCTAGTCCCCAAAGAATCGATCAATACTGGGTTGTTCTGACAGCAGTTTGCAAAACTTCCGAATTATGAGTATATTTGAAATAATACGATAGATCTCGAGATCATCAGCAAAAGCGACGCAAAGGACTCCCGTAGAAGTAATGAGGGAAGAAACCACATATGTGTAAATATACATCAGTGGTGACACATGAAGGATTACAACATGACGTATTCATTCGGACCACAACCGTTCTTCCAGATAAGAGGGCATTTATACATTTCACAAAACGAAGATGGATCCCATTTTGCTGAAATTTGAAAGCATGAGAAACTCGACCAATTGCTTCACATGAGAAACTCGACCAGTTGCTTTTGCAAAGCCAAGTTTCACAACATATATGCATTTACTTTCATCTACAGATCGAGTGACGACGTTGAGAATTCGTAGCATAGCAGTAACTGTTGATTTGTCACTTTGGAAGTTGCTCAACTCTTGAAACTAAAACATGACGGAATCCTCTTCAAGATGTTCAACTATTGCTTTTTGAGTACTTTCTCAGAAGCCTTTCCAAAAATGATACTGATACTCATGGGAGGAAACTTTGTGGTAAAAATATGGCGGTTTTTTTTTGAGAGCGCGAGTACCACAAGAATTGTCTGCGGTTGTTTGAAGTGGAGGGAATCAACCGGAATTCTCCGCGATCGAAGGTGCTGGAGGGTGTTGAAGGGGAAGATCTACCGCACAGTTTTGGGGCCAACTATGATGTACGGCGATGAGTAGTTGCCAATATCAAAGGCACACGAACACACAAAAAAACCCCGGTACACACTACCGCTGGAAAAAGAATTCGCCGGCAAGCGCCCCAATGGCGCACTGAAAAAGAAAACGATTCAAGGAGCCCATATGCAGGGATATGAAAGAGGTTGAAGTCATCAAGGATGACGCTCAGGATCGAGGTCGAGACAAACGAGAACTAAAATAGCGAAACCCCGTGAATGCGCAGGACAGACGCTAAGGAGAAGAGGAAGGAAGAGTAACATAAGAAAGTTTTCACCATGGAGGACCCTCTGTTTGAACAAAACTGAGGTTGGAGGTGAATGCTAGAGGATCGCTTGTAATCTATGTTGCATTCTTAATGAACAAGAGCGGAATATCATCTGTTTACCATATCATGATCTTGGAAAAGAAGGTGATCACTGCTTGGGCAAGATAATAATGTCTTTGGTGAGAAACCATGCAGAGCTTTCCATAATTGGGAAACGGGCTTCTCATGTAAAGCGCTGAACGTCGCCATCAAATGAAAATGATTCTTCAAAGAAGGTCCCACCTTCAGGACGTATGAGTCACGGTCTAGTTTTTCTCCAACATCTAGATTTGTTATGCCTCCTTTTTCGAAATAAGTTCTTTTCAACCAATTTAAGTGAAGCTGCGGAACTGCGCGGAAAATTGATTTCGTCAACGAAGCATCTGACAGAATTTTTCGGATTGGTCTACATCCCGCACAACTCGGCCCAACCTGCTCGAAAGTGAGGAGCTGGAAGGAGGTTTCAAAGGTTCCAGAAAACGAGAATTTTGAAGGCCTCGACTATTTCCAGCGCTGTAACAGTATTCGGTTCACCCGGTTGCTTCGAATAGGGCCGAAATCTCAGGGTCGTAATTTCGCGTGGATGCCGCCTTTGAAGTGCCAATATGACAAAGATGGTCAGCGCGTCACGAATGCTAAACAGACACAACTAGTGGTGATTTGCTTGCGAAGAAATACGAATCATGACCGCTAAGACAGCTGCGTTGCAGCCCCACCTTATCTTGGTTCCCTCAATTTCTCAAGCGTGTTTGGTTCCACGTGGCGTGATCCATGAACGCTAACGTGAGCGCGATTAAATGCACTCGAAATAGAACCCCGATTTCGTACATTTCTTTCATGCCTTGCATTATTCTACTCGAATATGTGTTCTATGTCCGCCTAAGCCCCGAAATACAGTAAAGTTCCAAGTACGAAGAGTTGAGCGAGTGTTTCCTTCAAAGTATTGTTGTCAAAAAAACCTGTCATTCTTTCCACTAAAATGTTTTTCCTCAACTTTCTAATGTTACACCAAAGTTGCAAGTTCTTTTTTTTGTATTCAGGAGAATGTTGTCCGCTTTGTGCTCAATTAGCGGCAGAAAAACATTTTCTTGCATACTGCTGTGTCTCTATTTAATTCTACCCATGATGAAGTTGAGAACATTCTACACGTATACAGGAAAAATAAATAGTAGTATATAAAGAATATCCATTTCTCTATGAAGAAGTGCCACCTGCCTTCTGTTCAGTGCATCTTCATATAATCCAAGGAACTCTTCATCCAAGTAGTATCTACTGGAGTGAGGGAAAGAAGCCAAAGCGGTTGCTCGTAATGAGATTTCAGCGAAGGTGGCAGACCTCTAATGCTAAAATTCCACTTCTTCGTTGAAGAAGTTCTACTGATTCATAGGGGGAGGGGAGGCGCTTGAAGACCAGCAGAGACCGTGATCAGAAGTGAGCAAGACAACCATGCTTCAAATTCAACTAAAGGTAGAAGGGAGACCGCAATTTACAATAACAGCAACGCGCCCCATCTCAGAAAATCCGTGTGCTTTCGAGCCGATTTCGCTCATTTTTATATATATTTTTTATTATATAATATTTTTCCCGATTTCGCCTGAAAATTGCATGTGAATCTCCAGAAAACAGGCGAAATCTTCTAAATTCCTCCAAATTTACGCAAATTAGCCCGGAAAATAAGCGAATTTCGCTGAAAAATACGCGAACATTAATGGATCATCGACTGATCTTTGTCAGCGGGAGCTTGCGGCCACACCGGCGTGAGCATTGAGCTAAAATGCTGCACTCAAGAGCATCTCCTGTTGCAATAACCTCAACGCCTGTTGCACCGCCCGACGATGACCGCCATTGGTTTCCATTTCGACCTAAGATTACTTCCGCAGTACATCCATTTAGCGTGCTCGGTACATTGAGCTGGTGAATATTCTACATGTTAGCATGAAATGTTTATGTGACAGATTTCTATATTACAAATTCAAACAAATCTACCAAACCATCTTGTGATTATGATGAGTGCATTATGTGGAATTTTTCCAGGCATAACTCGCTTCTGAAGGTGAAAACGCAATAACAGTGACCAGTGAAAAACGAATTTAACAGACGAATAAACAAAAGACACACGAAATCTGCTCGAACCAAAAGAAAGTGCAGATTCAAGTAGATTTCGCTTATTTTCTGTGTATTCGCTGGAGAATCAGAAAATACAATAAACGAAGGAACCAAAGAACGCCTTCTCATGTTTCTGATTCTGTGAGACATTCGCATCTTCAGAATTTTATTCCCACATAGATAAGAGAAATTGCAGGGTCACGCTTCCTCATCATATTCTTCCACGCCTTTATCATCATATTCTTCTACTATTATCTTAAAACTTTCTTCCCCTTCTTCGTCATCGTATTCTTCTATTGCGCTGCTTCCTTCCCAATCATTTTCATCGTATTCTTCCATTGAGGTCCCATCGTTTCCATCCACTTTTATCCCACCATTTTCTTCTACTTTGTTCCCATGTTGTCCTTTGTCGCCTTTCTCGCCACTTTCATCTTCTGTCACATCATCATCTTTTCCTCGGCATTTCTTCGGCTCGTCTCTGAGTTCCATCAAAATGTGCATCTCCTCTGGTGTGATCTCATAGTATGGCATTACAAAATCGCAGTTTGAGAAGGTGATTTCACCATTTTTTCCTTTTTTGCCTACAAATATAATGAACTTGCCTATGATTAAGTACAATTTAAGAAAAAAACTGTCAATAAGAAGAATGACTCAATGTCGTACCTGTCAAAAAATAATCCCAATTTTTCATGAGGGCACCAGGTACACCACACGGGCCGCTATTTGGTGAGCTGAGAGCACTTGTGGCAAGGATAGGGCCCTAAATCAGCGGAATCGTTGAGCAAACATTACGCTCAGCTTCTAGAATCAACAAAGAAGAACTTCTTATCCAAAGCATAATCAAGCTACAACCTTAAAAGTCCACATGTGCCATATATTGTAATTCCATGTTCCAGCACTAGTTGTGTTTGTTGACGATCCACCATACGTACTATTCACCGACAACACTCTTGCCATGAGCACTAGAAAAAGATTTGTTAAATACATTCTGGTATTTTCCTAGTTGCTCAGTTTCGTAGCGATATGTATTATTTACGTTCTGAGCATCTTTATCGAGTGTTCACCATAGGTGACCGCTATATTCTCAGAGACTCAGTAAGGCATATACAGCCAGTATTCGTTCCTCCAGCAGTTACACCGCAAGATGAGAGCTTATTTTGTGGCAACACCAGCTGCATTCCTCCCCCCTCCTTAGAAAAAAAGCTGCTATTCGGGGGTGGAGAACTATTTCGCATATCATTTCGGGATGCAGAGCGCATCTAGGTGTGTATTCATGCCGCACACTTGAATAATCGCATGTTAGCCAAAGTTAACTCGAAAATGTTCCACAAAAGCCTATGCGCTTTGATTGACAACATTCGATGGACACATCAATTCAGCACAGACATCGTATCTATCTCGTCTCACCACTGGGCCACGGTTTGACCAGGTCAGGCCTCAACTGCCAGACAAGTCCCGCAGGTCTTGCCAGTCCCCTCCGGAGCAGAGATACCTCTGGGCTCTGCCAACCACTAGCCTATCCAGGGGAGGTTTATCACGTGACAAAGACGTAGTGAAAGCCAGAACAGAGCAGAAAGAACGAAGCCACGGTTGACAGGGCCAGCTGCTGGCCCTATCAACTCAGGCGGGACAAAGGATTCAGAATGCAGCAGTTCTTTACCACACATAATTGTCTGCCTCTCATTCTTTGGAGCGTGTCTTCGTGGATTCTGCTGCGTTTTCCTTATCCAGTAACCGAAGCTTTAAGAAGTAGAGCACTTGTTCCGGTAAGCCCTACATGTTTTTTAGATGATCTTTTGAATTATGACTAAACCGAAGATACATGAAGGTGAATCAGGGAAACAGGGTTCATTTTGTTGCTTCACTCCGCACGAAGTACAGCTTTTTTGAAGGCTGCATCTGCAGCGAAGTGGGATATGATGTGCCTCGATCGTTGCTGAGCCACACTGCCGTCAGACGTTGCCGGTATTGATGTGATTCAAACATGTATGGACCCGGACGAAAACAAAGACACAAAGAAAAACGAAGTAAACTAGCGGAAACACGTCCATACATGTTCGAATCACATTAACATCATTCCAGTACCGTCCGACATTCATGCAGCCCATCTGGTCTCCATCATGGCGTGGTGCGGCAAACCAGACAGGAGAAGATATTTGGTGACACAAGAATGATTGAACGGCACTTTAGCAGTATAAATCCCCTGGAACACAACAGGATTCTTCTTAATGCGTTTAGCTGGAAGCTTACCATAATCTGATTTGCAGAAAGCTTCTCTCACAGTTTCGTATGGTTTGCAAGGGCATGTTGCATGTGCAGTTATGAGGCATGCAATGAAAACTGTAAGAGAAATCATGGGGCCAGTGGGATTTATGGCACCCGCTGTACCTGAAATAGTCCGAAACTCACTATAGAAATCGAATATCGATGACTACAATCACATGATATTTGCACCAGTGTGTGTGTGAAATGACACGGGTGTAGTGTGTTAGTTCTGAGATGGTGTACATCCGCACCGCTCAGGTTTTCCCCGTATCCTTATCATTGTCTGAGTATCACAAACAGCCATCACCTCCAGCTATCAACGACGTGTCTGGCTTGCTAAAAATAACGATAGAGAAGGAGGGTGAGCGATACGGATGCACGCCGCCCGAGCGCTAACAGATTATTCATATATTCTAAGTGGAACGGTTGCCGAAGGCAGAGAAACTGAGAGATATGGAAACTTATCTCTAATAGTTGCGATCGGACTGATTCAGAACATAAAGAAACATGTAGTGAAGTGCTGCTGAGCTAGATTCAAGTACGCTAAGTGCCAACAGGCTCTGTGGCACTAGAAAGAGGATGCAGGACTGGTTGGGGTAAAACAACGTTTATAAATAACATGGACAATCGATAACCCTCTCATTGCCAATTAAAACAGATTAGTAAATATTCCTTCCCATTGATTGGTACTATCAACAGAAGAATAGCCAATTCATGAACACTGTTACCGTTATAACGTCACAAAAATTAATCAAATAAAAAACTCGCTAATCCAGATCCTTGCGCTTTGCTGCTAGTAAGCCTTTTCATGCGCTCTTCACGACCAGGTTTGTTACATGGGGAAAATTACATTTCAGGTTCTACCCAATTTTGATTGGTTCGAGGTTGGGTCTGACTTGAGAAGATTTCTCTCTCTTCAATCTTTTTCTTCCTGCAACAAAGCCTGTTTAACTTCTCAATACGTGAATCGAAAAACGTGAACGTATTATCCAATAAAGTATAATTGTATGTGGCTGATGACAAAAGAAGCACTATCGCTGTGTGACAAATTAGCCTGGTTGCATTGCAAGTATCATGACCTATAATAACGAGCTTACTCTGTACGTGTGTGTGTTTGTGTTTGTGTGTGTGGTGTGTGTGTGTGAAACGAAATGTGAAACGAAATTACGAAACTCGAGGGCGTGGCTTAGACCGAAGAAAATGCTCTACTGCGGGTCCTGTGTCGGCGGACCATCTTACCTAAGTACCCAGATGTACATTGTTTCCTTCCATATCCTTGTTCTCTTACCATTCCGTTTGTCTTTAATGAACCACTCCCTCCTTTCCGTTTATACACGCCGGTGGACCCTCATCACTTGAATTAAAACAACCAATTGAACCAAAATAATTTCAAGATAACATATGCACTGAATTGGTTACAGTCAATTCTTCACGGACACTAACTTCGCTCATATGGAAGGGCATAACTTCGTTCATATAGGGGAAGCTACCACCTAGGAGATCAAGGGATTCTCAAGAGAGCGATAGGACTGCGTGGAAGGATACAAATTGGATCAATCCATTTACACTTTTGTGCTTACTTTCAACGTGTGCTAGCGAAGCGAGCATCAGTAGAAGTCTGGAAGCCCGGCGTTAGCCGGACGGCCACACTGGTTACTTATATGAGCTCGGAGCACTTATATGTACTTATGTAAGGTATAAGAATGTATCCACTTTCTATTTTAAATATTATTCGTAAAATAATCAGTGAAACTCGCTCGACCAATCCGAACTGTCATATGTATCATATGTCATATATTAGCAGTCTCTTACGTTTCGGTACCAGCTTCATTACCTTAAGATTGAATTCTTGTTGTTTTTCCACTAACTAGTTTTGTTTCCATTTGTGGTGTTACTAACCTTTCTTTGTCTGTTTCTTTTTTGCCCCATTCATCACCAAGTTCCCCTACCGCACCGAAGATCGACATGTGTGGGCTTGGCAAATTTGGAGGACCTACTAAGTGGTATCCGGAGTCAAACATGCCCTATTGGCTTGAGGTGTTGGTGGGCCACTGCCCTTTGACGCCGAGTTACTGACTCCCTCCCCCTTATCCCCATGTTTCCATTATTTCCATTATCCCAACGATTTCTATTGTTTTGACCATGAATATTCCTTACTGTCGACCAGTAATAAAGGAATTAATTAAACATCCATTGCTTGTTGACGAAAGCAAGATAACTTAGCAACATGCTCAAATACGATGAGATATCTCTGTCAAAGTTCGGACAAGAACTGTTGTCAACCTACTGACCAGTGATCACTCTTCAGGAGGAAAAACAGGAGGAAAACTTGAAACCATGATGATGTCAGAGGTAGTTTCGGAGAGGTGTCGAATTCTACCAATGTTTTTACGATGTATGATCGGTTTCCTTTTTGACTGATGGTTTCATAATATATGGCCAAATGGTTGGCCAGTGGTTGCTACTTGATAGATTTATATTGCCAACAGTCCAGCTTGTCTTTCCAATCGAGGAAGATTTTCAGCACATCCACGTTATTGTGCCCAATGACATGGTGTTTAACACTCACTTCCATAGATTCTGCGACGTGGAGCGTTATATCTCGAGTGGACGGTGCTTAAAGGCAGGGGTCCACCTCATTTTCGTAGTTCAGCTAACAGCAGATTCTGCATCTACTCGGCGCGATGGTTCCAAAGGTATACGTAAATTGTCTCAGGATGGTCTATAAACCCGTCTTCCAGGACGGGGTCTGTAACAGTTTGCCAACCCGAGCTGACATGTGAAGCCGTTGATCTTATCGATTGAACACGCCAAGACTTGTTGACCAACGCGGCAGCCGTGGCAGGCAGCCAGCACAACTTGGAGCGATCCGCCTCCTGGCTCCAAACTTTTATCCAGTTCGAGCCTTTCAAAAATGGGGATTTCGTCGCTTCTGTGCCTGTTGATGTACATCCCAGGGATCAACATGATGAGAAGGTCTAGGATATGTTGGTAAATCCAACAGGCAGAACGAGGTGACCCTCTGCCTTTAAGAACTCTGCAGTTGGCCGATCGGGCGAGCTGACCAGTCGTAGAGCATGGCTGCACTCCATTTCCAGGTATAACACGCCACACCCTAGATTCTGTACCAATACTGAGTTCTGGCTTCCAGATTTGGATGAAGTCTATCTAATATTCAAGGTTTTATTCGTATTCGTATGTTTGAAGGATAAAATGAAGGATGGTTTTATATTTGTTATGTCAGAAACAGTTGAAGGTCGTCAAGTGCATGTACAATGGCGGATTTTTCTGTGTGATCAGTTCGACAATCAGCATTTCCGGTGTATCTCCGCTCACTTCTCATTATTTCCATTTTTTCTCTTTGGAAGAAAGCTCAAAGGGAAATCTTGCAGAACTGCAAGAAGAACGACAGTCCAAAAATTTTCCAAGACTTAAGTTAAATCCCATTGCGGAGGTAGTGAAGCAGGACCACCTCAGGATTTCGGAGAAATGATTGGAAATGGAGGGGCTCATGCGAAGTAATGTTTCGAGGATTTCCGTTCTGGTGGTATGAACCAGAAATTGGAATCTTAATAATGGTAGGCCAAATATTGTAGTAGAAGCGAATGAATTTGAAATTTGGCGTATTTGTGCAACAAAAGCTGATTGTCTTCACTCAACAGATTGAAGTAATTGAAGAAATCGATAGGGTAATATCCCTCCAAAAACAATTTTTATTGGTTGGTTCCTCGGGAATGAGTTTCCAATTTCGAACACTTTCGAAAAACGTTGCTGTTCGAAGGCAAAGTATCAATTCATTTAGGCTTTGAGTTGTCAGCAGACTCTTTGTGGTCTGGAATTGGGAACTCATGCTGATTCCAATGACATAGACCGAAATTTCATAGAAATGCGAGGGAATCTGCTTTAGACACTTCAAAAGCATGAGTTTGTTCAGAGAACCGATCGTAGGCGGTTTTGATTACAATGTAGAACGAATCGATAGAACAGCAGAAGCGTGGTAAAACATAGAAGAGATGGTACAGGACCGCTTGGGTTCACAAATTTTTCACCATGAGTTTCGCAGGCTCTATATAAAAGAATCTTTTGAAAATAAGGATCTCAATCCTTCTATGGACTTTTTTTCCACGTGACTGTTTTCAACAACCTGTGGAGATTCCGCTGATGTGGAAACCTTGAAAACGTCTCTCAAGGTGGAACCTTGCCTTCAAACCGCATGCGTGAGGGTTGAGAATCTATCGTTCACCCCAATACCCGAGCAATCTTGCTTGACGTGATGACCGCTCCTTCCGAATACTGAAACAATTGTCACTATGAAAAATTTGTTGGTCGACCGATCGGTAAGACGGCAGAGCTGTGGCTATAATAAAGGAACATTCTTGGGTTGAAATACCCCAAGTTTAAAAAGCAACAAGGCGGTATAGGCGGCTCCTCTTCGGTGTTTGATTTCCCCCGGTAATTTCCCAACTGTGTTTGAGAACTCTAATAAACGCACTCATGCAAGTGTCTGCGCAACTGCAGAAAATTCAATAAAATCTATAAATTGATATCTTTCCTCATATTCGTGTAAAGCGTATTGGAAAACCCCATCGGACATGTCCCCAATTACCCATAAGCAGAATTGGAGAAAATCGATGAGTGCAGTAAATCGACGATTTCGCTCATAATAGTTGTAACGTTAGGTTACAGCACACTGGATTAGCCCATTAGGCATCAGCGACCACTGAGCGAAATTGGAAAAACTAACATAATCAATAAATCAATACTGCCGCAGAAAATGGTTATCATTGGAGAACCCACCAGTGAACATTTCGACACCAATCCTTGGACAGGAATAGCGAAAAAAAAATAATGAAATCGGTATAAGACTAATCAGCAGTTTTGGGTAAAAGTAATTTTCTATTAGGAACATACACATATCCAAACATACAAGGTTTCGCTTTCCTACATACACAATACTCGTGATCGTGAAGAATTGCGGCACTACCAATGCGATCCATGCTGCGAGGCTCTTAGTGGAGAACCATCTCGAAAAGCTTCTTTTCATTTTTGATCTGGAGAAAGAATTTTATCAGGTTCCACACGACGTCATTTCGTATTCACTGCAGCTTCATGGTGTTCCGAAAGAACCTATAACTTAGATCAAGTTACTCTACGTGGATACAACAAGTCAAATATGAACGCCGAGTGGCACTTGAGACAGTTTCACATAGAGGTTGGAGTGCACTAAAGCCTATCGCCGCTCCTGTTCATCCCGGTTATGGATACTAGTACAAGAGACATTCAGAATCCCGACACTCTTGCATGCTGACGACATCATGCTGGCCTTAGAAACGAATGCAGAACTCGAATCCCAAGATAGCATGATCTGGCAAAATTCGGTCTGAGAATGAAAGTCAGGAAAACGAAATATCTGACGACGCGCAAGAACGAGCAGGGCACGGTGTGCGTAAACGGTGGAGAATTGCCACGAACAAATGCCTTCAAGCACCTCGACACCTTCAGAGACAATGCCTTTTAAATAACCGAGCTGAATGGGCGCATTAATGCCGGCTAGGTGAAAGCGCGCCACATCAAGCGTACTCTGGGACCGAAAGATCAGCGACAAACTGAAGTCAAAGATCTACCGGACAGTGATTCGCCCTGCTGTGCTTCACAGCTCGTGTTGGCCTATTACGATGAAGAGTGTTGGCCTATTACGATGGAAATCGAACGCCGACTAGGAATGATGGAACTAAGGATGCTGCGAAGGCCTTCAGGCCTTACGAGACTTGAACACGTTCGAAACGTGAGAGAGATATGGCGTTGTGCATATTAAAGAAATAATGAGCGGACACCGTTTGCGCTGATTTTGTCACGGACCACGCGCCACAGAGTAGTTAATCGGAAAGATCGCCCACGAATTCGAGGATCCTGGAAAGAGGCCTAGACGAAGACCGCGCTGGGCAGACACATTACACGAAGACCTAAAGATCGTCGGCTTACCCCTGATCAAGCACATGAACGAAACAAATGGCGACTGCAATACAGAAGAGCGGACCCTACAACAACGCGGGACAAACGCTAAGGATGAAGAAGATATTACTCGAAATGTTCCTTTTGAAGTTTCATACTCGCGATCGTAATGCAATAAATGGCCTCCGGAAAGGTAAATGTTCTGTTGTCTGGAAACATTAGGTATACGTCCTCGCAACATAACAGATGGTAGACCTGTAATGAAGTGCCATAGCTCTAAACTCTAAACTCAGCTCGCATAACACCTTGCCGCCACGTATACAGCGATGATTGAATGGATAAACGCTGTGACATAGTACATCATACTCATGCATAGGTCTTCGAAGCATGCTTCTGAACAGAGTCGCGTTCGGTACACTGGAATGAGCTGAAGGGCAATCTATTGCTTCAAAATGGCATTGGAAGTGGGAGTTTTCTAGGTGAACTGACTGGACAGCTCCGTATAACCTCACTGGGAACTGTGCGGTGGATGCTCTCAAATGCGACCCAAGCAGCGCGGTGTGGTGTGTTGCCTTGCTGCTCTTTCGCTCGTGCTTGCCGTCGCGGATGGCGGGCGTCTGGGTCCCACCGAAAAAGGGAGCGCATGCCTGGGGATAAACTGGTGCCGCGCTGTTTTTGGTGAGAGCTGTGCGTGATCACTGGTGTTTCGACTGCTCATGCATACTAGCAAGGATGATGAACACTTCAAACAAAACCTTTGTCTGTGTTGAAAAGAAGAACTTTCATAGTGGGGATTTGAATTCAAGGTTGTATGACACGCTGACGTTTCTCCTTCGAGTGACAATTTTATTCAAAATGGCCGGTAGCGTCAATTTATCATTGTTAGTGAGCAGGACCGGTGGAAAAGCAGAATGGGCACACCTTCCTCTGTGAGTCTGCGTAGTTGTCACCAAAAGCAGCGTTACGCCTGTACATATATCTAAGGGTTTACTATTGGTCACGCCCCTTCCCCAACGGGACCGAACCGAACCACCAAATCTCTCCTTCAGATCATTAATCGGAAATTTATGATTATTTTTGTGCGCAATGTAATTCATTTTGCTTTTCACCTTCACTAAGACACATTGATCATCTGATTTCGTTAGGTAGTCCCTCAAATAGCAGCCTTAATTCGTGTAACACCTACTTCTGACAGACAATCCATGGTGACTAGAGCGGATCACCATCAATTAGAGAAGCCGCCCCATCATAGATGACCGATCAATAGAACATAAATCCGCAATAAACAACATAAACAGTCAATTCGTTGTACTTGCCACGTGTGCAAACCCACCAAATAACTGGTCACGTGTGCAATCCTAACAAAATGATGGACTACTATAATGTTTTGTGAAGTTGGGGCTGCAAGGTTCCCTTACTACGTGATCGCTTGACCAATATTACCCACACGCCTGTGTCGTGGCTCTAGAAAAGATTCACTATTGGGCAAGGCAATGTTATGCTAAATCGAATCCGATAAAGTTTTCTGGATGTCGTTATTACTGAATTGTTATTATGGCTAGGCGCAAAGTTCCCCACACCGACGACGACGGCGCGATTATGCGAAATGAGGATTAATTCGTCGTTGAAGAGTTTGCAAGCGCGTGCGGAGGTGGAATGCGACGCGCGCTGTATTCCTGCGATGGAAAAGAATCCGCCGCACGATCCGCCACAGTATTGTGTCCGCAACGACGACGCTCACGACGTCGAAGTCGGCAACGGGAACTCTGCGCCCAGCCTATGGTGTTTATTGCCGTGCTAATCATTCATTTATTTTTATTTCCCACCCTCCTTAGCGTATCAAAGCCTCGCGATTATTATCTGTGATAGTGCAACCAAGTAGGATTTATATTCTAGCGTTTTAATGCAGAAGTGCTTCTGGCACCTTATTCGTTTGAGTCAAAGGAGTAGGTAACTTGTGATCTAAAAGTGTTTGAAACTAGGGATCACACAAACTCGCAAACATGCTCTCATTCTCAACGAAACCAGCGAAAAACACGGAATCCAAGCAATTTAAGACTAGCATATTGTGTAAGCTATGCTTAGACGAGCCAGTTTTAGATACGTAGGTTAAACAAGGTTGCGCAATAACTTGTGGTTATTGTGAATTGTCCCATACAATGGCGACGAAAGCCAAGCTGCAATATATCAAGATTATCAGTGCCTCCGCTAACCCTGTGTAAAGAAATGGATTCAAATGCTTAGGCACTTCAAGAAAACCAGCCGCACGCCCCTTGCAAGACGGTTGCACGCGTTTCGGTCAGAATAGCTCTGTTACACACGGTTTTCACTTCAGTATATTCCTACTGTGACAACCACATAATACAGGAAAATCATACCCAGGATTCAAATTTATTCCATTGCATCAATTCGCATGGCAAATTTTTATGTCATAGATAAAGAGTTCTAAGTTGAGATTTCGGCTTTTGAGTGTGAAATTGAGTCGTTGAAGGTCTTTTCTTCGGCTCATTATTTGGGTTGGCACAGAAAAATGCAATTTTACATATAATGCTGAACAAAAAGAAAACAAGTCTTCAGATGCAAACGTGAGCGACCGGTCGAGAGCGCTCCATGTAGTGTCAGATCTCTGTAAAACTTCATGATTAGCGAATTCCAGTATATATTAGTTTAGTACGGAAATACTTCGCGTTTTCAGACATTGACTTCCGAGTCCCATAACTTGCTCTAATATAAATCTTTTCAAAGAAGTTTAAGACCATTGTAGTCCAAATCTCCAGCAAATGCAGATATTCTTAGACCACTGTGCATTTAGAACGGGATCGTCTGGAATCGACGAATGCGACGTGGGAAAGACTCTTGATAGGTTGGACCTCCTAGTCCAGTTGCTTCAGCCTGTGAAGTGTCTGGTGTGCGTAGTGTGACTTGGCAGTGCTGTACAAGAGCACATGGCCCATTTTATTGAACAATGCTGGAATCAAACAGTAAAGTTCCTGACCTATTTCACTTGCATCTCAGAAGTACGTTTTAATTGCAAGAGACTCAATGAGATGCATTGAAAGCTTTTTGCAGGACCACCAGGAAGTCACCATGACCTTCGTTTGTTATTGCTTCGGTTTATTCTAGTGTTTTGTGTCATAGAGGGTCTACTCTTCACCTCGTAACAATTTACCATAAATTTGCAGCTAATTCTACAGCATTTTGGTTACTCAGTAGAATCCTTGTAACTCAATCTTCATCTGTTCCTTCTCTTACACTCTCCTTTTCTATTCTTGTGCTCAATCCCACGTTTCTCTTGTTGTGCTCACCTTTTTTGATCGATGCTGGGCCCTGTGACGAGATCATCCTCCCAATCCACTCCCTCTAAAGCGTAAAAGGAATGTCTTCACGAACAACCCTCAAACTGTCCAGGAAGGCAGATCTCGATTGCAGTAGTTGAGAGTTGGACTATGATTCCCTTCCTACGAGTGTGATATTTGAATCGATTTTGGAAAGGATCAATGATTCATTCGTAGAGAAGATGCTCTCGGTGCTGAAATCGAGCTTTCCTCAAGACGTTGAGGCTGAGAAACGAGGAAGGAGCATTGTCCTCTCTGGATTACCAGAGTCTAGCCTAGATCAGCCGCTACTCGTGACGAGGACGGAACTGGAAGATAGTGTGGCTAAAGTTCTGGAGACTTTAGAGTTTTATTGCTAGCCGACAGAACTATACCGAATGGGCACTTATACTTAAGGTAAGTCAAGACTAGTCAAGATCGTGTTCGCTTCTCGCTCACATTGGGTACAGGCCCTAGCCAACGCTCATCGGTTGAGGCGTTCAAGCTTCTCGAATATATTTATTCGTAGAAGCATGACTCCTGCTGAGCGCGCTCTTGACTACGAGCTTCGCCAGCAACCTCGGGAACGGAATAAAGGTGAGACAGGCAAGGAGTGGGCCGTCTATAAGGGCGAACTAAAACACACGTCAGAACTCTCCGAGGGGGCCGCTCAGGGAAACATCTAAAAGAGCCTCGTTTACACGCATCACTTAGATGTTTTCTGTTTAACCCGCGAAGCCTGGTGAATAAACTACTTCATGCATTTATTTGTTGTTATAGTCCCGATATTATTTGTATCACGGAGACCTGGTTGAATCCTTGCATTCTGGACTGCGAAATTATTTCTGATCTTCCCTGTTGAACGATATAACTACACTAGCAGAATGAAGTCTGATATTCTCTGCTTGAACATTTGCTCTTCCTCATCTCTGTTCTCCCTTAAACTTACACCAATATATCGTCCACATCCATCAACAGTAAACGACGATAGCAAACTTGCTGATATGATCTATGATCTTTGCTCTAGCTCAGCGGATATTCTGGTCTTGGGGGACTTCAACATCGATGTTCTTCCCGAGCATAGAAAACTGCATCATAATGGACTGACATTGCTGTTTTTCAGGTGCGAGCTTATTCAACATGCAACTGCTTCAACTAAAGGCGAATCAATCTTGGATTTGGCTTTTTCTTCAAGTAATATCGTTCAGAATGTAAGAATTCTACCACCTTTCGGGTCTCCAGGGCATAATTGTTGGTTTTGAAGCCGTTTTTAACCCTGAGAAAGTGTTATTTTTACCGCACCCGAAATTGCATAGAGCAAGTTTTGAAGAAATCAGTAGAGCAATACCGAATTTAAGCTGGTTGCAGGAATTTGATGGTTATGAGTCTACTGATGATATGTACCGACGTTCTTGTCTAGTAATGTATAAGATTTTTGCGGATTACGCGCCTCCTCGCTTTGCAAGAGCTCCCGTGCGCGTTTACTCAATCCACATCCAAAATCTCATGGAACAAAAGTTGAGACTTTTTTTCAGATTTGGTTGACCCATTGCACACGCCCTTTGTAAGAAGGTGGACATGGACTTAAATCAACATTTTAAGAAATATCTACTCAACCGTGAACGACACCTCATGAAGGGTAATGCTAAAGAGATCTTCGAATATGTCAAGTACAAGGTTAAAGGTCAGAACAAATTACCACTCTTGCGTAGTGAAGATGGCTGCGTGCTCAGGAGCTCATGAAGAAGCGGAAGCGTTAAGAATGTTTTTTTTTCAAAACCTTTTCTACTCATTTATGCAATATTAAAAGCACCTCACAAATTTCTAATCTGCCTTCTTCCTTAATACGAATCTCTCTGCAGTGAGGTCACTGCTCCTCGTAGCAAAGTGTTCGATGTTCTACACAGTTTAAAGGCGTCAGCATCCGCTGCTTATGATGGGATTCCCCAGATCGTTTACAAAAAATGCGCTCGAGCACTCTCTATACCACTTACCCATATACTTAACGCTTCCATTCTATTTGGCGAGTTACCCACTATCTGGAAGGAAGCCTTAATAACAGGTATTCCCAAAAGTGGCAAAGGAGACTTGCTATCCAACTTTCGCTCGAAAAGTATCACACCTCCAGTTGTTAAGATCTTGGGAAAAATTATTAAAGAGAAAACTTGTTTTAGGCTCGTCTCAAATCTCCACAAACGTACTAGGCTTTCTAAGCCTCGGACCTTCGTTTGCGCCAACCCAGAATATAGATGCTGCAACCTACCGAAAAGTCGGATCTTTGCATAGATTTAGAGACCAGCTTCGAATAAGAACAGGACGCGGTAACGGAACACCTCCAATGCTCAAGATAAAAAGACGTTACCACACATTCCTTTCCCATCTTTCTTTTACAAAGAGCCCGAACCTTGCCTAGAAGCAGACGTAGAAGACGTCAAATTCCGTATTCTCGCATCAAGTGTGCTGAACATTTCGAACAAGAATACGAAAGCTCGCCAATCAAATTTAACGAAAGCACAATGGCAAGGTTTCAAAGAAGTACTCGAACTGACATCGAATGGAGAAATCCTATTTCTGTCAATGACAAGGGTGGAGGGTTCGTTGTCATGCCTCAAACGATCGACCGCGGAATAACCAAACACCACTTGGCAGACACGATCGCCTGGTTTGAAAGTTTCTCGTTGTCCGATCATTTAGCTCAGTGAAACAATCCAAAGTGCTAGATGTCATACATGCGCAGCCGGCGTGATTCTCAGTATCGACGATCTACCAAGAATGACTTCTTCCGAAAAGGATACTGGCGCTGTCTCCATCTTCGTCTTCTAATACGAATCATCGCAGATGGAGATTTCAGCGACGACATGGTGAAAAGTTTGAAAATGTGACCAGGACGCTGAAATTTTTATGGTGTTGGTGTTGAGGAAAACATCCACTTTGAAGCTGTTCGTACGTCATGGCTGCTTTCCGTTACCGCCTTCATATTGTTCGCATATATCTTTTGCAATCTTTAGGTGTTCCTGGATCACGCAATCCCAGATGACATGTATCGATGCGGAACACCTTTGCATTGGATTCTTGTCGATTCTACAGGAAGCTTCAATCACGATTGCACATCTTCGCGGCCGGGAGAGCCGCACCACATACACGGAGCAGGCGAGGCAACACCCGGCACCCGACAACCAAAGCGTCCAGCCGCGCCACGTAGGTGGTGCGGCGCTCCAGAGCAGGTGCAGTCGTGGTTTACGTTCTCTGTGCAGCTTATTTGCTATGGATTTCGGCTCTGAGAAGGTTTCTTGAAAAGTTCTCCGGATGTTGTTATTACTGACTTGTTTATATCGTGTTTATTGCCGTGTCGTTCATTCGTTTTATATCTTAGGCCCACGACATACTACGCAGCGGCCGTAGCAACTGCACCAAAATTTTTTGCACGAATGCTCCTATAGTCGCATTCATAGTGCACTGGAGTCCAATCCGGTCGGGTAATCCGAGGATCACTACTTATCTTTCCTTATCGGATCGGATCGGAATTCGATGAAGTAAAAATGTAGCTTATGCCAGCACGCTATTCCACGCAAACTGAGTGATAAGATATGAGAACATGTAACCTTTACCTCTAGCTATCAGTGACGAGTCTGGCTTGCTAGAGATACCCCTATACCGAAGGAGGGACTATCGGTGGGGATGCACGCCATCACAACAGATCATATATTTCGTTCTCATTTCTATTCATTCTCTTCACAGCGACGGTGTTGCTGAGAAGTGTGGCATAGGCAGGCCTTACGCCCAAGAGCGCACCAAAACCTTGTGACTATGATGTGTGGAAGTGCAATTACGTTTGACTTGGATTTTAAACAAAAAGAAAACGAAAAGAAGAAAGAAAAATGATGCCGACAGTCCTAGGATACGATAAGTTTTGGCAAGATTACTTCAGAAAGGACTCGGCGTTTCATTCCAGAAAACGCATCTGGCAATTCAGTTATTTGTGTTAAAGAAGTTATTTCTCGAGAGTTTTTGAAGCAAGTGCACACACGAACTCGCAGCATGAAAATGTTGTAAGATCAAACGGTGGCATTACGAAGTCGCAACATGAGAAGGTGACTTCGCTATCTTTAGCTTTTTTTTGTCTGCAAACAAGTCAAACAGATTCACGAATGTTTGTCATTGACTTCTACAATCTTTCACGTGTGAAATAATTGTGTGAATTTCGTTTTTATTCATATCCGAGAATGCTCAAAGTTGGGCAGAACTGATTGACTATCACATCCACATTTTGCGGTGAATTCATGTAGATCTGCCTTATCCTATGTCTTCGGAGAAAATTATGGCGAAGTGCTGGCTGGGTGTGGATGTCAACTTTGTCAACTCTAAAAACTCTGCGGCCAAGTAATATTCAGGCCCTTAATTCAGGTTATAACTTCTCAGTACCGCCAAGCAAGAGCACTTCTTAGTACCGCCAAGCCACCGTTCTTATTGTGCCCTGAAAAAAGAAAACATTCACCACATCGTTGCCTTCTCTTGCTTATTTTCTGTGAAACTTCACCTCATGTGTGTCGGCAATGCAGATCATGAGATCAAGCGGCATAAAGCGTGGTGCGGTGTCGAATTAATAGCTCAGAAATACTTGCGTTGCAATGTTGCCTATGTTGCATTCATGAAATAACGTTACGTTACAACTGCTTACAATGGTTACAACTACATACCGTGAAAATCGTTACAGTATGCAACACTGCCATTGTCCCATTCATGAATCAACGTTGCTTTTCAGTACCATTTCCAAAAATGGCTGTTTGTACAATTAGTGGAGAAGACCTCATACTCTTTTCACATGCACTCAACCCTTTCTTCACCAATCTTTTCGTTCTATACTGACATCAAGCACACCAATTGTGACGCATTGATAAATAAATGGTTGATCTAAATGAATGGAAGACCTTCGAGGCAGTAACTGTAATGCCCGTTACAGGACCGTTTTTTTCTGGAAAGTGCACATATGAGACGAACTATTTGATGCATTCTCACACGTGGCAAACACGGCAAATTGGCTGATCCCCTCGATTGTTGTTTATTGAAAATTTCGCAAATAATGGTGTCCTTTTAATCCGCCATTTGTGATATAACAGCTCCTCTTGTTGGTGATCAGTTTTAATGTTGGCCGCCAGGAGGGGGTATTGCGCAAACTAAGGCTACGTTGTGGCGTAGTACGCAATGTACTCAGATAACCAATCTATGTGCAGAGCGAAGGCGAAACCAAATTGATTACATTATTCTCAAAAATGAATATTCCTTGCTCACGTCCAGATGCAGCGACGGCAAGCACACAAAGCAACACCACACGCCGAGCTGCTCAGATCGCGAGAACTTCACCCGCAGCATTCACTGTGCAACATGAAGAGTCCCGGACACGCTTTGAGTTTTCTCTCCTCTCACGCTATTTTGAAGCAGTGGGTGATGCCTAGTCTTTTCAGTGCAGCGTTGTCACCCTTATGCAAATCTATCATCCAAATGGTGCCAGAGACGCATAGGATCTCGTATGCCAGAATGTCCTAGGGACATCCAGAGGCCCACACCATGGGCTGTGATATGCGCGCTGTGTCATTCTCTCATTACAACAAAACGAGGACCTTGAGAGGCGTACGCCCCAGAGTAAGTCCTAGAATAAACGACTAGCACGGTTTGGTCTTCGAGTCAGCGTCACAATTACTGAGTATCCATATGTATGACGAGCAATTTGACAAAATTCAGCACCATTCAGATTGATGACAATGAATACTCCAACGTCACTCAGTCGGGAACATCAGTATTTATTGCTTAAGCACGCTCAATTCAAGAGTCATTCGCTTCCAAAAGCGTGGTTTGAAAAGTTCTCAGAATGAGAATGAATACGAAACAAATCGGATGCATTGATAATCAACTCCCTAGCCAGGTCGTCCCGAAGCTCAGATCGCATAGTCGGATCTCTTTCCCACTCTTGACTCTTTCCTTGGAAAAATTTTTTTTCGAATTCCTCGATATAATCGCACAAGGCCAAGATGAGCGCGTCTTCTCAAATTAATTCGCTCTTAGAAAGGCAGGCCTTTAGCTTTTGCAACAGGTAAAAACATGGGAAAGCTAGTGCAGAAAAATCTCAGTTCCTGAAAGTTTTCAGATGTAATTTTTACCACTTCTACCACTTTGCTTTTGATTGAGTCGCTACGTTGTCGTACAGATGCAACGGTTCTTTAGGGCTACACCTTTGCGCTTTTCTTGAACCTACACTCCTAGTGTTCCCTTGAATATTGTTTGTGATTAGTAGTAATAGTTGTTCCGACATCCATCGAAGTTAGGCACAAGCAAAAAGAGAGGTCAATACCATTCCATCTCAATGAATTGATCTTTGCTTTTCCGAAATTGGTTTTAAGGATGAAACTGTTGTCTTGACTCAGCAAAAGTGTAATACTTGAAATAACATCCATTATCATTTACAAATTTGGCTCAGAATCGTTTTCTCTGCAAGCGAAGAATTTCCAAACGTTCCTCCGGATTCACGTTGGATCGCGACCCTGCCAGAAATTGAACAAATGCTGCTCCCATCTTTGATGAAGATTTTTTTGGACAAAATTTGCTCTCTGTAAAGTAACAACTAGGAACTCAGAAAAAACTGAAAGATTCCTCGCTCTTGACCGCATTTGTTCGCTGTCTGAAAAATCCATATTAAAGATTTCATCCACGATTTCCGCTAGGATAGCGTTTTTCGACTCCTATCACATGGGTCATTATTTGTTCGCTAGCGGGTTCGCTTAATTTTCCAAATGTGAAAACTGAAGTTGATGAGTCAGCAAAATCAGCAACTACCTGTCGATTTTTGATTTACTTGTGGTTTTCGCTCCGTTTGGAAATTTTTTTCCGACCACTCTATTTTCGCTGTCATCTCTAACTGAGAGTGGCTAAAGTTGCCTGAGTTTGTTTTGAGTTTTTTTTCAACCCACCCTCCTAGTACAGCATTTGGAGAATCGTTACTCGGATCCACAAAATTCGGAATATGGACCTTCTTGCAGTTTCTTCTAAATTTCAAGAAGAGGTAAGTAACAAGAAGTGACAACCAATTGTCAAACTGATCAACTTAGAAGAATTGGCATTTCACAGTTGACCACCATGTACCATCTATGGCACAATAATTTGAAAAAAAACCGTTCTATAACTTTTTTATTTCTGCATTCAAATTACATTTACCGATGTTTAGTCTTAATTGAGTGTGTCACTCCTTCTATTCACAACTCACTTCAAATGGTAGCTAAAAGAAGAGCAAGCAAGGTTTCCGATACAGAATCCATGGAAAAGGGAGAGACCGTTTCGAAAAATAAAGTACTTTGTACGATAAATCGTTCTCGATGGGCAACGACTGTGCAACTGTGAAATTGTACACTGATAGATTAGGCTGTGACTCCCAGTCTGGAAGGCCTTCGAGGGATCTCTTCCAGAAAACCTTCGCAGTGGGAGTTACAGCCTTCTGGTCTCCGATACGTCAACCAGTTCACATTCGTTTTAGAACTTCTGGTATCACTTCAAGCACGTCGCACGAAGGGTGGCTGGTCCTTCACGTCACCATCGGCATCAGCGGTAGGTCTTGTCTAAGTAAGAACCGTTGAGTTATCTAACTGCTGGCACGGTCATGAGAGTTCTATATTGTCCTAAAACTGAAAGAAAGGCTTCCAACACTACACGGGTCCTCCTTCAAGAAGTGAGCACCACTAAACATTTAGATGGGACGTAATTAAAACACAGCACTTCTCGACCAAAATTATTGTCAACTTTGACTCAGTTTTTCAATGGTGATAAACACTGTCAACGCATCACAAATGTTAAACGACGCAAATAGCAGTGAATAACATGTAGAAAAATCCGCATCAAAGTCGCGAACACAGTCGCCTCAGCTGCCTCGTACGCACCAGTTTATGCAGGCCCGATCACTTGAACAAGAGTATGAGACTTTTGCATCGCTGGAGCCACATTGATCTTTTCCCATTAGTTAGATTGAATGATTGAGTGATATGCTAGAACACTTCCTCAAAAGTTGTTAAAAATTAGTCGCTGAGATGTAGACGCAGAAATTGAGAAAACATTCCAGTTCAGACAGTATTTTGAAGCAGAATTAATATCGGCTGAACATGGCCATGCAACTTTGATCACGAAACCAAAAACTGGTCATGAAAGACACATAAATCTCTCATAAACAGCGAAGTGCGAGAATGTGGACTAATATGGTTTTAATTTTTCCATTTTTGTTGCGTTTTAGTGACACCAGTGTTCATTATTTGGTGATTCTTGTGGCATCTGTACCAATTAATGGGGGAAGGACTAATAGGGACGTGTTTCAAATGGCAATAACAGGGCTAATAATGAGATATTGGTTTCAGATTATTTTCGATTGCTCACTGGTCCTTGCACATTATTTATAAGGGTTGCATACCATCTGATTATCAACCACTCTTGCTCCCACATTCTGTTGGCCACAGGGCCCGTCGGCGCCTACCGTATTTGAATCTGACCAAGCAACAATTCATTCCATGTTTCCTTTTTTCTTAGTCTGATCCCATCTTCCAGAGATGAATTTCCATAGCTCAGCTTCTCTCTCCTTCTGCTTCCGTGCTTCCGTTCTCCGTAGAGTATAGCACCCTGCGTAACCGATGCCTCGGACGATATCGGTATCATGTATAGGCACATTTGATTGCAGCTGACTCGCGCAACAGCGACGCTTGCGATGCAATTACCGGAACCGGCAGATATCGAAAACAATGTCGCAGAAGTCGATGCTCAAAGTGCTATATTCCACAAGCAACATAGCAGCAGCCCACTCAAAATCGCAAACTAATTAAAGCTTTCACCAAGATTTCTCGAGAAAACGAATGCCTGCTCCTCAACTATCAACCATATATTGCAAACCCCAGGGGTCAATTGGAGTAATGTTAGTGGATACAGCTTACTTCTGGATGCGTGTGTCGAGCATATATGATGGCAATTGTCGCTATGCGATCTTAATGGATTATGAACTGTTTCAGATACAGCGGGGTGTCGAAGTCCCACTGAGCCCATGATTTCTCTTATAGTTTTCGTTGCATGCCTGACAGCTGTAAATGCAGAATGCTCTTGCAAACCATTCGAGTCACTGAAGGAAGCATTTTGCCAATCAGATTTCGGTAAGCTTTTCATAATAAGCACTAGGACTCGGAACTCTGTCTCGTTCCACGGAATTTATGCTACAACACCGGTCAATCATTTTTGCATCGCAGAATGTCGAACATCTGATCTACTGCAGCGTATGACACACGCGTCAGGCAGATGAGCTGCTAAATGCGTTCGTCTGCATTGCTAGCATAATATCAATAAGTCATTCGGTTGTTCGGCGTTGACAGTTCTGGTGTGACTTCATCATCGAAATGATTTACTGACATTAGAACTTGCAGCGAGGAACAACCATGTATGCCAGCCGATCTGTAGACCAGGTAGCGCTATTTTGTGCTGCGAAAATGATTAGCCGGCACTGCATGTAGTGTGTGTGGGGTTGAAGCAAACGACAGTTTCATAATAAGACTGCATATCGATTGTGGACTAGTCGACGCTTACATCGTCGGCGCTGTCGAAGGTCTATGACCGATACGCACACCATAACCCATATCGCTGCAGATGCGGAAGCCGAAAGGATCATCAGATCTGCGGCTCAGTCAAAACGTTAAGAGTTTATCCTACAGATGGTTGAGTTTGTGTGTTTGTGTGTTTGACACGATTGTTCTACGTCTCGAATGTAGCAAAGCACCTACGGCAACCACTCGATATGAGAGCATTCCAAAACATACAATATTAATGCAAGACTGAGTAGTTAGGAAAATGACAGAATGTGTTCGACGAACATTTCTCTAGTGCTTCTGGCAACGGTGAAGAAAATAAATTTTGAATATGGTAAATTGCCGGCAAATGATACGAACACGACCGATGGCGAACCATGGACTTACAATATATGGCACTCTGGGAAGACTTGGAAGGTGTGTACCTTAGACACTTCTGGACTGTGACAAGTTCTTATTTGCTTTGTCCCCAGAATGTGTGCAATTGCTGCTCAATGTTTTTAATGTTTCAGGGTCCTATCCTTGCTGCAAGTGTTCTCAGCACGCCAAATAGTGAAGACGCCTGCGGTGTACCTGGCCTTTCGGAAAACGTAGAATATTTTTTGACAGGTACGACCGTGAGTCATCGTTTCTACTATTTGTGTGCAAAAGTTCCGGAGCAGTTGCATCTATTTTTCAAAACAATATAATTGGACTCAAAAACAACACTTTCACTCACTTCAAAAAACAATGGCATTTGTGGCCAAGAAACCTAAAATTTGGAAAATTTATACTTGAAAGAACGAAACACGTTGTTTTCGAATAGAGTCTGTTCAGCAAAACTTTCACAGCCGATCTAGCGCCATAGAAGCTTGGGACGGCGACATCCTTTTGGAAGCAGGTCCAGAGAGTAACAGAGGCAGATAAGAATTTTGAAGCGCAAATAGGCAATCCTTTATACGGTTGGCACTGCACCATGATGGAATGTGTTATCCCACATCAGCACCGGAAGTTCGCCTGTGTTGGCCTTATATTGGAGAGTTTTCCTCTATTCCTTCAAAAACGAGAACGTAGTACTCAAAGGTTATTGTGCATTCGTTTGAAAGAATGGCTCCGCATAGCCCAAGTTGCTGGCCTAGAAAAGTCAACGAAATTTTTTAAGAATATGATGATGGTTTGCATACTTTTTGGTCATTTCGCTTGGGCCTAGATACTAGAACGATGTCCTCCTATTGTCGAATACGATTCATGTTCTACTGACAACAACAATCCATTCGATAAACAGCTCTTTAGGATACCTGCAGATCAAATGGATCTGCAGATATGCAAGTGTCGACGTAGATGTTCCTGGTCAACTCACCTACTTTTTTCAAATAGTCCGCTAAACTCGCTGTGAAGTCCTGCTCACCTTGCATTGGATCAGATTCGGCCTGCTCTTTCTGGACACCGTTTTAAAGGTCAAATTGTTGATCAGCATGTGAAGCACTTTCCAACTGTCATCTTCGCTTAAGATTCTTGAGAACGCACGAGCCTCTGGCATCTTGGAGAAGATTTTTCTACCTTAATGCATTACTGATAGTACGGCTAGTTGCCTTGTTGAAAGTCAGAGTTTAAACCCATACAGCAAAACTCCACGAATTGGTCGACTGCACACAACGTCTGTTTTACATCTAAAACACAGCAAAGCTGCAACGTAGATCCGAACTAAAAGTGGTGTAGTTAGCAGATATTCTAGGTTACCAGCACTCATAAAAACTGTTGCAGCAATGCAACCACAAGGAGCTAAAGTATTTCTGATAACTGTGCAGCGCGAAAGCAGCCCGAACGGCGTAATGCGTCGAGTAGAAGCCCCAGCACCATCTCTTCCAAATTCTTGCCATCCTTTCCTCAATTGCTGCTCAAGCTTTCCTCGTTATAGCAACAAGTGCCGAAGAATGACAGCAACTGAGAAAAGGATGGCCTGGGAAGAGATGCTGCTAGGGTTTCTACACGACTCATTAGGCCGTTCCGGCTTAGTTCGTGCTGCAAGTTATCAGAGATCTTAAACAGTGAACTATAATATTATCAACTGCCCCGGAAATTTTGCACGCACCTAATACTAACAGATGTTAGTTGAATCTTATGTAATTGCAGGCAAATTGGGAAAAGATGGCGAATTCACCTTCACAAGCTGCGACTTTGTAATGCCATCGTCTGACCTCGCACCACAGGAATATGATCTTTTGATGCAATTGATGTGGTATCCGAAGAAATGTGAAGAAAAAGTAGATGAGAAGGGGGTGGAAGGTGATGAGAATAGCGTGAAAGATAATGATGAGAAAAACCCAGGAGGAAATGATGAGGAAAAGGTGGAAGAAGGTGGTGAGACGAAAAATGATGAGAAAAACCCAGAAGGAAATGATGAGGAAGAGGTGGAAGAAGGTGGTGAGACGAAAAATGATGAGAAAACCCCAGAAGGAAATGATGACGAAAAGGTGGAAGAAGGTGGTGAGACGAAAACAGAAGAAAGTGATCAGGAAAAGGGGGAAGGAAGTGGCGAGAAAACAGCAGAAGGGGACGATGAGGAAAAAACAGAGGGGGACAATGGAGTAAATGATCGAGAAGCAGTAGATGCAGGCGGAGAAGAAAAGGCAGAAGAAGATGGCGAGACAAAGGAGGAAGAAAGTGGTGAGGATGAAGGAGAACAAGATGATGCAAAAAGCGGGAAAGGTAGTGATGAGCAAGTATAAACCAACCGTTGTAACTTCTCGTAACCACGTTGGAATAAAACACTGAAGATGCGAATAGTGGCACAGCGTAAGAAACACATGAAGGCGTTCCTTCCTCCCTTTGTTCGTCGTGATTTGTGATCTCCAGTGTTTCCTCCTTTTGATGGTGGGCACCGCATTGCTGGTCCGATAATGAAAGTTAGCCCTACCGTGCTCTTTGTCTGGATGGATTTTGGACTGTTTCAAATTACTGTTAAGGGTGTCGCCGCCCTATCTTCTGTCGAGTTTATCGGGGCCGAGATCTATTTTGCCCATGCAGCTGACACTACGAACGTGGCTCTTTCCACAACAGCCGGGTATTGGACAGTCTAATGATGCCACGAATCTGGTAGTGGTCGATGATGTAGGGTATCCATAAGAGAGTGGATATCAGAGTACTTGCAGAAGGTAAGCGATGTGGTTGTGCGCTGCTTGGTATTGATGAAAACGTATGCGTCTCATTCTACGATCCTTACACCAGAATTCGTTATCGGTCGAGTGGTTTATAATTCAAACATCTTTGTGCTACGAAAAAGAAAGGTGGGACTTCTGCAACCGGGCAATGGACGACAAATGACACCCCATCTTGTATACGGCTCAAATGTCCTCAGTGCATTACAGATCTCAGGGCAAAGTTGAAATACAGCAGTGTTCTAAAAGGAGTTTTTTTTGCCCCAAAGGGAGTGCACGAGAAATACGAAGAATATTCTTGTAAATAAAAGGAAGGAACATACAGACTCAGCCAAGCATCAGAAAATTGAAGAAAAAACAAACTTTCCTATAGAAATGCACGAATTTATTTGACGAAATTGTATTAAATTCTTTGTTCTCGCCTTCGGAAAGTTTGGAAGAAGAACTCACGATGTAATAAATACCTTTTCACAAAGTATACTCCTTTGAACAGCATGGAATTGCACCACACGTCACTGCAAAGAAACGACGAGCTATTTTTCCGCGTTGTGCCAGAATCCACTGGACAACTCTGACTCGCGAGAGGGACAAATGGAAGGATTGCTGGCGCTCGCTCGGTATACCCGAAGATCAACGGGAGTCAAGGTGATCAAGGTGATCAACGGGAAATGGTTGGCTAATTTCCCCGTAGTGTCCTTCTCACTTTGCATTGGTTCCGATACAACCTGCTCTTTCAGTTCGCCTTCGAGAAGGTCAAATTGCTGACCAGCTAGTGCAGCTATTTCCAGGCTCTCAGCTCTGCTCAGAATAAATAAGAACCCACCAGCCCCTGGCTATTTGGAGAAGATACCTATGCAAACGCACTACTAATGCTACGGGTCCCCTCCTTTGCTGATCATCCGAATTCGAATTCATAAGGCAAAATTCCACGAATTAGCTTACGGCACATAGCATTGGATTTATACCTAAAACACAACAACGCTGTGATGTCGATCAGAGCCATAAGTGGTATAAGTAGCGAATATTTCAGGCTACCAAAATCCACGAAAACCTTTGCAAGATATGGTAACCATGAGAAGCAAAACAACTTTAAACGATGAACTACCACCAACTGCCCAGAAATTTTGCACGCACCTAATAATTGCCAGAATGAACACTCCATTTTAGAGTGTTAAACTAGGCTCAGATAGAACTTTTCTCATGAGTTTAACACACGTTCATTTCGGTAGATTATTTTCAAAAATCAAGGTTGCATGCCTTTACAACAAAAGCTGAGACCACAACAGTTCTCAAACTCTTGGAAGACGACTCCAACATGCTCCAGATCATCGATTTTCTGTTGTCGTATATCTGCATGTGAAGCTCGAAAAAAGTGGTGCTCAGTAAGGGGAAAGTCTTAGCAGTGACGATAATGAGTGAGAACATCAATGCCTTACTGCGTCAGTTTTTTTTCGGGTGAATTTTGGAGTGTGATATCTAGAATTATCCTGGAGCAGGGGAAACATGCTTCTGTTCCCATTGCCGAACACATCTATGGACTGTAGATTTCCAAACATCAACTTGAAATTACAATACTTGGATTCTGGTGTAAATGCCCAATTAGGTTGGATGAGGCTGCGCTGAATCACACGCTTACACACCACCACACTCATAACAGAACCTCTCTAGGCTGAATATCTGGTTTAGCGAAACTTAGAGGAGGTATTATCATACAGAACCAGTGCTCCATCTACAATATATACACGACCTACTAAAGAGAAAAACACTAACGCAGAGCTCATATCATCAACATAGTATATAGCAGTGTTACATTCTTTTTTCTTTTCTTTTTAAATCAAAGATATTTCCGGTTCTAATATTGGGTTGTTCGATAATTAATGTCGTTTTTCTTTCTTAAGTTGAGGTGAACTACATATTTCATGTAGTAGTGATTGAGTGGCTCACATTATCATAGACTGTTTCAAAGGTTAGACTTTAGACTATCTTCAATCAAAAACTGAGCACCATTAGTAAAAAAAAACAAGTTGATAAAAATGGACAATCAAAGAGAGCATTATCGGCATATTTTACTATTTCACTTCCGGATGAGCAAAAATGCCGTGCAAGCTCGGAAGAAATCATGTGAAGTTTATGGTGAAGACTGCCTTACCTTGCCTTACCTATCTACCAAAAGATGATTGTGCTGTCTGTGTGGTGGGATTGCAAGGGTATAGCTTACTTTGAGTTACTTTCAAGAAACCAAGCTATTGATTCGAATGTCTACTATTGTCAACAACCGAAATTAAACGAAGAAATCAAGCAAAAAAAAAGCCCTGAACTGGTCAATCGCAGTGGCGTAATGTTCCATCATGATAACGCCATATCGCAAACCTCTTTGATAACATGCCAAAAATTAGTATAACTCAATTGGAAACTGAAGTCATGTCTACCCTACAGCCCTGACTTAGCACCATCAAATTACCATTTGTTTCCTTCCCTTCAAAATCATTTAAATGGTAAAACCTTCGATTCCGATCAGGCTGTTAAAAATGAGTTGGACCGGTTTCTCGCTTCTAATAACCAAGGCTTCTTCGAACGTGCATGCAACAAGATGGAGAATACATCACTGAGTAATGTTTGTTGTCCATATAAATAAATTTATTTTAAAAAATGCGAAAAAAGACCACGTAAATTATCGAGCAACCCAGTAGCAATAATAACTCAAGTCCATAACAAATAGTATCCTTACAAAAGATACACGAATCTGATTACAAATGCAACTGTTTAGATTTAGAAATTCATATACATAGTAATAACTTAACAACATGGTGATCACGGAAATACACAGGATATCCGAAAATTACCCGCGCACTAAAATTTTAATGCTTTAACTAGGTCATCTGCAGAGAACTCGAATTTCCGGAAAATTTTGCTGATGACCCAATATCTAAAAAGGTCATCAAACTTCAAAATAGCCTTCGTTGGCAAAAACGCTGGCTCTCAATGTCTTCATAGGTGCAACACAGGATTCTCGCAAGTACTTTCCACTTATTTCGTCCTAGGCCTTTCCTTACGGAATGTTTCAGGGAGTACAAATTGTTATGGCGGATAGAGCAGGTCTTGCTCATCAATAGAGACTACAGGGAACAATCCGCTGGATTCAAATTCAAGCTGTACAGAGGCAATTTTCCATGCCTCACGAACTCATGCAAACGCTCACTACTCCAACCTTCAACAACTTTTTTTCCGCCTGCACAGAGAAGGAGCCCTATCGCAGGCCATGTCTGCTATTTTCGAAAAGCGCAGCTCTTCGCCATCTAGAAATGTCTTATAGATTTATGTCCTTACACACATAAGTACAAATTTTAGCGTCAGAGTCCACAAAAACTATGAGTCTTGTCACTGGACTTTATATGTATCGCCCCACAGCGTCAAAGAAAAGAATCGACCTGTTCTAGCAACAGTTCTGCCTTCTAAGCAACAGATTTACCTATGACCCTGTCACCAGGGCGTTTGTTACAGTGAAAAGTTCCTCGCTAGCGTCTCAGTTGTTTCCTAACAGCTGCTTGTGAGGTTTTCTTGCTCTACATCTGTCAGTTTTTCTCCTTCCGAGTGTTCCATGTATTGCATGTTATAGGCTTGAAAAAGGTGTTATAGTTTATAGTTTACTGGCTAAACGCCCGGATTAGAAGTGATGAGGACGTGTTTTCGGTGTCAACAACAGGGTAGAGTTCGGGAGCAGTATTCACAGCGGTGTATTTATGGAGAAAAGGAAAGGACATAATTCCTGATAGTTAAAGCAAGCATGAACAAACATAAACCACATGAAGAACCCAGAAAAAGGCACATCTCTGAGGGGAGACTGTGTGTGTTTATAGTAGAAACGAAGTAATCCAGCAGGAGATAAGCGCGGGATGACCAGACGAAGTGAAGCAGAATCTGATGTACCTAAAAGAAAGCAGAGAAAAGTGAAACAGTCCATATGTGATGGAATAATCAGAAGAACCTTCTCTGCTTGAGAACGAATTCAAGTTTGGTGCAGAAAGATGTTGGCGAGGATGAATTGACCACTGTATCAGGTAGATTGTTCCAGCTTTTCACAGCTCTGATAAGGAAAGAGTCATAAAACTGTTGAAAGCGAGCTTTCTCCACTAACAACCTGAATTGGTGACCCCTAGTAGGGGATATAGAATTAAAATAACTGGACAGAGTACACATATCGATTTCCACAATTCCGTTCAAAATTTTAAACCCCAAGCATTGGTCGTGCATGATCCTTCTGAGTGTTAGTGAGGTGCCGTTCAGACGAGAAAGCCTTTCGGGATAGGGAATGTGGAAAAGCCCATTTCTGGCGAATATACGGGAAGTGAATTTTCTCTGAACATTCTCTGCGGCATCTATCTACGGTTATAACGCCGAAAACTAGCCCAATAAAAGTAGCTACAACCCTGGAGCCTCAATTCTATGAATGTATCGGAATAATCATGACTTATAATAACGGGCTTAGTCTGTGTGTGTAAGTGTGTGTGTCTGTGTGTCACAAAATTCGTTCATCCTGCTTTGAAGGTAGAGTAGGGCGGTTATCCTATTCCAATCATATCTTTCGGTCGTTAGAAGACTCATTGTGGGCCCACCGCTGTGATAAGGGTGCGCCAGCACCCGCAAGTGAGGGAGACGGGTTCACCGCTGTGATAAGGGTGCGCCGACGCCCAGAAGTGAGGGAGACGGGTCCACCGCCATGATAAGGGTGCGCCAGCGCCCAGAAGTGAGGGAGACGGGTTCACCGCTGTGATAAGGGCGCGCCGACGCCCAGAAGTGAGGGAGACGGGTTCACCGCTGTGATAAGGGTGCGCCGACGCCCAGAAGTGAGGGAGACGGGTCCACCGCTATGATAAGGGTGTGCCAGCGCCCAGAAGTGAGGGAGACGGGTCCACCACTGTGGTAAGGGTGCGCCGGCGCCAGGGAGTGTAGAAACGCTTGGAGATGAGTGTGTGATAAGGGTGCATCGGCATCCGAAAGTGGGGATACTCCTAAAGATGGGTCCGTCGTGATAAGAATGCATCGAAACTGCTATGAGATAGACCGCGATGGTGTTGCTAGAGCCTACACATTCTTGAGTTCAGCAGCGAGCAATGAAACATCCATGATTCATCACGTCCCCTTCCGCGTTGTGCTCACCTTATACTCATCCCATTCTGTGGACGCACACCGCACCCTCCTCTTTTATTTGTTCGGAGTACTCTTATCACCTGATCAACCAAAGCAGACATAAGGAATGAACCATTTCGTGTGGTTGTACCATGTTGAACCGGTCATAGTAGCTACATTCAGCCATTCCTATCAAGCGAAAGAAAATTTCTCTGAGAAATGAGGTTCATCTTCCTTGGATGGTGGAGCGCCAAACTAGGGAAAGCTAAGAAGACAAGACGGAGGCAATATTGGAAAGTATGGCATACTTATTCGTCCTTCAAGAAGAACACAAAGAAGTGCGAGCGAAGCGAGCATTAGGAGAAGTCTGGAAGTCCGGCGTTAGCCGGGCGGACAGACTGGTTACATATAATTGTATACCAGCCTGATCGTCCGGCTAATGCCGGACTCTCCGGCTTTTTTTTTGGGCTCGCTTCGCTCGTCTCGCATTCGTGTGTATTTTCCCTTCTACTGAGCTCCTGCGCACCACTTCACAGGTGTGGAGCCATCCGTGACATCTTCCCATTTTTCGACGCCGGCGCACCCTTATCTTACCGTTGAACCTGATTCTAGGCGTTTCCCCACTTTTAGACGCCCGGCACACTCTTATTTTACCGTTGACCCTCCACTTTCCAACGCCGACACACCCTCATCGTACCACTGGACCCGATTCCAGGCGTTTCCCCACTTTCGATCGCCGGCTCACCCCTATCGCAGCGCAGGAACCGTCTCCCCCACCCATCGGTGCCGACGCGCCAGTCTCGCAGTTGTGGACCCGTTTAGCGACGTTTCCCTACTACTGCCCTCCAGCGCATTGCTTCCATAGCAGTAGCCCGCTACCTGTAATTTCCCCAAGCTCTTGACGGCGCAACCCTCATCCGTGTCATCCCTTGTGCGCCTGGTTCCTCCTCTTCTTCATAGGATATCCCATCCTTCTCTTTCTTTTTATACGGTCCTGTAATCAAAGGCCTATCTAATTCATTCCGACCTTGTTGAAAACAACTTTGGGTTACTAAAAGGAACCAACATGTCTGAACATGACAAAAGTGGCCCGAAACACCTTTGATTCAAGGTAAAAATCAAAATTTGCCACATTTTCGTACATAACTCGAGACGCTGGTGTAGTTATTTTCCATTTTTGATGGCTCGTTCTCGTGCTCACACACATGAACTGCGAATTAATAAGAAGTGAGATAGATTTGATAAGCATACTCCTGGGACCAAGAAAATCGTAAAGGAAATATTCTGATTATAACAGACTAGACGGCATAACCGGCTTCCCTCAAGTGTTTTACTACCCCGGCAATTTCACGCTAATGAGGAAAACTGCTAGTGCCGACAAATTTATTGCGGATGCCTATAATTTTGGTGGTAAACATATTAGCAGGCTCTCCCACCGACCCGTAAGCGAAAAGTCAGTAATGTTACTTCAGTGTCAAATTCATGGAAAGCAGTTATCATATTCGTACCTAGGGTTCAGCGTTTTCGATTGATCCAGTGAACAAATCCTTACCCCGTCCCTTTCCAAAAGCGAGGAGAGAACAAAAGAAGTTACTAAGTCGATATATCCGTGGGGAATAGTTGTCATATTCGTGTACAGCGCAACGGATAATCCCAGTAGATGCGTGTTCACCAGCCCGTGAACGAAATTGGCGAAAAATAAATAATACCAATAATTCCATATTCTGCGCAAAATGGTCATCATATTCGTGTTTAGCGCATTGGGGAATCCCAGTAACCATGTCCTCACCGCCCCTGTGCGAAAATTTCGAAAAATCAATGCAATTGATAAACCGATATTTCCTGCAAAATGATTATCATATTCGTGCAGAGCATCAGAGCATTGAGAAACCTCATTAGACATGTCTTCGTCGCCCCCTGAGCAAAAGTAGCAGAAAATCAATAAAATCGATGCAATCGATAAATCAATCTATAATGCTCGGCACGAAGTAGCCTAAAACCTCCGCCGGCTCATGAGGAATAAGCAAGCGAAGTTTGGTCCTAATCGGTTCACCCTCCGCGATTTCTATAAGGAACATTCATACATAGACACACATACATTCTACTTTATGTATGTATACAGACTCGATTATTATAATTGAAGTAGGCCGCAAGAATAGCACTAGTTGAATGTTCGATGTACAATATGAAATTTTCAAATGGAAAATCAAAATGAAAATGAATGAATCAGTAGAAAATGAAAATGAATCAGTAGAAAATAAACAAAATGAATCAGTAGAAAATAAATCAATAGATACATCCAGCGTTTGAACACAACGCAAATGTTCAAACGCTGGATGCTACAAAGAAGCAAGCGTATTCAATAATCAACATCAATATCAACTGTTCATTATACTACATAGGGTGTTTCTCATTTAATAATGCTCCTCAAACACATGTGGACGGAAGTTTTATCAATCGCAGATGTGAGTACTAAACTTAAGCATTCAGTAGGTGAACATCTGACAAACATGTTCACATACTAGATATTTTTCTAAACTCAGATTGGTAGATCTCCTTCACCTTACTGATGAGTGCAGGAGGAGATCCACTCATATGAACAGACTATGAAAACTGGAAAACTCAAAATAAATTTCCACGACGGAAAAAAAATAATAATTCAATAATAATAAATAATTTTAGGTGCTTTCGGAGCAATATCGATGCGTTCATATGGCAGGCTTTCTCTCAGACAGGTGTGACGTTTTACTGGATTTTGAGCTCGCCGCCATGAACACAATAAGGTGAGAATTGGGAATTGAAGTGTTAGGGTGAATTCAGGGCGCAGCACTAGGTGGTCATTGTCGGTTGGGGAGTAGTAAGTCCAGTCGGATTCCGAAATGGGCTACTAAGTACCTACACACTAGGGTTCTTTCAGGAAAAGCAGATAGCACTAAAAAGCGACTTAAATAAGCGTTGGTGAGACGACAAATGATGTTTCGGCAAGAAATGCGTACCATTTAGTGGAGACAGCCTAAATCATCTCAAATTCAAGCTAAAATCCTCGAAAAACCGATCTCAGTACGGAACTGTTTGATCCCGCTAGAACACGTTGGAACTTGTTATAGGTCCTGTCAGATACAAGAATTTGTCATTGGAGCGTGGTTTTTTCTCTCAAACCCGGAACGTTCCCAGGAATTTTCTCTCGTTTGAGGAAGTGTTCCGATACGCTGTCAGCTCCAAGAAAAGCGCCTAGATGGCATCAATTCTTCCCCAAAGTGGCATCTTTCGTTTTTGAGAAACCGTCTTCGTTTTTGAAAAAAACCGTCATTTATGGTCAAAAAATGGTCAAAAGCCACTTTTTGACCATTAATGACGGTTTTTTCCAAAAACGAAGACGGTTTCTCAAAAACGAAGTGTGCCAATTTGGGGGGATACTTGTTGGTGTAGTGCGCATCCACAGTCAAAATTCCAACATAATATTCTACAGGGTGAGCAACACCTGATTATCATTGGAGCGCACCAGAGTGCAGGGTAGGGATGTAGCAATTGGTTGAACGACACTGATCTTCAGCCGCGATTTTGATGATCCTTCAGACGTGCATCTCTGAAATCTGCTTGTGTCTAACATCAGTGGACGATTAGCGGTTGGCTACGCCCGGGACATTGGTGCTAAGCGCCCCGAATCCGCAAGGCGCTACTAAGTCCTGGTGGTCAATGACCACCTGGTGCTGCGCCCTGGGTGAATTTCGAATAGCAAAATTTCACTACATCATTCCAGATCTGATGATTGATATAGGTGTTTACTATTTGTCTGCATCTCAGTTTCCAGGTGTTCTCCTTTAAGAGTACATCGTGTGCTCTATGAGAATACCATCTCGAAACAATGCTGCTATCTTCTGCTTATTCCATAGATTACAAGTCTTACCACCTACCACGCTCCCACCTAAATTTCGCGTTTTGCAAGTTCTAGAACACCCACACGTGCTTGCCGTCACTCGCGAGGAAGAAAAAGCTTTGAAAGGTTCTACGGATCAATGTCACGAAATTTGGGAAGTTGGAGGACGCGTTGGAGGTGTTAGTATCACTGCTCCAACTTCGGGGGTTGCAACATAAGAGTATCCCCAGACTTCGCCGGTTTAAAATAAATAGAAATGAACCGGCGATATAAGAGATAAGGATCGTGGAAATGATACGTATCGATTGCACGTTACATCGCCATGGATCGCTGCCAAACGGAGCTCATCGCCCGTACTCTCGAAGATGTGCCCGAAATGAACTGGCGATGCGAATGATAGCAATAGTGGAAACGATGCCTATCGATCGCCACGCCCAATTTATTATCATTGCTCTCACGTCTGGGGTCTCCTCATTCACTTTATCCACGTGGCGATCGCCGGCGGTCGTGGCGATCGCGACGACAGCCGGCTGTCGTGGCGATCGCCACGATTGCTGGCGAAGTCTGGGGATACTCTAAACCACGTCGAAGGTTTACACTCCACGCTCAAAAGGAGATTCCTAATAAGACTTTCATAGTATCCAACGACTGTTTGAATTCTAGCAAGCCCAACTGCCCCTGATGAAGTCTCGTGTTCAGTCGATAGCCGAAGGGAGATAGATTCTCGCTACATTAGACCAGCTGAAAAGCAGAAGCAGCGAGAGGTTTATCAGGAGACATTGCGATTTCACGACAACATTCTCACCAATTTTCCTACAACACACGAAGGCAAGAATTATCCCGACGCGTCTAGACTCGTACACGGATCAGGTCGTCCAGTCGTGCATGTTATTAGGTGTTAAAATAACTCCTTGCTCTTTTTTCGGATGCACTTTTCTCCACCTATTTGTTACCTTTTGCTACAGCTCATATAGATTTGAAAGAGCTAATCTTCCTCTACAAGAGCGCTACGAAGAGCTTTTTTTAAAACGACAGTATGCTTGAGTTCTAAGCCTGCAAATTGTAGCAATGAGCCAATGAGAAAAGCGCAACCGACAGCCACCGTATCTGTTAATCAGTTAAAGCTCGAAAGGCCATCAGAACTGAGCAAGGGACCTGAAAGAGACGTTTTGCTTGAAAAGACTGGTCATCAGTGATTTTCCAAGCTCAAACAAGACACACTCGGTCTCAATGAAACCAACCACCTCGACTGAACAGATTTCTTCCATGAACACCTGGGGATCGCTCCAGAGGGATCTTATAGTCAGGGTGAACATTTTACTTCCTAACCTACCAAAACAACCGATAATCCTGCTAAAAGGATCGAATCGTAGCGGTCTAGTCATCTTACCCCATGATAACGTCGGACCCCATCCTCGCCAGCATCGCCAAACTGGCCGAGCAACAGCTCCATTGCTGAGTTTCTTCTGTGTTTATATTCTACAAAGCTTACACGTTCAAATAGTATCGGGTGTTTTCTGATCTCTACTGAATACGAGGAGAAAATGGTATTTTTCCGTGAAATGGCGTTTTTCTTCTTAAGCATGGAAATTAAGTAATTCAAAGTTCTGTGAGACCGCATAGTGGAAGAATAGTGAGCAGAAAAAAGTGCTTTTAGGAGGTATGAAGCACGTTACGGAAAAACAACAGAGTTGTAAAAAATCGCAACCGAAAAAAGCGCAAGGACTTACAGTCGCGATCAAAAGTACTGCAACAAATGGTTTTTTTCGTGCACAGCTTCTAGAATAGGCCTAGGCAGTTCAATCAAAGGTTCGACAGTGCCAAAGCAAGAAACAGTGCAGATGGTACAGAAAATCTCATTCGAAGAACATATTGCTGCACTCCAGAAGTGCTCATCTTCTATATGCGAAAATAAATATGGTGCGGAACTTCATCGCTACGAGTAAGAGAACCTGCAGTGAAGAATCAGAAGAAGTGGAAGAGTCGGTGAAACAAATACTGGAAGAGAATGGATACACAGCATTAGAAGCAAGATCGTGGCGCCCACATTTTGATGCGGGAGGAATACCACTCGTATTGCCTTTCCTCAATGAACAATGTGCAAAGGACGTCACCCAAATCGTGAAATCGGTCAGAAATTTCCGGTAAAACTGATATTCTGACCACTACCCAACATGAGGAGCTTGCTTGTGTCGTCAAGAATCCACGAAGAAAAATGTGGGCGGAACAGTTGCACATATTACACGGACGGAAAAATATGTCAACTGCAAGGAACAGTTTACATGGTAACATGTAAGGGGTGCGGTCAAAAGTATACTGGAGAGACTGCGAGACCTTTCCAAAAACGTATGGATGAACATATAAGAGCATTACGAAATCCTGCTTCCTACCCGGACAGCAGCTTTCTGCATCACCGTACCCTGCACCACACACGAGATCCGCGTGGACTTAAGGTTACGATACTACACCGCTCACTAGAAAATCCGTTGGAAAGGAAGTTGCTCGAGGCTCCCGCGATAAGAGTAACCCCAGACTTCGCCAGCAATCGTGGCGATCGCCACGACAGCCGGCTGTCGTCGCGATCGCCACATGGATAATGTGAATAAGGAGACCCCAGACGTGAGAAGGGTGATAATAAATGGGGTGTGGCGATCGATAGGCATCTTTTACACTATCGCTATCACTCACATCGCCAGTTCATTTTGGGCACACCTTCGATAGTACGGGCGATGAGCTCCGTTTGGCAGCGATCCATGGCGATGTAGCGTAGCAATCGATACGTATCATTCCCAGAATCCTTATCTCTTATATCGCCAGTCTATTTTTACTCATTTTGAACTGGTGAAGTCTGGGGATACTCCAAAGCGTCCAACGCCGGAAATAAACAACGAGGATGAGCTTAGCCTCAAGCTTATCACGTAGAGCGGTCGGTGATTGTGACCACGCCTCATGTCGCATCCTCTTTAGCTCTCATTCGTCTACTGAATTGCTTACTGTGTTGTTTGTCATCTTGTTGGCCTAGCCTCATTCCCCTGTAACATCATGTAACATCATTGTTGTCATGAGCGCTAGAAGATATGTTGGAATGTATTCTAGGCCTGACGAAGGTGTTAATCACCAAAAGCTAGCCAATAAAAGACTGAAAACAGGAGTCTACAATATTCACGACACGAAGAAACTTATACTCAATGAGGCTCCGGGATAGCACCATCATAATAAAGGATAAAGCGGTCGGCGTTAATCAATCCCGTCACGAGGGATGCGCCAAGCATCGTAGAGGCGTTGAATGCGTATGTGCCCTGTACAATGACTTGCGGGGGGGGGGGGCACCCGATGTACCAAGTCAGTGCTCCATCTCCCAGACTCCTCTGGTACCAATTTACCGACCCCGGCGGGATGGAAGGCTTGGTTGGCCTCGGGCGAGATCGAACCATGTGTGCGTGCGCAGCGAGCCTCTTACCACTGCACCGCACGCGCCCGGCACTATCTTACAATATAATAATTTGTTAAGTATATATATATACATATATATAATAAATATTGTAAAAATATCAAATAAGAGGGACGACAACATAATGTCAGCTCTTACCTTGACATTATACAAAGACAGGTCTTCCTCGCCGTACTGACGAGTTCCCAGAAAGACGTATTTCTTAAACCTCTTCACCCGTGTATGGTAAGGGAACGAAACGGGCAAATAGGCAACACTTCTATACGAATATTACCTCCTTTCTTTGTCGTAAACCTTTCTATAACAATAATTCTATTGTCAAATAAATTCGGTAATTTCTCCTGATTGTTTGTTCTTCCTTGACTTCCCAATGATTGACAAAGTCTGCAAATCCATCTTCATCTACAGAAGTGTTGCTGATATTTCTGGGCACTCAGCTTGTGACAAGAAAACACATCTCCAAATACTTTCCTTCATGACCAAAGAACCAGCCGATGAAACTGGGGATTTTCGAACCATATACGGTAATCACTGACCACCCTTTCATTCCTTATTTGCAGAAGTACCACTCACTTTTGGTCCGGTGCAGCCGCTCATCATCAATGAAACTATAGAAACAAGTATCCACTGCAGCGAATGAAAAAAGCCAAAACAGCTGCTTTTGATGAGAGTTTAGCGAAGCTGTCAGAATGTCGATGCTGAAACGTCACTGCTTGGTTGACGGAGTTCTGCTGATTCATCGCGGAATAGAGGAACCAGCAACGACTACAGTCTCGTTCAGGAGTGAAGATGGCAGTCCTACAAGAAAAAAGAAAGGACCAAGCACTCCTGCAATTTGGACCTAGACAAATTCTATCCATTCAGATGAGTCGGACCAGTAAAGCGGAACTCTTCAGCAAACGAGACAAGACGGGACGTAGTGGAGCAAAGGGCGTACTGGACATCAGAAAGTACGGTGAAAAAGGAAACAAACAACGTCTTAATATGCTTCTATCTACGTGACAACAACCATACATTCACAATTTTATTCCATACATGGTTACGAGAAATTGTAATGATTAGCTCACGCTTGCTCATCATTTTTTTCCGTCGCTGCTCTCATCAATCTCTTCTGTTTTTTGGTCACCAGTTTCTTTCATCGTTTTCTCATCATCTTCTTCTGCTGCCTTCTCACCACTTTCCTCAACTGCTTTCTCATCATGTTCTTCTGCTTTTTCCTCACCATTTTCATCTTCTGTCTTCTCACCGCTTTCCTCTACTGCTTTCTCATTATGTTCTTCTGCTTTTTCCTCACCATTTTCATTTTCCGTCTTCTCACCGCTTTCCTCCACTGCTTTCTCATCATGTTCTTCTGCTTTTTCCTCACCATTTTCATCTTCTGTCTTCTCACCACTTTCCTCCACTGTTTTCTCACCGTTTTCCTCATCTTTTTTCTCACCATTTTCTTCCACGCTCTTCTCCTCATCTTTCACACCCTTCTCATTATCTTTTTCTTCACATTTCTCTGGGTGATACATGAGTTCCAGCAAAAGAACATGCTCCTCTGGTGTGAGTTGATCTGATGGCATTACAAAGTCGCAGGTTGTGAAGGTGATTTCGCCATCTTTCCCTTTCTTGCCTGTGATACAAATGGTTTAACACACATCTGTCAACAGCAACAATGAGTCAACGTCGTACCTGTCACGAAATATTCCCAGCCTTGCAAAAGACTAGTTATACCACACTCGCTATTTGGTGTGCTGAGAATGCTTGTGGCAACGATAGGACCCTAAAACAGCGTAAACATTGAGTAGTCGTTCCGCGCATCTCGAAGAACCAGCGAAAAGTGTTTGTCGTAGTCCAGGTTTGTGCAACGCTACACACCTTCCAAGTCCGAGCGTGATGTATATGGTAGAACCATCCGTTAGTGGTCGGCTTCGTATCATTTTCCGCATCCATCGGCAACTCACCATATTTACTATTTATCGCCAAAACTTCTGCCAGAAGCACTAGAAAAGATCCATTAAACACAGTCCGGCCTTTTCCCAGCTACTACATGCTTTATAATAGTTTGCTAAGACCATTCTTACATCGAGTGATTGCCAAAGGTGCTTCGTCACATGTATATATATATATATTTATCTGTTTATTTATTACATGAGGTACCTCATGCTAAAAGTGAGCAAAAGCAAAACAACAGAAATCCTAGGTATTCTTTGTGTTTTGGTATAGGTAGAACAACACAAACATCACAACCAGTTGGTAAAATAAGTAGACAATTGAAAGCAACAGAACCTAGACCAGGATAGCATCATGATTCCAGGTAGCTACGCACCACGTTTTTGAAGGATCGAGGATTAGTGGGAACTGCTTTTACTCTGTTCAGTGCTGGGCAATCGGAACCTGCTCTATTGATAAAAAAATGTGACCTGCATTTGAGCATGGCTCTAGGAAGGTAGAGCTTAAGTGCGCTACCCCTAGTGGTAGAAAATCTAAACGAACAGTATTTCTCGGGGTCAAGTCCACAATGACCATGAATAAGTTTGTGGAACATGAGAAGGTCAAATTTCCTTCTCCTAAAAGAAAGGAAGTGGATGCCAAGATTCATATACCTCTCCTTAGCGGAGGGGATCCTATCATAAGAGAAACCGACTGTCTTCGTAAAGACTTTTGTTGTGAAACTATTTTGGAACTTCTCAAGTTTATCACTAACGTTCCGTTTGTATGGGGTAAAGGTCTAATGTATGTTTTAAAGGCAAGTAGGAGAACCGAACTATTCTTAGTAATCAGCGCCCTGAATAGTTTGCACATTACATCCATGGCCTTAGCGGCGATTTGTTCACAGTGGTGGTCAAAGTTTAGGTCGCTTGAAAGCAAAAACCCCAAGTCCTTGATCTTGTCAACTGCTTGAATCGGGGTTTCTCCTATAACATAGGCATGGCAGCTATTCCGGGGCCCAATATGCATTAGCTTAGTCTTTTCCTCTGACAGTAAGGTGTTCCAGTCCATGGACCATTCGTGTATAAAATCGATTGCATTGGCCTGTCAGTACTTTAAGCATAGATTTAAGGTCATCGGCGAAAGCGACACACATTGTGCCACATTTTAGAAATTGAGTAGTCGTGCCAACAAGACTCACACATTTATTAAATGAGGTGTTAGAACTTGGCGCTTTTGGAGATGTAAGAAAAATTTTCATGAATCATGACAACGATCAGGTTCAGAATGCTGCTTCACCCCCAATGTAAAGATCGTTTGACGGCTGCACCTGCAGTGATGTTGGCTATGCTGCATCGATCGTGAACCAAATTCCGCGGAAACGGTGCGAGGGTAGCGTGCCCACAATCTTAGTATGCAGTCTTAGTATAGAAATATCGTTCGCATTACATTTTAAACACTTCACGCAGTTGTGGTCAATCAATTTTGCATCGCATAGTACCCCGCTGATCTGGTTTGCTGTGTCGCACCAAGCAAGCGGCAGAACAGCCGTTCCGTATGGTCCTTATGGTCTTATGGTCATTGATGTGACCCAAGCGTTTTGGAAAGAAAAAAGCCACGAAAAAGGCGTGGAAGTATAAGAAAGTGTCAATATCGGCAATGTCGAGAAGAATCAAGTGAGAATGAATACTGCACCATGAAGCATATGACACGAAACTCACCGTGATCTGATTTGCAAAAAGCTTCCTTCACTGTTTCGAACGGTTTGCAAGAGCATGCTGCATGCGCAGCTGTGAGACATGCAATGAAAACTATGAGAGAGATCATGGGTTCAGTGGGACTTCGACAACCCGCTGTACCTGAAATACTTGAATACCCATTATGGAGCTAGAATAGCGATAATTGCTATTAAATAAACATGTCAAAAGCGTTCAGGAGTAAGGTGTATCCATTAATCTTATTCCAACTGACGTTTAGAGTTCACAATAAATGGTTGATATTTGCGAGACTGGCATTTTTTTTTGCAGAATATCTAATGAAGAGCACAGCAAGCTATCTCTTGTGGGTTTAAAATTTCTTCAAGCTCGACACAGCAATGATAGAGTGTTCCCCTGATCCCGAAAGAGTCACTGGTACGGCAGCCCCAGTGAGGACGAGGTCCGAGAGGTTATCTGGGTTGCTTAAAACCAGAAGAACTATGATGACGATCTGTACCGTCAACGCACGCACGCTTGCATTGAAGGCTTCCATCGAGGATTTGATGATGCAGGCCAGGAAGATCAGGTACGACGTCATCGGACTGACCGAGACGAGGAGACACTGGCCACTGAACGTCACCTTCGACACCGGAGAAGAACTGTTCCTTGGAACCTGCGACAGTAGAGGAGTTGTTGGAGTCGGTGCCCTCGTCAAACAAACTTGGTTATGAACATCGATTCATTCGAAGAGCTAACAACCCAAATTGGACGTTTGCGGTTGAGAAGATGTGGATCAATACTGGCCTTGACAATCTGCATCGCCTACGCTCCAACATCCAGCTACGACGAAGAGAAGATTGAGGAGTTCTATATGGACTTGGAGAAGTTCTACAGAGAAGACCACACATTCTACAAGCTCATCGTTGGCGACTTCAACGCCAAGATTTGTCCTAGGAGAATGCCTGAGGAACTTCACATCCGTACCCATAGCCTGCAGTGGAACGAACAGGGAGAGAGGCTGTCTGAGTACATCATGACGACGATGACCATCCACGGTAACTCACAATTTCAGAAGCCAATCTCCCTACGCTGGACGTGGGAGTCACTCGGTGGAGAGTACCATAATGAAATTGACCACATCATCGTCATCGTCAATCGAAGGTTCTGCCTGACCGACGTCGGTATTGTACCGAAGTTCTACACCGAATCCGACCATCGCCTTCGTGCAAGATTCTTCTTCTCACGCAAAGGAGAGAAAGCTGCGTTCTCTCTGCTTTGGCGTACACCTCAGAAACCTGGGAGTTGCGCAAGAGAATGCGGTCAGCGTCGTCAAATGCTCCATCGAGAGGATGATGCTAGGAATAGCCCGCCTCACGCAAGTGAGGGCTGTAATACGGATTTCCACTCCTCGTCAACAATCGAAGATCAGTGACGCTGCCGCTTACGTCAAGTTGAGTAAGATTAGATGGGCCGGACACGTGATGCTGTTTTAACGACAACCGATTTTGGATGGATGATGAGCACCTCCGGCGCTGCTTATTGCTGTCATTCGCTCCAAAAAGTCGCGCGCGAGTTGCTAGAAAAACGCTAGAGATGAGCTTTAGAGCACTTTGCTCCCGAGACCTGGCTCAAATCTCAACAACCTGACTAGGGAAAAGGCAGTTTTTCATAGTTTCGTCCTGGAAAGTTATAGTATCCGTTCCTTCCAGCTTCTCCCCAGATGATTTTATCTCGCAAGAACATAAAGGTCTAAAAATGATGTTTTTTTTGTTCTTTGCTCAACAGTTTCCCGAGCTATACACAGGACCTCAGCGACCTGATCATGCAAATAGCTACGATCTCCGCTAATTAAAGGAATTAAAGGGAATATATCGTCCGCCAAGATTTCCGTTTGTTAAAGCCATGGGAATAAAATCAATACGAAGACACAACCTAATATCAGCATCAATATTTGCTGATTAGCCTCAATCATAGATGTGTTCATGATGCCAATATCGTCTTGGCAGTGGTTATTCAAGATGCTATCCACTGCGAGGAACCGCTGAAGGAGAAAGAAATTGGGAGGCATACGAGTCTATCACTGAAAGATGGGATCAGCCTCAGAATAAAAGGGAATATAGAATGTTGCTGGATGAAATTCAACTCCGAGAGCGGACAAGCTCTGCGACACAAGAAAATGGGAGCAGGTATGGTTGGTATTTCGGTGGCATACAAGTCTTATAAACGACATAGAAGACCAATGAGCAATTGAACATAATTTGGAAACGATATCTAACTCATTATTAACCATCTTTTTGTCAGTTGAAACAAATCATTAAATATTCCTCCCAATTGATTGGCACAGTCAGCAGAAGAATAGCCGAACAAAAGACACTGGTACCGCTCAATGGCGGAAAAGTTCAACAAGTGAAAACCATGTTGATCCAGAACCGCGAACATCGCTGCTAATGAGGTCTTTTGTTTATCCTCCATGTCCAGTTTTCGGTATTATGACCAAAATTTCTTTAAACATACCAAACACTCTTCTTCTTTCCACCCAGTTTTAATCCCGTTTCGAAATACCGTCTGATTTACTTGGGTCCAGTAATACGTATTCATTCATAGGTAGCTAATGAGAAAAAAATCACAAAAAACATTATTTCACTCTTTATTTAGTTACCAATTCAAATGATTCGTTAGCGAAAAGCGTCGTACACTTATTCAATCTTAAACATCTGAAGAAGTCATTTGAATGCATGAACGATACAGTTCGGGTCAAAAAGAAATCACCTTTTTACCTTTTGTTCATAACTTCTATCTAGGTAAAGCTTGGAATTTCCTGTCATGTCGAGTAATGCAGCTACACACTGCGGATTGTTGATGATATCAACAAGTTGGTGATATAAACAATGCGCCTACCAATTTTCGTCAGAAAAATTGTCGTCTCAAAAAGTCGAGATCCCTGATCCTATACTACTCATTCCAATTCTCCCTGGCAAATGGACCTATATTCGACGAAGTATCGATGATTTGGAACGGAGCACTGACATCTCCGGAACTTGCTGTCAATTGAAACATTTCGCTACATATCCTTCCCCCATTGATTTTCAGGGTTAACAGAACGATGGCCGACTAATAAATGCTGGTACCGCCACAGGAATTCAACATGTAAAATCCATATTGATCCAGAACTGCGCACATCGCTGCTAATGAGGTCTTTTATTCTCTTTCACGTCCAGTTCCCGGTTTTGTGACCAAAACTGCATAACCGTTTTATCAATTTTTAATCGTGTTTCGAAATACCGTGAAACAGGCCTGATTACATTGATGGCAGCACCTATTCGTGTGTGAAACACCTCTTCGTGAATGGCAGAAACCAGGGACCAAGAAATTATATTCAGTGGTGATGTAGTGTTAAACACAGCGTTAATGTAGCGTTAAACACAGCGTTAAACACAGAGCTAATTCAGCTTGGAGAATTTCTGTTGGTTGAGCTGCAAAGCACTGTTTGCTTGTAAGCAAGTCTTATAGCATACTGGGGAAAGAGTGATCGTAAACGAGAACACCCGTTAATTTCATGCTGAAACTCATCATGTTGGAACACTGAAACACATTTAATCTCTTGCCTTACTCTTTAATCTCTCTCATTTAACTTGAGAATACTGATGTCTACAATGGTGCATAATTCCTAGAATTTTTGGATGAACTGCTATGCTATCCAAGACGATCAAAATCCGTGACACCAACATTCCCATGGGCGCTGCCTTTGTACCTACAGGCAATGAATGTGTAGTAGTTCAACCCGCCAAAATTCTCCATGCTGAGTCAATGCGCCAGTGGTAATGGGCCAGCGGCAACGTTAATGGATAAGCAACACAAATGCTAAACGATCGCGAAGAATTGTTTCTTGCGAAAAAATCCACATGAAATCATGGTTAATATTAATTGGCATTTTATGTGCGTGTAGGTGTACCCGTGTGGGTGCAAGGCCATCGTGCTCAGCGCATCGAGTTATGGACAGAAAAGTTGCAAATTTTGATTTTTACCTTGATTTAAAGGTGTTTTGGGCCACGTTTGTTATGTTCAGACATGTTCGTGGCCGACAGTTGTTTTCACAGGTCGGAATGAGCGAGATAGCCTATGATTAGATGGTCGTATAGAAGGAAAGAGACGGGCAGGAGAGTTTTACAACGAAGTGGAGGAACCAGGCGGACGAGGGATGACATAGATGGGGGTTGCGCCCGCACAGGTGGTGGAGAAGGTGACATGAAACGAGCCCAGAGCTATGTCAGAAGTGCATTGGCGCTCGGTAGGAGAAGAGTTGCCGTTGAAGGGAGAACAGCAGTGAGAGTGATGTGCCGGCGCCCATAGCTGGGGAAAAGGGGTCCAACGGTGCCATAAGGGTGCGCCGGCGTCCAAAAGAGGGGAAACGCCTGGAGTCGGGTCCGAAGGTGTGATAAGAGTGTGCCGGCGTCCAAAATTGGGGAAAAGCTTGGGATCAGGTCCAACGGTGTGATAAGGGTGCGCCGGAGTCGAAAGTGTGGAAGATGTCACGCACGGGTCCACATCTGCGAGAGTAGTATGCCAGCGCTCAGTAGAGGAGAACACATACGTATGCGAGGCGAGCGAAGCGAGCCCAAACGAAGCCTGAGAGTCCGGCGTTAGCTGGACGATCAGGCTGGTGATAAATAAATAAATGCAAATACAGCCGCCTTGAACGAATAGAGCTGCTTTGTATGCGTGGGCTTACGATGGCCCAGTCACTTGCACGGGCATGTTTGACTCTCACGTTGCAGAGATACAATGAAATATTCGTAGGTTTTTCGTGTGTGTTTTATGATATCACCATTGAATATGACTTGTTGCTCGCTCAAACTGCGGAATTCGGCAAAATTCCAAACAAGAAAAGGTGCTGTCTTCAAACTAATCCAGCAAGCTCCGATAATTATTCTTCGGAAAATAACAAAAAAATTAACACATACTCTAACATTTTGACACTTTTTTCTGCCTTATTTTATTTCTGAGCAAACAAAGGGATTGCTTAACAATATAATCACATCACCCCACTGCAGTGTCTCACCTGGTGGGTAGGTCAGCAATCCCTTTCTCGTCCAAGTGGAGAAGCTGGGAGTCAAAAAAAGTTGTTGATCACCCTTTCAATATCCTGAACTTTGGTGAACGTTTTCTTAGCTAGGAATTCCATAGAGAAGTGAAATAAGGTAGATGGAGAAGGGGCGATGTCCGAAGAATAGGGTGAATGAGGAATCGTGTCCCAGTCCAGCTCTTTCAATTTCTCACGGGTCTCTTTAGCTATATGGGGGCCTAGTGCCATCATGGAGTAGATGTTCAGAATCTCGTCTCGGCCTTCTTTTCGAACAGCGTCAGCAACTTTCTGGAGCTGATTGGCTTAAAGCCAGGGGCCCACCTCATTACCGTGGTTGAGCTAATAGCAGATTCTGCATCTTGTCGAAATGCTGAATCCAGGATAAAGGTAAATTGTCCCAAAATGGTCTCTAAACCTGTCTTCCGGGACGGGGTCTGTAACAGTTTGCTAACTCGAGTTGACGTGTGAAGCCACTGATCTTATCGATGGAACGCGCTAAGACTCGTTAGCCAACACTGTAGCTGTGGCAGACAGCCAGCACAGCGACCTCTTTTTTGGAGCGATCCGCCTCCGCGCTCCAAAAATGTAGCCAGTTCGACCCTTTCGAAAACAAGACTTTCGTTGTTTTTGAGCCTGTTGATGTACAGTACTGACTAGGGAAGGATACTAGGGGGGTCCGACAACACATAACGAAATGTACACTGTCATATGCAGTTTTTCATGCTGATCTCAAATCCGTTATCTTTATCTGCTGTGGAGCTCTCTGTGAAGAGTTACGTGGCATTATATCGGCTGGCCTCGGCCGGCAAAATCCAACTTTCGTGTTATATTCCGCTGAAAATGTGCGTAAAAACTATCTCAAACTTGTCAACTAGTTGTAACTGATCAATGCTTCTAAAACTGTTATAGATCCAGATAAGTTTCCACGATCTTATAGCAGAATATAAATAGGAAGCGAAATTTTGCAGCTGTGAACAAGCTGAAATCTTGCCACGTAACTCTTCACGGAGAACTCCGCAGCAGATAAGGAAAACGGATTTAAGATCAGCATCAAAAACTGCATTTGCCAATGTACACTCCATTACGAGTTGTCGGACCCCGCTAGTATCCTTCCCTGGTGAGATCAACATGGCGAGAATGTCTAGGATATGCCTATACCTCCAACAGGTGGAATGAGTTGGGCTCCTGCCTTTGAATGTTACCGGTGACTGTGCGTATAATTGCGTGAGCAGCTCCTCAGGCACTTTTATCGGGTTGGCCGTCATCAAATACCGGGGAGGCCGAAACACCTCAGTCGGCCCTCACAGTATGGAGTGTGCGGTCTGCCCGGTGTCTTACTGCGGCTTGCCAGGTAATCAGTGGCGGCTGCCCCGGTAAACTGGTCAATGCACTACGGGAATCCTCCTTTATGCATTATGCAACTTTTTAAATCAGAAAGGACAACAAATACAACTAATATCAATGTTTTTATTGATTTACATAGATTTACATTTGTTGTACGTTCTAGACCGTTCTAAAAAAGACATTTGTCATTGGTGTATTGTGAAAATTCTTTGGATCTATCTCTATTCTAGTTTGGCTATACGAATCTCTTTCGAAATTCTTCGGAGGTATTCCATGATCAAATAATCAGTGGAGGTATTGGCTCGGTTCCTGCCACTACTAACTACTAAGGAAAAATAAATGAATAGTCACTCCAGTCTTTGGAAGAACTTCGGATACAAACTATAAACCTACATACTGTGCGCCCACAAAATCTCTTCTGCGGCTTGGTCTGCCCCAATGTAGTTAATTATGGTTTCCTTTGAATTTTTTTTAAAGTTGCGATGAAGCAATCCTCGAAATAGCTTTAATTTTTAGAAGAAACACTCAATAACATAGAAGGAGTCGACACCCCATCTTAATAACCGAAAGAAGACACCATGATTCAATCAATCAGCCTCATAGTGCTGATGAAGATGGGTGTCCCTAAACATCCTACCCTATTGAGGCAAAAGGCACAATTGAGGCTAGAAAATCTTGACCTGAAGATTTTTTCGACAACATGAAACCCATGGAATGAAAGGCTTGCCCCTTATCAGTATCTCATATGAGTATTTACAACTCCCATAAAAATTTGAACCACTCTGCTCTTTTTTGAGAAAAGTTAGAGACCAAAAACCAACAGCTACAATCTTTTTGCTCGCCACTGTATATCTACTGTAGAGAAGTTCAGAGAATGGTCTACAACTATCACATAATAGATCATGGGTACCGATCAATAATCGAAAGTTCCGGATTGTCCAAAAAATCACCTCAAGACTTCCTTACCACACTAATAATACTTGCCCTGCCAAACGTGGCCCACTCCTTTCAAGTGGGTCATACGGTGATGGGACTTTTTTTCTCATTAATACTATTGAATGATATGCTCTACACTTCCTCAAATGTTGATTGAAGTTATTCGCTGAAATGAGAAACAGAAATGGAGGAAATATTCCGAATCAGATCCTATTTTGAAACAGAATTTGAATCAGGTGGAAATGGGTATACTGCTTTGGTCACAAGACCGGAAATTGTTGTGAAAGACCTATAAGTGATTAGCAATGGAGATCAAAGTACCGGATCGACATGGTTTTATGTTTTTGAACATTTTCTACTGTTAAGCATTTGCTGGTACCGGTGTTCATTATCTCGCTCTTCTTTTGGTAACTGCACCAATTTATAGGGGAGAATGTTTATTCATCTGTTTCAACTACCATCCAAGGGATAGTGTTTAATTAGGCATTGTTTTGAAATGGTATCAATCGTTCACTGGTTCTGCAAGTCATCTAAAGGGGTTGTATGATTATCAAATATTCCTGCTTCGACTTTGCCTTCAGCAGAGCTTGTCGGCGCCCGCAATTGAAACTGAACCGGCAACACTATTCAAGTTTCCTTTTTTTACTCTGGGTCCAATCCCACATTCCAGAAACAGATTTCCATACCTCTCAGTTTTGTTTTTTTTTTTCGTTCGGCTGCTGTTCCAGTAAGGATAGGATACACCGTTCCATTGAACACTAAGGACTTCAGTTTCTGCTAGGATATGGGGAAATAATAGCAAGTTTTTATGTGCTTTACACGAAGTGTGGTGCAACTACACGCTGTCACTCATCGTTCAAAACCAGAAGGCACGGGATTCTTCGCTGTGGAGATTTCGCTATATTTCGGGATCTAGTGGACGAACTCGCGCTAACTGAATAAGACGCGCAGAATGTCCGAGAAATCCACGAAAATAGGGTGCTGCCTTCCATGCAATGAGCCCCTTGACGCTCATGTGTCCCACCACGCGGACATCATGCGCACATGAACAAGTGAAAGAGCCTGCTTACAGTGGACGGCAATGGCGGTGGCCCATCTGCGGCCTCGATAAAGACGCAGCGCTACCGCGCCGCGCGCGCAGGAATCGGGGTCGTCGCCGCCGGACTGCTATTTCTATGGTGTTATTTGTTTCTATTGGTAAAAAAATCCTTGAAATCGGTTAGAAAAGCTGCTAGAAATTGCATATCAGCAGCAGAATACACAGGTTACGGCGCACGCGGCACGGTTGCACGACGTCCTTCTCGAGGTCGCAGATGGGCCAACGCCATTGATGTCCACTGTATACTGCCGTTGGCGTACATTAAAGACCACGTTCACATACGCGTCCGCGGCAAAATCTTTGCAAGCAGGTGGCAGTTTTTGTGTTGTACCTACTGCTATCATTTTCTAGCAAATGATTACTCAGTAAACGGCTTGCTTCAGAAGAGGAGATATCTGTGAGTGTTGCATTTACGTGCATATAACGTTCAGAATGAAATTCCATTGTTTTGACAGGATGTCTCTTGCATTTTTTTGAGACGAAAAACATTGAGAATATTGGACAATAACTGTGCGTAGAAATACTACCATTTTAATGAACCGATATTCGAGGCTACATCAAGTATGTACTTCCAATAGCATCTTCTTTAATAAGAAAAATCCACATTGTTATTCCGCACACCGAATATGAACGCGGAATTCTTTCATATGTGATTGGCAAGAACTTTTCTAGTGTGTGAAAGTCCGCTGGATCTCAGACAGAACGGCCGAAGCCATACTAAAGGAACGCCAACGCAATACTAGACATTGAGATTTGAGCTCTGCTTTCGCATGACGGAGAGGACCGCTTAACTTGCATTATTGGCCCTACGAAGCGGAGCTCGCCATCAAATCGAACAAACAATGTAGTATCAGAAAGTACGATAAACAAAGGAGACAAAAAGGAAGGCCTTCATATGCTTCTAACTCCATGACAACAAGAACTTCGTCAGAATTTTATTCCCACTTGGTTACGAGAAATTGCAGTGTTCAGATCACTCCTGTTCATCGTTTTCTTCCACAGTTTTCTCGTCATTCTCCTCTACTGTTTTCTCACCATTTTCTTCTTCATCTTTCTCATCGTTTTCTTCCACAGTTTTCTCGTCATTCTCTTCTACTGTTTTCTCACCATTTTCTTCTTCAACTTTCTCATCGTTTTCTTCCACAGTTTTCTCGTCATTCTCTTCTACTGTTTTCTCACCATTTTCTTCTTCATCTTTCTCATCATTCTCTTCTACGCTATTCTCGTTTTCTTTAACGTCCCTCTCATCATCTTTTTCTTCACATTTTTTCGGGTCCCCCATGAGGTCCATCAAAAGATCATGCTCTTCTGGTGTGACATCAGTTGATGGCATTACAAAGTCGCAGCTTGTGATGGTGATTTCGCCATCTTTTCCTTGCTTGCCTGCAATTGCAAACGATTTAACGAGCATCTGTTAAGAGCAGCAATGACTTAATGTCGTACCTGTTAGAAAATAATCCCAATTTTTCAAGAGACCAGTTACACCACACTCGCTATATGACGTGGTGAGAACACTAGTATCAACGACAGGACCCTAAATCAGCGAGAACGTCGAGCAACCGTCGCGCTCACCTCAAAGAACCAGCGAAAAGGATTTGTCGTAGTCTAGGGGTGTGCAATGCTACACACCTTCCAAGTCCGCATGTGCCATACATGGTAACTCCATGTTCCGTTAGCGGTCGTGCTCATATCATTTGCTTCATTTCTCGACGATTCACCATATTTACTATTTACTGACAACACTTTTGCCAGAAGCACTAAAAAGGTTCATTGAACATATCTTGGCCTTTTCTTATCAGGGAAGGATACTAGTGGGGTCGGACAACTCGTAATGAATTGTATACTGCCAAATGCAGTTTTCGATGCTGATCTCAAATCCGTTTTCCTTATCTGCTATGGACTTCTTTGTGGAGTGTTGCGCGGCATGATTCCGACTAGTTCAGGCCGGCCAGATCTGACTTTCGCGTCATACTATGGAAAAATATGTGCAAAAACAATTTCGAGCTTGTCATTTAACTGAAATTAATTAACACTTCCAAAATTTTCTGAGACTAGCGCCCCTTCGGGACGCTAGAAAGTGGGGTGGGGCAGCCACTTAATGTATGTGCAAAAGCTTCACACGTGCGAAATGCTTAGAAAATTATCGAATAAGCAAAATTAATCATTAACTGAGCTCAAATACAAAAACCTTCTTATGTGTTGCGTATATTCTACGGGTCTGGCCGTCGTTTCAACGTCGGGCTGGAAGTCTTCTCGCAATCCTAGCTTTGCTTGCAAATTCTTAATCACGCACCTACATATAAAGCTAATTTGCGATGCAATAATACTACCTACTTTTTTGTCACATTTCTTACATGCCTGGGGACCCGTTATGAGCGGCCACATTCAACTCTGCGCAGGTGTATCTTTCACATGGCTTTAAAACTTGCGAGCAACACAGTGGAAAGAATGCCGTGCAAATAATCACCTAAAATGATTTGAGCTTCACGTTGCTGAGTATCTGTATCCTAGCGTTCCTCCCACTATTGGGCCAGGGCAGGGTATCCCAGCGCTTTCCCCAATATTGGACCCCCTACGCACCCATTCTCCATCGATGGACCCGTATCCTGGCGTTTTCCCCACTATTAGGTCACGGCGGACCCTTTCTTGATCGGTGGACACCTATCCTGGTGTTTTTCTGAACGCACTCTTCGCAAATCTTGAAAGTGAAGGAAGAGAGTTAGGAAATATTTAGAAAGTTTAATCAATCGCGCAACTTGTTCAAGAAAATGTCATAACAGCTTATAATGACGTGTTCTTCCTGTGTATTTGATTGTACTGCCCTTCCTAAAAACAGACGGATCCTCAGGCTGCATAATCCCCGTGGGACCTCAATGATGAGAGGTGCGCAAAGAGCGCATCCTCCATGAGGAAACCGACTTCCTACCACTACGGCCTGCACTCATGTGTGCAGTTACTGACAAAGCTACAGCAGAGGGGCTACTCTGCTCCGTACATTGCTGCTACGCATCGACAAATCGCTGTAAACACTGTCTCGCGCGGGGGGCTCGAGACCGCTAGCCGCGGGTCCCACCGCGAAAACCTGAGTGCACCTGACTTCCACCATGTCTATGCACCTATGACGAAACATCGGCCGAATGCCCCGTCAGCTGCGCATCCTCGCGAGCCACAGTCTATAATTGAGCCTCACGGCTAGAGCATGCGATCACGTGCTATTCCCCCTACGCCTGCACTCTAGAAAATTTTGTTGCAATACCATGATTTATATAAGAGGATCCAGGTAAGTTCCTGCGATATTTTGGCAAATTTTGTCCAGGAAGCCAAATTTTGGTTGCGTGTGCAAACTGGAATCACGCAACGAAAATCTTCAGCGAGAACTCAGCAGATATGAAAAATGGATTTGAGGTCAGCATCAAAAACTGCATTTGACAGTATACATTTCGTTACGAATTGTTGGACCCCCACCCCCTAGTATCCTTCCCTGGTTAGCTAACAAGTCTTGCTCTATTAATGTTCTTGCTCAGACCATTCTTACATTGGGTGCTTCTCAAAACTGCTTCGCTACATACGAGAAGGAAGATGGCGGAGAAGTAAAGCAGTCTTGCCCACAAATCTTACCCATTTATCAGACGAGGTATTAAAATTGCGGCACATTCGAAGACCTGACAAAAATGACGATGAATCTTGAAAACGGTCATGCTCATGTTGCTGCTTAAGTCTGCATTCATACTAGGCGGTGAGAAATCAGTTGATACCGACGGTGTTTTTTCGACGAGCAAAAATACGCTCATCCCGTCGGAAATTTTAACGCTGTAGTGATTAGTGGAGCGGCCTGCTATCCTCTTGACCAGTGAAAACAAGCCTACATTCATGATAGACCAGCACTCGGATCATCACAAACACTTTCCTATTTACATTAATGAAATGTTTGGTTAGCGTATTTTTCCGCTGTGAAAGCGACCGAAGTCTGAACACCCAAGCGGAGGATATTCCGACCGCTCCGTCTGTCCCGCCTCTCAGTATGCATCTTTTATTCACCAGCCACCCTCACCGTCGGTCGAGTATGAACGTAGTCCAACTCCTCGAGAAGTGAAGCTCTTTCGGTGCTGCATCTGCAGCGACTTTGGTTATGCTACGCATCGTGGACCGACAACGGTGCGAGAGCGTCGCGCCGCTCACAATCGATATGCAGTAGTGACGAACACCCCCGTCCCCCCAAAATGGGTCGCAGGACTTTGAAATTGCTTTAGGAAGTGTGGAAGTGTGGTTAGCCTTCATCGTGAACACTATACACAGTGTCGTCCAATCAAAGTTGCATCACAGGAGACCGGCGATCTCGTTTGCTGCACCGCACTACCCACGCTAGGTCGTGTGGTTGTCTGGAGTTTCTGGTATTAATGTGACAAAAGCATTTCGGAAAGGGAAAGTACAACGAAAAGTTGTGGAAAATGTAAGAAAACATCAATACCGGCAACGCTCGACAAGCACACACACCAGCTGGGAGGTATTGGCGGACCGCCACTGTAATGTTAATCCCATGGAACGCCACAAGATTCTGTACCATAAAGCGTATGGCACAAAATTTACCGTAATCTGATTGGCAGAAAGCTTCCTTCAGTGTTCCGAACGGTTTGCAAGAGCATGCTGCATGCGTCGTTGTGAGGCATGCAATGAAAACTATGAGAGAAATCATGGGTTTAGTATAACTTCGGCGCCCTTCTGTACCTGAAATTATTCGAAATTCACTATAGACATTTCCTTATAACTGCAAAAGCATTCACGAGTAAGCTGTATCCAGTAGTCGTTACTCAGCTGTTCTTTTGGGCTTGCAATAAGCAAGAATTTCCCGGAGAGAAGGAATGTGAGGCAAGCAACCTTTCCTTCCAGGAACCCTGGGGAAACTTCAATTAATTTGAGTTTTTCAGTGCGATGCCGCTATATTGTTTGTGAAGCATAGCACGCTGCAATACCAGCACATTGTTTCCGATAACTCAATTCCTGCATCGCCGGCGTCGTTGCTGCGTAAGTCAACAACTGTTGGAATATATGCACAATGCCAATCTCTTCCGAGCAGAGGTTACGCAAGGTGCTATCCTCCACTGGAATGGCAGCCAAATGAGAATGAAACAGGGAAGTATGTATAGAGGATTCTACGCAGAGGAAAAAGTAACATTGGGTGTTGCTGGTTCAGATTCAAGTACGGGTGCCGGCAGGTTCTGTGACGCCAGAGAGCGGAAGTAGGAATGGTCTACAATTGAGGGGCACACAACTTTATAAATGATCCGGAGGATCAATGAGCAACTGAAAGTGATTTGAAAACGGTATTTACTCACTATGAGTTCTTTTATTGTCGATTGGAACATTTCACTGAATATTTTTCCCCATTAATTGGAGCAATTTTCAGATGAATAGCCAAATAGTGAACACAGATTTTGCTAGAACGCCGGAAAAGTGAAAGAAAAACCATGTTAATGGGGAACTTCGAACGCTGCTGCTAATGAGCTGTTTTAAGCTCCCTTCACGACCAGTTTTCGGTTTTACGATGAAAACTGTATATCCATTCCCAATTTCAATTCTGTTTCGAATGCCATGTGATTTGAAATCTTTTTTCACATCTGTTTTACTTTGGATTTGCCTTTCAGCAGCTAAATTTGAACAATTTTCGGTGGGATGTATTTGCATATCATTCATTATATTACTTATATCTAACTAATGAGAAAAGGAGCATCAGCACTGTATAGCCTAATTGAAAGAAGTGGGTCACCTTTAACGATGCATGAATTACTTCGAATAGAAAGAGGCTCTAAACTGCTACAGTACTGGACGGAATCATATGGTTTGCATATTTTTTATTACACAAAGCTTCCAATTCTAAATTTCTCTAAGAGTTGTAGACACTCATGCGGGATGTTGAGGTTGTACCCGCTCCATTTTGTCGATTATTCTTCAATGGAGGAAAAGTTTTGTCAAGCTGGGTGCCGTTGTCGATCCACTGCAATTTTCTGCATATCTACATGTTGTGCTCAATGGCGTTCTGATATCTCTATCTATCTCTCACTCTCTATCTCTCACTTCCACAAATTCTAAATCAAAAGATATCGCATTATTCTTTTTTAGGTGCCAGCTGAATTGAGTTATGCCTTGGGTCGCGGCTCAGGCTGCTCGTCCTTGTCAATGCAGCGTCATCGGCACTTGACGTTGATGTGCAAACACCAATACTCATCTTTTGTGAAGATGAACTTCAGCCAATTCTCTATGCGCCTGGTACGAGGGAAATGCAGTAGCAATCTCTACAGGTTGCTGGAGATCGCGATCGGTCAGACCGTGACTCACTGTGATAACTTTTATAGTTTGCCCTCTAGAGCGGGTGATTGGCGATGGTGGTAAAGTGAACATACGAGCCTTTTGCCCCTACACTTGTAGTTTGGTGTGGATTCGAATCTGTATAGTTTGGTGTGGATTCGAATCTGTCAACTGTCGCAGTCAATCATTGTCGACGCACCCGACCGTGTGAAACAATGGGGTTTAAGACGACAATCCAAAGGCGAAATCTACGAGTCATCAACGTATCCGCCAAACTTTGCTCAACAACACCTCTTTACGGGTTCGAAACAATCCTTGTCAAACAAAAAATCGTTGATTCATCATTATTTCTTCTCCATGTTTTCGTGCTGCTGATGCAGTCAATCTATTGTTAAAGCACCCACGGATATTTCTGTGTCTGAGATTTTGATTGTTTTAGAACCCTAACAATTGTCCCAACAACGCTTCACAAGAGTAGCACAAAAAACTCAACCGTTTCTAAGATATAGAAAATCCAAGATCCTGGATCAGTGGGATCGGCGTGGGTCGTTCGGTCGAGTTGTAGCGGCAGCAGACTGTTGCTGCCAGCTGATCAAGTGGGCACCCATTTCTTTTCTTGTGATTATAGAGCTCTTTCCCACTCTTCAGCTAACCCTTTTTGCATTGTTTATCACAGCAAAGTTTTTTTTACTTGTTATTTCACCAAAAATCCACTTGCTCAGTTACCAGTGTTGCATAGCTTTCGTCATTTATGCCAATTTCGAATTCTTCCATTGTATTGGGATCATTTTAGAATTCATTAGCGTTTTTTTTCTTGCGACATCTCGACTACATATGCAATCTCTTTCAGGATTTATTTTCTTTCATCGGAACACTGCAAAACAGTGCAGAAGACCAATTTTGCCAACAAAACAGCTGACAAAGAAGGCAGCGACATCGACGTTTTTGAATCGGTCCACATCCATTAGGTCGCGCAACTCGGTCCAATCTACTCGAAAGCGATGAGCGAGAGGTTCCAGAAAACGGGGATTTTGGAGGTTTCGACTGTTTTTGGCATTGTAGCAGTGTTCTGCGCATGCGGGTATCCCGAATTGTCCCAGAATCCATCCCTCCTGGGTCGGTAAATTGGTACCATAGGAGTCTGGGAGGAGGAAGCACTGACTTGGTACATCGCGTGCCCCCCGCAAGTCATTGTACAGGGCACATACGCATTCAACGCCTCTACGATGCTCAGATGAAGTCGAATGATTGGCGCATCCCTCGTGGCGGGATTGGTTAACGCCGACCACTTTATGTATATATATATATATGTAATTTTTAGATTGAATTACCATATGCTTTCTTTAGAAACAATACTCGGGACAATTTTATTCAAAATTCCTGCTAAATTAACGTAATAAAGTGCATGCAGAAAGAAACATTTTGTTTTGAAAGTTACCTTGTTGCCTATTCAGTGACATTATTCACACATTAGCGCAGCTCCATCTGGGTCGATGGCGAGTTCTACAGCCACTAAAATTCAAATTCAAATAAAATTCAGTGATTCATAGGTTGGCGATGAAAAAAAGACCAACAAAATCCAGAACAATTTTCAAGCAATGTCAGTTCGTGAAGAGTGAAAACATTTCAATTCCTAACTGTTTTAGTCGCATCCAACAGCAGACTAATAATATGTACGGGGCAAGTTAATACCGAAACTGTTGCTTACATTTTAGGGCAACAATATCACACATAAGACACATAAGAGGTTGGAAGCCTCTTATGTGTTATATGTGTTACGCACATACAAGAAGTTGGAAGTCCTAATTACGATGGGAGGCTACGTGTGACGGAGCATTCGGTGATTACCATTGTTTCACCCGCACGAATCCAAGAAACTACCTTTACCATCAAAGCATTCATAATTGTGGTTGGAAGACTCACATCACGAAACGCTTGGAATCATATTCTTCCGTCACCATCTTTGTCGCGAACATCTGTTGCAGCTGTGAGCCTTTCAAATTGTTCCCAAGCCATCACTTTCAATATGTACCTTACCAGATCTGTATCCATAGCTGCGTGATGACTGTCACGCGGATTATTTTCACACAAACTTTTTTCAACCTTTTTTTCAACCTGGCATTTAATTGGATGGATTACATTAGGTGGTAGGAATCAACGCTAAAAACGTGGAGAATTATCTGGAATAATTCGCCATTAGATATTACTCTATCGATCTGATCATGAGTCATGAATGCTTAGTGCAACTGAAAAATGCATTGAATTGAGGGAAAATGTTGAATAGAAAGTAAGACGGTTGGAAAATGTAGAAGAGAGAGGTGAAAGGAAAGAGAGGAAGAGAGAGAGGGAAGCATAAAGAATCAATAGAGAACAGGAATAGAAACACAGTTTAAAAAAAGGTGTTGAACATTAAGTGTGCAGCGACATTTGAAACACCACTCCACACGCTCCATTTTCAAAATATCGCACTTCATTCAATAGCAGCGCGCATTCTAGAGACCGCTCAGTCAGAACTTTTGCAATTCTATCAGGTTATATGGCAACTAGACGCGAACGGCATCACACCGACTTCTGCCTGAGTAGCCGAGGTTGAGGGTGAAACAACATTCCATTGCATCGCAGCCTTGGTTAGTTCATGAGCTACTTCCGTCTGCCAATCCAGGGAGCGGATCACCACCAATTAGATTAAAAGGACACCATGATTCGCGAAATTTTCAGTATACAATGGAGGATCAGCCTATTTGTTGTGTTTGTCACGTGTGCAAATTCACCAAATAATTGGTTACATTTGGGATTTCAACGAAAGAAAAAAAAAGAGATTCGCAACGGTCTGTGATGTTGGTGCATAGAATGCTTTGCGATCAAATGAACTTCATTACCCGCTCAGACGGACAACTGCTTCAAAGAAAGTTAGCAAGCAGAATAATGCAAATATGCGATAATCCAAATAATCTCTTAGCTAGTTCTTCTAGCTGGGCAACTCTAAGCGTAGTCCTTCTCCAAAAGGTAGACGGACTGTGCGTGCGGTTTCACATCGTCGCGGCCGCAGAATCGCGGTGGGACCCACTGGACCCTCTCACTTGCATGCTCTCTCCGCATCCATCGTTCAGGTCCCACCGCATTTCTGCATTGACGGAATCCGTCTATCTTTTCGACTGCACTCGGATGTGGATAAAATCTGAATTCAAATAGTTCCAATCGCTCATAGCAGATTGTATCAGATAACAAGAGTCAGTTTTGGTGACTACGGTTAGACAAGCCAGCACAGTTATTTGTGGTTATGAGGCTTGCCACAGAAATTATCCACTACGCCGTAGAGCAAGAACTATTGACAAGTATGTGCTATTATTTGATACAGCCATCATGTCAATTGGCGGAGATCCAAAGCTTAAAGCGTCACATGTGAAGGTACTGAAGCATCTTGAAGGTGAAAATCAAAGAAGTCGTTGTTTTTATCAGTGTGAATTCAAAATGTTCTTCCTTAATCTCCTCACTTTCCTGATGTTCTATTCGCTGTTATCAAGTGCGATGGCGCGGTTGCTCATTTCCAGCACAGCGTAGTAGGAAGTCTGATTCCTCACACCCTCTGATTCTTTCCACGAGAAAGCTATTGAGACGCTCCAAATTCGTCTAAAATCGAACATATCCTCCGTCTTCTAGGCTATAATATTCGCTCAGATAATTTCTGAAAGGGATTACCCGAGATAGCAACATTCCACTGTATTAGTTGGTGTAACCCTCTCCTGGAAAATTGAACTCACATTTAAAAAATGTTGCAAATGATGCACAAAATTGCCCTCTATATTCCACCAAAAACGCAAATTTCTGCGGTGAAGTTGTTGGCAGCGAGAGCTTATTTACACCTAAAAATGATGGGCTTGCTATCAGTGCTGGATGAGGTCTGCCACGATTTCTTTCCAGAACAGTTTTGTAGAGAGCATAATGAACGGTAATAATTTTTGGAAATGACTTCGAGTGAAGGCAGTTTTATGTCGTTCTATGGAGGAAAGTGACCAAGTACTCGCCCACTGCAGTTCTCTGGAAAACATAGGTGAAATCAGTGCTTAGGCTATCAGTAAAGGGACCCGTGATTATATATTTCTGCTAAGTCTTAACCGCACGTAATGTGCATTGAGAAGCAGAGAAAGCATTGGAAGTGCTCTCTGAAGCGAACTTGTAACTGCTTTCAGAGAAAATCCATGAGATACTGGTTGAAAGGTCACTTCGGTGACCATGATACATTCACGGGATATTCCTCATGCTCCCTGATGCCAACTTACCTGGATATGGCTGTATAGTTGCTTTATGGCACATACCTGTATCTTTCTCCCAGAAAATTGTGGAAAAATCGCTGAAATTTTTGCGAATTGAATTCATGAGGGAGGTGCGAGTCAAGTGATGCGACTCCTGAGGGTTTCAGCCCTGATAATCATGCGGCTTTTGAGCTATTTGGGTTTTTTTCATGTGGGTTTCACGAGGAACAATATTTACTATTGAAAAGGAAGATGGAACTCCTATGCCAAACTTGTGTGTACAATTATTCTCGACTACCCTTCCTCATCCTCCAGGTGTTTCCCCGCCTTTGGACGCCGGCACACCCTTATCACGCTGTTGGACCCGAATCCAGGCGTTTCCCCATATTTGGATGATGGCGCATCCTTATCACACCGCCAACACACCTCTAACACTACACTAAGGCGTAACCTTCATCCGTGTCATCCCTCATCTGTCTGGTTCCTCCTTTTCGTTATCAAGGCACCATATCCGTCTCTTTCCTTTTATACGGTTCTGTAATCGCAGGCCTATCTCATTCATTTCAACTGTGGTGAAAACAACTGTCGGCCATTAACATAAATAAACATGACTGAAGTGGCCCGAAGCACCTGTAATTCAAGGTAAAAATCAAAATTTACTACATTTTCGTATATAACTCAACGCGCTGAACACAATGGTGTAGGTATTTTCCGTTTTTGGTGGCCGGTTCTCGTGCACACGCACACATGAACCGTCAATTGAGAAAAAGTATGATATAGGGCATGCAGATGTGAGCTTCACTGGACGACGGAAGGGCGACGGAGCTCACTGTAGTCACAATAAATGATACGTTCGGTAGTGAGCCTTGCATATTGATGGAAAAAGTAGCGGTACTATAGAGACACTGAGGCTGAACCTTGCTGGCCAGTTAACTCCATTTGAGTGCTGCTATCCCGTAGTCCGAGCAAAGATACGCATAGCTTGTGTGTGCAGATTTTTCGAACTGCTAGGTAAGATAATGTTAAAAGCGTAAGATACAAAATTGCAAAAAAAAAGCCGGGGTGGGCTTCAAACCCTAGGAGCTCTTCCCAACAATATAGCGCTATGCCGACTCGGCCACATCGCCACCACCCACTTGATGAATGAACTCGTATATGAACGCAATACGAGGTCTTTATTGGTGCCTCCTCCTTTTCTCTGGACGGTTGGGCACAAAAGATTTGCACTAGGTTTAGTTCCGCTATTCGCCACGTTAGCGTCGTCATCTTAATTTCTCATTCTTGATATCTCATTGAATAAATGAATAGGAAAATAGATACATGAATTCAAAAAAAAATAAACAGTTAAAATGCCTTAATAGTGGAAATTCTTATAAGCGCTGCCTTCTAGTGCGTATAACGTGCATAAGGAGACTAGTGTTTCATGTTCAATGGATTTTTCGACGACGAATAAATGGAGAATACTTATCAATTCATGTATACAAAGGCACAGCAACCACCCAACTGAATCGATTCTTTAAACAATATCAAGTTTGCGCTTCCACTCCAATTCTGTTAGTATAGAAAAGTATGCATTATCACCTGGTGAACAGAGTGTAAAATCCTGTGTTTAGTGAAACAATATGCTATTCAAGTGCCTGAAAGTTTGTTAGCCTCCAGATATGATGACAAGAGCTATACCAAAAGGGGTCTTAGATGCTGAGGCTGAGACGTAACATGAGATTGGGACATTAGATTTCTACAGTATTGAAGACTCTGCTTCAGTGCAACCGCCCAACATCGAGGAAACCAAAGATGCAACGAAGCGAATCGAAACAGGCAGGACGACCGGTCTCGATGTGATTACAACTAAGCTGTTGGATTCCCAATACTAACACTTCGCTGCTTGGTTGATGAAGCTCTACGGGTTCAATACGGCAGAGTATGCATTTGAAGCCAGCAACGATCACCAATCCGATCAGGAGAGGTAAGTGTAACGCCTCTGAGTACACGAACTATTGTCCGACTTGCCAGTTTCGTCATAGAGAAGAGTGGTTTAAATGATCGTGGGCACTGCTAGGTTCGTGGCATCGTTAGAATGTCCATAAACAGTTGCGGGAGAAAACGGGGTGAGCGGGTACGTCCTTCTTGTCGGCGACACCCCCTGTGACAGCATCTCCGCGACAGCACCATGTGCAACATAAATGGTCTCGATAGACGCAGCAAAAGGTGAACAAGAGGCACGCTCCACCTTATTTAGTGTAGAGCCAAAATGCACCCAGACTAGATTCACGACAGAGCTAATTTGCGTTGTCGGACTACCATAGCGGAGCCCGTTATCGAACAAAAAAAACACTGGGGAATCAGAAAGTATAAGTGAATTACAGCAGAACCAAAAGTGCGTTCATGTGTTTTACTGTGTGACGCCGTTTGCGTGTTCCGAACTTTATTCTTACACGGTTACGAGAAATTGAAAAAATTAGCCGACGGTTTCCTAGTCGCTCTCTTCCACCTTTTCCTCAGCATCGTCACCTTTTCCTTCTCTTTCCCCATCGCTTTCTTCCTCCTTTTCCTCAGCCTCCTCACCTTTTCCTTCTGTTTCCCCATTGCTTTCTTCCACCTTTTCCTCAACCTCGTCACCTTTTTCTGCTGTTTCCCCATCGCTTTCTTTCACCTTTTCCTCAGTTTCGTCACCTTTTTCTACTGTTTTCCCATCGCTTTCTTCCACCTTTTCCTCAGTCTCGTCACTAGTTTCCGTTTTTTCGTCATTTCCTTCCACCTTTTTCTCATCACTCTCTTTCACGCCAGTATCATCATCGCTCTTCTCATCATCTTTTTCATCACATTTCTTCGGGTCCTCTCTGAGGTCTCTCAGAAGGTCCCTTTCCTCTGCGGTGACGTCATACCATGCCATCACAAGGTCGCAGCTAGTGAATGTGATTTCGCCATCTTTTCCTTTTTTGCCTACAAATATAATGAATTTATCGAATTTCAATACCAAAGTCCAATGTTGTACCTGTCAACAGATAATCCCAGCCTTCCAGAAGACCTGTTACACCACACGCTTCTTCGCTATTTGGCGTGGTGAGGGCACTTGTGGCAACGACAGGACCCTAAAACAGTGGCAACGTTGAGCAACAATTAGAAAGTCCAGGAACGTCTAAGCTACCACCTTCCAAGTCCTCAAATGCCATATATTGTAGTTCCATGTTCCGGAGTTGGTCGTGTTCGTATCATTTGCAGCATCAGTCGACAATTCACCATTATTTATTGACAACACTTTTGCAAGAAGCACTGAGAAAGGTGCATTAAACACATTTTGACATTTCCTAACAGCTGACAGCTCTTGCATTAATATTGCTCTGGTTCAGAACAACCTCACACCGAGCGCACGTCGTGTCAGTGTATGTCATCTCCGTTACATTTGTGAGCACTAGTGCCAACAGTCCCACTCATTTTTTAGATGAGAGTTAAAATTGTGACTCAACCGGGGATGTGACAAAAAATCAAAGTAAACCGTCATGTTCAAGTTGCTGTCTACCTTCCCAAAAATACATCTTTTTTGGTGACTGCATCTGCAGCGACGTGGTTATGATGCACAAGATCGTAGAACAACAACAACGGCAATGCCGGTACGCCAATCACAAGTGAAGTGTCGTTTGGCGACCCTGGCAACACCACGCACTACGCGCACTGCCAATCAATCATTTTCACACCACGGAATACCTGCGAACTGGTCTGCCGCTTACCTTACCATGCACGCGACGCGGCAAACCTGCTGGGCTGTGTGGTTATCACTACCGGTATTGATCTGCCCCAACCATTTAGAAATCAAATCAACTTCACAATGAAAAATGTTATAAATCAATACGGCAGGAGAACCATGAAGTCCGGTTGTTCTGCTGTGTCGATCAGGTGGTGCCACAGGATTCTGCACCCTAATGTGAGTGGTGCAAAGCTTACCATTTTCTGATTTGCAAAAAGCTTCCTTCACTGATTCGAACTGTTTGCAAGAGCATGCATGTGCAGCTGTCAGACACGCGATGAAAACTATTAGGGAAATCATGGGCTCAGTGAAGTCTTCACCACCCTGCCGTACCTGAAATGGTTCAAAGTTTACTATAGGGGTCAAGTGCGACAACTGTCATCATATATTGTTTGCACAAGCGTTCAAGGGGAAGCTATGTCCTTCAGCTCTACTCTGGCTGCCGCTTAGAGTTTGTACGATGCTGTACTCTCTGATCAGTAACCAGGAGGGAGATGATGAGAGACACATACGTTTATCTTAGAAAGACAGGATCGAACCCAGAACAGCTATTAAAAAAGGGAAATAGAATGAATTGTTGCAGAGTCAGATTAAGGCAAGGGTTTCAACAGACTCAGCAGCACTACATATAAAGTGGAAGCAGTAATAGCTGATCCCCAGCTGGCATCCAGTCCTTATAAATGACTTGGAGAACCAATGACCAAGTGAAACGATTTCGAAACACCTAAATAAAGATAACCCTTCCCCTAATGGTCAATTGAAACAGATCGGTGAATATTCTTTCACATTGATAGGTACTGTCGACAGGGGAATAGGCGAATAATCAGCATTAATGCCCTCAAAACACGAGATGAGCTCTTGCACGTTCCTTTCACGATCTGGCTGAAACCGCATTCCAATTTCGACCCAATTTTAATTCTGTTTCGAAATGCCGTCTGAGTTGGGATGTTTTTTATCTCACCAAAAATTACTGCAATAACTGATGTAAGTATCACCACGTTTGGCATTGTGAATACTACATATTATGAGTTCAGCAATTCTCCTACAGAATGCGATCTATGCCCTCGAACAAAACTTGTGGAGTCATGAAAGGCTTTTGAAAACGCCGAATTTCCCGGAATCCCTGCGATGTATTTTTCGGCGATTCCAATCAAGAAATGGATAAGTAGAACGAGATAGAGAGACACTATCACTTACCACTCGAGTATTCGAAACAATCGACAAGGAAAAACACCTCGTTGAATGAATTCTCAACGATTGAACCTTCAAGGAGTGGTATTCATTCTCTAACAATTTCAGGAAAATGATGCTCCTTGAAGCACAGGAGTGAGGACCTGTCGTATTCATATCCGTCAAACCTTGTTCGATTTGACAATCATTCCTTACAGGGTTTGGACCGATTTCCGCATAAGAACTCCATTGTTTCATCGCTATTGCTCTGCATGCTTTCATGCTGCTGTGCAAGCATCCTATCTTTTCAATTGCGTGACTGTGACGATAGTAAAGGAAAACATACTTTCGATTAGGATAATTAGCTCACAGATACTGTTGCTTGTGTCTGAAGTCTTCTTACCTGTATAAACTTTTTGAAGCCTCTCTGTGGTTCCTCTCTCCGCTTTATCTTTTCTGCCGGATTACACTATGATATCTCATTTCTCTTTTTTTTGTATGAACAAATAATATTAGGATAAATTGGAAATGCTCGCTGAACCTTCAAGGTTTTGATAAACGCATTTTGTCAAAGATTTGCTAGTATTTGAAACAGCCATTGACGGCTTGATCGATGAAATTTTTTGATATACAGTTTATCAAATATTCCTTCATTCCTGACTTTTAAAGAAATTCGCAAGAAGATCAACCATAATTTCGAAACTTCTATTCTCCACGTTTCATGGCGTTAAAGGAGGTAGAACTGCAGGGCATATAAAAAATTAAAAGAATTTTTGTTATGTCATCTGATTAGATTAATGCGACGATTGATCACTCCAAAATGGCACCGAACTTGGGTAATGGATCGAAATTGTGATTGTCGATCGATTTTTCAGCTGCTATGTCCTTTATATCTGGATGTTAGTAGTTTAATGACGATAATAATGGTTTAATTACCCTGGTCTGGTGACTATTATTATTGTATAATATCCTATCTATCTATACATTTTTCATTAATTATTCACTATTACAGATAATATTCCTGATAATCTATTTTCCATCTAGGTTGAGGGAGCCACTCTTTCCCCACACTTGCTCCCCCCCCCCCTCTTCCCCCTACCTAGCCACTTTCTACGTCCGCCAGTGAGGTACACACATTGGTAACACAACAGACGTAGACCTGCGGTTAATTATCATGCCGATGGATTTAATTCGCCCGACACCTTACCGTCACATTCAGGGAGCTGATTGAATGGGCTCAAACACTCTGACAGATCACACGCGTCCACATCACTGTTGGAAGTATCAAACTGCGTTGTGAGCTGAACGCCAACTGATTACCTCGAAACAGCGCGAAAGTCGAGGTATCAACAAGTGAACTCACCAGAGGGCTGTTGTGAAGGAAGGCCTATTGTGAAGGATGGCTTTCCGATGCGAACCGAACAGCACGGAGCGCAGTGCTATCGTGTTGCGCGGCCGCTTGCGCTTGCCTTTGCTGCTTGTGGATGTCAGCCACGAGTGCTTTATTAGCTTTCAAAGGGAGCGAACCCCGCACTCTGTTCGAGCTATCAATTCATTCCGAACCTTCTTTATAAGCTAATTCCGATGATGTACTTGGGAGGTCGAAGAGTCAAGAACCTGCTGATAACATCGTTATCTGAGTTTGCTGAATATTCAGTCGCAGAGCGAGAGCTACTTTTGACAACCAATCCATGATAAGTAAAACGGATCACTATCAATTAGTGGAGTTGTTGGATCACAAATGGCCGATTAAAAGTACACCAGAAATCGCGGAATTTCCGACAAACAACGTAGAGGATCCAGTAATTTGTTCTATGTGCTTGCCAGTGTGCATACCAATAATTCGTCACGTGTATAATACCTACCAGACCTTTGCTACTTAAGCTTGAGACTACCATCGTACAGATTATTCAAACGTATGGGCTTTGACTTTATGAATGTTTACTTATCCGAAAAGGCAAGGGTGAGCTCACTCAAATTCAAACGAAGTTGTACGAAACTGCTGCAAATGGTGAGAAATTTCCACCGGTCCAGAAATGTTCTCTTTGTGCGGTCGTGCATATGTTTTGATTTGTGAAGAGACAGAGCATTGACGGTAGTGAAGAAACACAACATATTTAGATCGAAATACTCCATACTTCACCAGAAACACTGGTTGAAAAGGTTTAATTTGACTAGTAGTGACATGCAGAAAGGTACATGTTTTATGGTCTGGAAGCATTAGATATACAACTTCAAGAAAGAACACGTAGATCTACTTTAAGGTTTCACTGTAAGGAACTCGCACGACATTTTGCCACCACTTTCAAGGTGGCAGTGATTGAACGGGCGCTCCCAATCAAATACTATGGCATAACAGATTGCATCGCCTGTGGCCGTTGGAAGCATTTATTTCATAAGATGGGTCAGCTGTGCTGAAGTGAGCTCAGCGCCGTCTTTTTGTTTCGAAATAGCGCTTGAGCGTAAGATGTTCCGGGTGAAGTGGTCGAAATGGTGCGTATTGCATTGTGAAGGCACTGTAGACGCTTTTCGATGTGATCCGAGCAGATTGAAGTGCGCTATTGATTTGCCTGTTTGCCGTTGCTGTATAAAGTGAGTGCACCGGCCTACCTCTGACGGCCGATTTATGATCAGCAGAACGGATCATCACCAATTAGAGGAGGAGTTAGGCCAGTTATTTAATGGACAACATAATCAGCGGAATTCCCAATAAACAACATAGATAACAGCTGATTTGATGCATTTCCCCTTTTGATTCACGAAAGTGCAACCGTGTATCACTCAAGGGTATAGAAGTAAAAAGAGCAAACTTAAGGAAACCCCGCATAATGGATGACTGCCTTATCTCAACAAATAAATAAAGCTTTCCAAAGGCATTGTTAATGTTAAGTGGTACCGCAAGGAGACTTCTAAGAATATTCTCATCCACGCCAACTCCGCCGATCCTGCTGCTAACGTGTGGTAATAAGGAACATGTTCAAAACCGCTGCCGAGGTATGCACAGGTGAGGTTGAGCACTCTGGATCGCGAAGCGTTGCTTCTAAAATTGCTCGCAGCAATGATTACTCAGTGCCACAGCGCAAATCCGAACATCCGCCACCACTCCCAACGCGAACGCAAACTCCCACTTTTCCTTCGTTTCATTTCAGACGATAAAACATGCACCGAGCTCAACTGCAAAATGATGTACTGCTAGTAAGCATTCTTAGAGATAACATCAAAAAGCAGTTGGTTCACAATCGACTCGATGATAACAAATGCAAAACAGAACACTGTGTGACATGCCCGTACGGAAAGGTAGGCGATTGCACAAAAGTGGGAGTATTGTATCAAATCCAGGGTCTGGAGTGTAACGCGTTATACATTGGCGAGACCGGCAGAGCGCTCAATATACGTGTCAAGGAGCTTTTGGCTAGCAAGAGGCGTAAAAGTTTAACATCACCGCTTGGTAAGCACAGAGCCGAAGCGCACGGAGAGAGAGAGATTTCTGTGTCAAATGCAACATTTTGACATACGAAACAGAGGTTTCCGCTAAAAAAGTCCTCGAAGCCTTATGGATAGCGACTAAGAACCCAAGCATGAACAGAAGGAATGAGTGCTTATCAATAACCAGTGATTTCTTGACTTACATATCGTTATGCGAGCTGTAGACTGAGTATAATATAAGATGCGGACACCTAAGTTTTGCTCACTTATCTGTAAAGACAGTCAGCTGCGGAGTTTCCGCAATAACGGTGGGAAACGGGTTGGTTTATCCTTGGGGTCTTTTTGAGTAGCAAGCTTGCGGTAACGTCGAAAACTAGCAGGGTTGGTGGAGACGTTTGACTCTATCACAAACAACGAAACGCGAGCCACTTTTAGGCCTCTGAAGAAGGCGATCCTATCGAAATGTCAGGCCAACAATAAATGTTACCACCTAACATCCTGGTTGGCACAGCAGCAATAGAAAACTTAAGAGCATTGTAGTATGGTATTCGTCGGGAAGTCTCATATCCGTTATAAATAGTTCACAGTTGTCGAGAACTCAATATCAGCCACTTTATTAGGCAAGCTTTCGGCGTTATAACGCCATTATCAAGCCTACAAAATAGAATACATCGGTTGAATCAGGAGATCGAGAGACTGCAGGAAAAGAACGCCTCACCCAACGGCTGCATGAGGGGGTGGGGGGGGGGGGGGTTGTTGGGCAGTGATCTTTTACGAGATCAACCTAAAAAACGAGTGATAAAAACACATCAGGTATGAATAAAAATGGTCTCCAAGCCATTTCTTCCAGTCGTACCAGATTGATAAAGTTAATAAGAGTCAGTTGTAGAGAGCAAGGATAGACAAGCTTGCGCAATCATCATTGATCATAATGAGGTGTCAAAGTTAGTGGCAACAAAAGGCAAGTTTTCAACACAGATTATCCATAGACCTCTGTTTATTTTTCCCGTGGAAACGTTTCAAAATGATAAGGGACTATCTTGTTTTGGATAGTATTTCGTGTGGGTAGTTTGTCTGAAGTTGCTGAAATGATGAGGAAGTCCCACAGGACCGGAAGACTTGTCTTTGTGCGGTCGTGCGTAAGTTTTAATTTGTGAAGAGCGGGAAGTTCTGACAAGTGTTCGCTATTATTAGATATTGCCATCATGTCGTCAGGTGGTGTGCCAAAGCTGGCAGCGTCACATATGAAGGAACTGAAGGATCTCAAAGAAGAGAACCAAAGGAGTCGTGAGTTGCTTCTTTCATAAATGCCTAGTGTTGAATGTTTGTGATAGCTACGTATACCATCGCAGCGAGCGCAAGCAATGGCGGTGAAGAACAAAACGCAATATTTTTGTCTTGGCGGAGAGGCCCAAGAGAGAAGTTGATTGAAGTATCCGCAATGTTCGAGAGACTCAGACGGTCATGTCGGCCAAGCGGCGCACAGGCCCATTCATCGACTGGACTATGCACAAGTGGAATTTGTGATTTAAAGCATTAAACTGTTAATAGTAACGCACATTGCCAGCACCTCATAAATGTTCAACGAACTCAAAGAATCATGACTTACCTGCAAGGAGATTCAAATCGAAGTCGTAAACAAACCTGCTTTTTGCGAGCACAGCTACTTCGTATGCATCAGCGCACACCCACAGCGGTCATCTCGTACAACTGCGAAAGCGTCCGCGGGGCAGGACCCACGAGTGTAAAGTACAGCACGCTCAGTCGCAAGGTAAACAACACCTCGAACTCTTGAGTTTCTCCTGCTTTTCGAGCCATTTTACCGTTTGATATGAGTTCCAGGTCCCAAAGAGACCCAAAAATCCAGCACAGTCTTGAACACGGCGATTTGAGCGGGTGCTGCCTTTAAAGACAGTGGGTCACCTCATGAGCACGGTGTCGGGATATGAACAGAATCAGGTCCAACTTGACGCGCTGATCCAAATGATGTATTGGGTTGGGGAATGTCTCCGTAGTTTTTCATATTTAACCATTATTGGCATAGAAACCATTATTTCCCACAAACAATGTCATGGGTATAGGAACCACTATTTTCCACGAATCAATTACACTGAATGAGTTGAATAGCTCCCTTCCTCGCCTAATATTGCTGCAAGCGAAAAGGCAGCTTCTGAGCTCCGTGGGTCTATATTTCATATTTAATTACTAAGCGACCTACTGTTCGGTCGCAATTCTTTCACTACAGATGCGCGAAGCAGACCTCTCAATGAGGATCAGTGTGGTACACGTTCAGTATGAGCGACATCGACTCGTCGAGCTTTTTCATCCTCCCATTTTTACTGAAGGAAGGGATGGTCCGACAACAATCATCGGCGAGGTTCTGCGAAACCAAATATGTTGTTTTGAATGGGCGCTCTTTGATAATTTCCATCAGTTCGGGATCGCAAACCCTAGGAAGACCTGTGCGAATTCCTTACTTTCGAAGCAAGGCACAACAAACCGAAAAGTCCGGAAGCAGCTCCGCGGAATGTATTCGCCCACTTCTGCGGTTCCTGCTGCGACGCCGGCGAGTTTCAGCTCGCTGGAGTGAGTTTGGCAAAAAAACGTGTTTGGCGTCTTTCGTTCCACAACTAAAAATTCACCAAAAACATGAAACTTCGCTCAAAATGCATAAAATATTTGGAAAGGCCATGAAATTTGCTACAAAACCATGTACAATTTCTCAAACCGATGATAAGGAACACAGGAAGTTTCCTGCACCGAAGATGAAGCAACGAAAAACGCGCATTATTTCTGCATCAACCTAATACATATAAGGCAAAATTTAATATTGATGCGAATGACCTTCCCTGATAGAAAACTTTTAAAAGGACGAGAACGTAGGATGAGACATCAAACTTCTGAGCAGTACCTATTATCGTTTGAACAAGTATGATCGCGTTGGAAAAACATGCCGCACCCTCAGCAAGGTTTTGAAGCCTCTCATACACTGTCCGAGAATTTTGGAGTACGAGAAAAAAAAGCGAAACAGCCCCGTTGCTGATGAGATTTTCGACGTTTACCTGGACGAACCCAACTTGGTCTGAAGCCTTCCAGCTGAAAAGCAAGCGATTTTGCCCTAGCGGGCCATCATTTGCCGGGTGAGCTGGTTTACCGGTCGCCGCTCAGCCGACGAATTTGCCTTATTAGAATTAAGGGGGATGAAAAAAAATCAAAAAATCATTCACAGATCACCCATGTTAATATTCTGCTAGCAAAGGAGAATGCACGGTCACACCTTATCCCGAATTTTTCAACCGAAAATGGCGGAGAGCACACAATTATTCCTCTCCTTCGCCGCTCCCTGGCTTTGTCTTTCTGCGGCCGCCATTGCTTGCCAGGATGATATCCAAAAATCCATTTCCTTCTTTACAGAGAATGTTGTGCCGCCATTTCTGACCCAGCAGCCATTGGTAACACCTGCTCCTCTTCGCCTCACCAACGTTAATCCACTAATTCTTGTTTTTGATGGACCACGGAATAGCCAAAGTCAAAAGAGCCTAAACATTGCGTAAGGAGAAATTCCATGAAATTGGAGGTAGCTGTCAAGTTTCTTTTCAAAATTGGTCTTTCAGAAATGTTTCTAACGAACGGATTGCCTGGCGTGTGCTTTGCAATGCACCTACTCGCTACGTTGTTTCACCGAACAAAGGATTTCTTTTCAAGCAGGAGAAAATCGCTGTAGAGTTTTAAGGATCTGCACGTTTTATTAAATGACTTTTTTTTAAAATGAATTAATGGCTCTAAACAGATGAGGAACGCTCGCTATCACACAAGAATAGTTGTAGCGTGAGAACTGACTATTACAATGATTTCTTCGCAAGCCTTGCGCTCGTCACATGGGCCACCAAACATATCAGGACCTTAAATTCATTGAACAGAGAAAGCAAAAAAAATACAGGCATAAGTGTGGAGGGAAGGTGTTGGACATTGTACTGACCGGGGAGGCGAACATCTTGAACACCAGTGCCCTACATTCTCCAGAATATAGGGCACAGCTGGGTCACTGCCCCAGATTCACGCTTTTGTTGGCTGCTCCGCCAATTACAGTGGAGCAGCTACGAGGTCATCGCGACAGCCAAGGCTTGCTTAACTCTAAGGATTTTGTCGAGATTTGACTAGCAAGAACAAAGATTGTGCTGCATAGTACTACCTGGTCAGCGGCATCTGAAAGTGATCATTTTAACGCTGTCAAAAGGGCAATTTATACTGGATACGTGCGACTGGCGCGCGTGCGTCTATATGATGAAGAATAGGGTACAGTCGCATTGCGGTCGCATTGAAGTCACAGCTTAGACGCACACGTTTACTGTCTCGCGGAGGCCACGCGTTCTTTTCATTGAGGATGTACATGTGACCGGTCTTCATGGAAAATCCCTCTCAAATGGATGCATGCGACTGATGCGCGGCTGACGCACGCAGCTAGTATAAATTGCCCTAAATGTGAGGTGGTTATGTTTACTTCGTCATCGAATATAACCCAGATTATTTGAAGGCTGTGAGCTATGATTGTTGTATTTGAAGGTAGTGATCTACGATTGTTGCTTTCAAAATTGAGATTACACAACCAGTTCTGTCACAATTGAAATTACACGACGATAAATTGATATTACAGACCAAAGAGCGCGCCGACGATGGGAAACAGCTGTAATCAAAAAGTGGTGTGCGTTTTAAAGGAGAAAACTCTGACGAAGTAGCTTCCAAAATTTCCTACCGAGTCGTTGACCGCATTATTGTTTCAAAGCAGGCGATCCTCACCATCGGAGGGAGGATCGGACGGGAGCACTAGAACACTTCAAAGTGAAAAGATTCGGAACGAAGTTTTATTGGATTGTTTGCTGTTCACAATGAAGATCCGAGCTCGTCGATTTGTCGATTGCATCCTCAAGGATGAGGCAACCTCAAGGATAAGGCAGCCTCAAGGATGAGGCAGCCGCTTGCGTCCAACGTAGTACGGCATCCATAGCCCTTTCACAGGCCTATACAGTTGACAAAGAGCGTAATATTGTTCACCACTATCACGTGCAGCATCAGACCCCTTTGTCTTTTTAAATTTGGAAGTGTCCTTCTCGAGAAAAGAGGCAAGGCTCTCGATTCCTTTGTATACTCAGACAATTTTGGGGACAATTCCCTCTCCGAACGAGCGTGGGGCGAGGATCGGAACCAGTGTTTGGGCGTTTTCGCCGGAGAAGTAGCCGCGTGCAGGCCGCTGTAAGGCCGCTGAAAACAGGGCTTGCATTCCTATCTGCCCGAGTACTGCCCGCGTTCAGGCCGTCGTGAGCTCGAAAACCATCAGGCGCTACTGCTCCTTATCAAGCGCACAGGGCAGCATTCTTCACATTACTTGTCTCGAGACGCCTGCACCATGACAACCTGTGACAGGTTACTCAATGCTTGCGCACAGTCTCGCATGGAGGAGCCCCAGGTCTGAAGTTATTGTGGGTCGAAAGTGATCCATCTGAATGTGAAATCAACATTAGTATGCAGATTCTCATCAGACAAGGTCTATCCATGTTTTCGTAGTGCTAGCTTTCTTCTGCTACTGAGCGGATTCGAACCAACTTGACCATTGTTTATGAATGATTGAGAGTCCGCTGCTTCATCAAATAGGCCATCCATGCTGCTGATATCTTCAATGCCGGTGTTGCCTTTATCCTTTGTCACGTCCCCACCATCACCAACCAACCATTCCGACCGGGCCAGTTCCCAATTGAGCCAAAATGTGTAGTCGCTCGAGCCGGTTTTTGGGGATATTAGTTGGCTGTCAGTGGACGCGAAAAGCGTTTCGATGCCTTACACTCTTCACATAGCGGGCCGAACCTAAACGGTCGTGCCCAAATGATTCCGCGTTCAGCGCGCGGTTCGCCCGACAGCGCATTTGATCAGCATGCGTGTTTTCTCCCGCTGTTTGCCCGCTATGGGTCCCTCGTTCAAACATTTCGTCGTGGATTCGCCGGCGGTTGGAACGGGATTCGCTCAAGAAATTGTCTGCGTAGTGAGCGTCGGTGACGTGCGTTTTTCGCGGAATCGAGAAGCACACGACGCTACCACGCCGCTTGCGCTGGTATGGCCGCTATAGGTGCAGTCATAGGAGTTTCTTCAGAAGTTTTTTTAATAGTAGATAGTTTTCGTCCTATCTGATTCCAGCTAGTAGGTAAACTGCCTAACTATCAGGAAAACCCCGTGATTTGCTATCAGAGTGACGACTTGAGTGTAAGCGGCGCAGTTGCGCCACTTGCTACGTGAGTCCGCGAAATACGCACTTCAATTGATGCTTACTGTTCTGTCTCACCTGGCATCTCATATGTGGGTGGGAAGTTTCGATAATTACATCTCTGCATCTCACAAAAGCCTTTTTCTCAATATTTACTACGAGTGATTTCCAGGTGCAAGTGATTCTCCTCAATGGAGCAAAATACCATCGTCGTCATGCATTTGTAGTGCAAGTGAAACCTGCAAAAATGGAGGAGAATAACCGTAAAGTGAGGATTATCTCATCTCGAACAACAACACCGTCGGCACCTCTGCTGCACCAGCCATCCGATAATCGATAAGTACCATATAGGCGTCGCCTGGACGATGGCGACGTACAGTGCTACACCTGGTGTGAAGTATAGCAGCTTCCACAATCCTGCTTTCAGCTCACCTGGAGAGATATGTCCGCAGCGGAGACGAAGCTTGTCCAGAACACCCGCATTAGTACTCTGTGAGTGGCTTTCTCTTTACGAATTTACCTACAATTTTATAGCCTTGGTTTTCTTTTCCAGATGCCCCAATACTGTGGACGTTACTCCAGGTTTGTGGTTTCAGGAATGCATTTGAAAAAATGGGCTGCAATGCGTGGATGGCGAATAAAAACGAAGTCTAGAGAAAGGGAACCAAAACCTATCGAGTTATGCATGGTGCAAAACAGGACTTTGCATGAGATGTGTTGCTATCAGAGTTCACTATTTGAAAATTGAATGTGAACTCCCCCATTTCCTACTTGATTCCCTCTCAATCGGCTGCTGCTTCTTCAACTGAGGAGCTGTATGGGTAGCTACATAGCCAAGAAGATTGCCACAACACCATCGTGCAACGGTGGTTTTGGTCCTGACGACGTCAAAGAAGAGGTGGCTATTATCAAAGAGGATGGTGTGACGAAAGTTGTGGATGGAGCGATGTATCGATATGGATTAGGTAATGTTGCTGGGGCCGCATGCGTTATCAATTAATCAGGATAAATGTGCTGGGACCCCACAAATCTGCCCACCATTAACACAGACGTCAACACGTTTACCTTGAGTAATCTCAGTGAAGCAATTAAGGATGCGCATAGATGCCACACGGCAGCTGCTTTTCATGCGACTGGCACATGTCTGACGCACGCACGTGCTCTGAACTTTCTGCTCGCGGTGGATCCGCGGTACGAGGTCGATCCGGAGTGGATCCGCGGTTGCGCGCGATAAATCCGCACATGCCCGCGGTGGGCAACCGGGAGTGACGTCATCCCCGCGGCATGCGCACACATGCCCGCGGTGTACCCGCACATGCCCGCGGTGGACCCGCACATGCCGCACGGTGGACCCGCACATGCCCGCGGTGGACCCGCAGTAGAGCTGATTGCGTCATCAATGCCAACAAAACCTCCACGCTCGATGCATGCATGACTGAGTGAACAAGGGAGCGGACTTGGAAACATAAGTTTGAAAAGGTACGTGGGTTCGAATCCAGTGGTGTAAAAACGCTTTCACGATGCCATTTCTAGAAGAAAATAACCAGTCCCTTGAAAATGCATGTTCCCGCGGTGAAGCCGCACATGCCCGCGGTGGAGCCGCACATGCCCGCGGTGGCGAACTGCCCTTTAAACGCGCCTTCAACTCATAATTGTAAGGAAGTTTTTACTTGTCGCGGCAAAGCCGCTGCGTGCTCAGAGGCCGGATGCTATCATCGAGAAGTTCGTCTGCTTTCTTAAGACTCTTGCCTCTCTAGCACGAGCGATGAGAGAGTATGTAAGCATGAAGAGAACCGAGACAGCAAAAGAGACTCTGCCCAGCCTCTGCCAGTTTCCCTTACCAGTGGGATGGCGTGTTGAAATATGTTGGAATGCGACAAACAAGCTATTGTTTGGTAGAAACAGAAACAGGAATTTTCCCTTTTTCCACCATGCTAGAAAAATCTTCCAAACAACTTCCGCTGGATCACTTCAAATTGAAGGGAGTATTCCATAAAGGCATTTACTGAATACGTTTTCAGCCACATCGAGCGCGTCAAGCATTTCAACACTGTCTTCTGCTGATATTACCCCAGGTACGCATCACTTATTTACTGTGTTGAGAAAATCTCTGCAAAAATAATGTCTGTTTTCGACCATTGCTTCAAAGCAAAAATAAGCCCAAAATTATTCCATTGTCATAACCTCTGAGACGAGAAATGTCGTTCGGACAACTTTGCCTAGCTACCCTATCATGGATGTACATGTTTTGTCAAGAATTATAAGAGCCGGAAAATATAATGGCTAGCATGAATATATAAACGAGGGAGAAGGGTAGGTCCCATTCAGATGCAAGGAAGAGGACCTGATCCGGTGGGGATGTAGCATCAACAAAACTCATTCGAACAGCATTTGAGCAGCAAATGGGCTCTGGCGCCTTATGGTGAATTTTTGGGGCTTCGGCGGACTAGGGTTTGTAAACGCATGACCAAGCAAGACCAGGTTAGGAAACCTAGTTTTGCGTCTTAAATATAGCATTACCTAGTCTTTAAGACAAGCAATCGTTCTAACCATCTTTTTCTGTGTGGTTAACATCTCATGAATCCCAACCTAGGACGATTTCGTTTTCCCACTACTGGGCGTCGGTACACTATTTCTGCAGTAGTGGGAAAAGAGGAAATATCTCACAAGGGAAGGATACCAAATGTCTGTGGCACTTCATAATGGAATATGCTTCATAATATGAAGTTGACGATGCTGATCTCGATTATGTTCTCCATTAGTGCCTAATACTACTACGCAAAAAGTTATAGCCTTGTCTGTGCAGTATTATGAGCAGTTTCTGCATCAGCTCACCTCAACCCCCACGTAGTAGGCGTTGCCGTGAAAAATGAATGCAGAATTCGTGATCAGCAGTCCAAGTAACCCTGTATGCAAAATCTCAGCGGAAAATACATCAATACGGGTAAAGAACTGCGCCTTGATCAGTCGCTACTACTACTAATTACAAAGGAACTTTGCTTCATCGAAGACTTCCTCGTGGGGAGTGTACACTGCCTTGTGCATCTCGAAGCTCTGATTTCAAAACCATCTTGACCTTGGCCCAGCCTCGCGTCTGCAATGATTTATATTCATTTTTCCAGACGCAAGTGATGAGAAGGTATACATAAAATAAGGTATGTCAGGTAAGTCAAGGAAGTGTGGCACAGTGGTAAGTGCCTCCGTTCCCGTGAATACCCTCACGGGTTCAATTCCCCTCAGGAGTCGCACTTTTGCATTTTTTCCCAGTTACTGATTTTCTCTAAAAATCTATTCTATGCAGTTTTTTGTAAGTGTTTCTACTTGCAAATACACATTCTAAAAGCTTGAAAGCGTTTTCAAAGATCTCCACTACCCCGACTTCGTCGACAGTGGAACTGCTGATGGACTCACGTGAGCCCAAATTTTCAAGGAATTCTTTTTTGCTGAAAATTTCCATAATAGGCTTATCTGAAGTGCTGAACACGAATATGATATCCATTTCGTGACGTCACTACATTCTTATAGGTTTGCGGTAGAATGAACAGCAATTACTGTAGAAAACCAAACAAAATTGTTGAATTTCGACATTAAAATGTTAGAGGCTTGCAAAGTGATGCTGATAATCGTGATCAGCACCTGAAATTACCCTTATGTGCAAAATTTGGATGGAATCTGTGAGATGCCTGAACTGCCCTATACCCAATGACCGTTTCCTCGTGAGTGGTAGTAGTAGTAAATGATCAAGGGGTGATTGTCTAACCGTAATTCTTGCCTTTTTTGGCTGAAATTTTGCATAGAGGTTAGTTGAGCTACTGATCGCGAATTCTGCATCCATTTTGCACTACAACGCCTATTTTGTGGGTTCACGGGAGGTGGATGTAGAAACTGTACCTTCAAATGTACTGCACAGACAAGGCTATAACTTTTTGCGCAGTAGTATTAGGCACTAATGGAGAACATAATCGAGATCAGCATCGTCAACTTCATATTATGAGGCACATTCCATTTTGAAGTGCCACAGACATTTGGTATCCTTCCCTTGTTAGCTCAGCCTACGGCTCCGCCCAAAGGCTCCTTAAAAAATGAGGCTGTGAAATGGGGTTTTTCAGCAGTCTTGCATAGAATCACATAAACCGTTGTGATCATCAGCTCCTGGAGATTCCTCTAACGTTGAAATCTTAAAAACAATTCTGATGTGCGATGCTGCCTCTAACGTTATTAGTGTGCTCTCACTACCAGCTGGAACTAGGGACAGGAACGAACCATTAAATTTGTCGAAAATTTGATGATATTGAATATCACGAATAAAGCAGGATTTGGGACTTTTCCGCGAGTACCTGTATGCTAGCCAGTGTCAAAATATTCTCAAAAGTGCTGCATATTCAGTTCTAGATGCGAATGAGTGTAAATCTATTTAGAAACATTTTCTTGAGGATTAGATCACAGGTTAGCAAGGGAATGTGAGGCCTTATCACATTTTCGAGTACTGTCCTGATAGCTCCTATATTCATCATTCTTAAGGGGTTTTCGGGAAACCTTATCAGTCGGCGACTCAGCAGCGCTTTGGCAGAATTATACGTTCTCGCTTATTTCCCGCTCAATTACTCTTGATCTATTTTGCTGATCAAAAACCCACAGAGAGTCGATGGGATATTGAAAAAGAACCTCAGCACACCCTCAAATCTACAGGTGTGAGGCTTTGCATGACTTCGAGGCTTTGAGGGGCATGGACTCTAGTGGTAAAAAAAAATGCTGAAAACATGAGTGGAGGGGACTCTTTCCCATGCGTCCAATCTTGCTCCACCCGACATTTGCGGAAGATCAGGACAGGCACACTTGTGCAGGTGACCGTTCGACAGCGTATTTTATGGATATCGTTCCCACTGAAAGCACCTGTCCGATGTTCATGATGATTAGTCAGATATGTGAATACTGAAGGTGAAGGAGCCGAATTCAAGAATACGCAGTTTGACAGAAAAAAAAAACATGATTATCGGTCTCCTCTTCCTCAGCGAGGTCCAGCTAGAAAGTTAAAATAATAAAATTAAAATAAAGCAAATATTCCGCTGCCCTTTTATGATATTTCAAATCTAGTATGGGATTCCATGCAGAAAAATTCGAACCTAACTCTGTACAAGCCCAGTTCACTAAATCTTCCCCTTGATTGGTGGGTGGAGCCTGCCGTTCATCTAGCAGCGCAAGGATGTACTTCTCCAATATTGCTACACGCGCTATGCGTCTGGTTGTAAGCTCTCACATAGACGTGGAGCTCATCTGACGTCAGCTAGGTCAGGTGTCCTTTGACAGTGACCCCACAGTTCAGGATTTGGCTGCAAGCTTGCCCTCTCCATTACAAATACATTATAGCATATCCTCATACACAATTTACAAACTTTCAGGGATGAAAGCGTTGAAGTGCAAAGTACCGAAAAAACGAGAATCTGGCGGATCTGTGTGGTTAAGCTCGAACCGTATAATTCTTCACTATCGACCTGTTGTTTTGGCACTGTCTAATGCTTTATAGTACTTCATATTTTCACAGCAAATCAACCTCCTGTGCCTAGCGATATAAAAAGAAGAAGGCTGACGTATCCCAGTCAACGAGCAGAATTGCATGAAGTGAATTCAGTGTTAGAAGATATAGAAAATCCTCCTTCGGACAACGAAGACCTTAGAGAGGTCCCCGACAGTGGATGCTACTTCACTCAGTATGTTTACTCGTAAATGGCTAGAGACACCGCCTTATGCTTATAATCCGGATAATATTAATTACCTGCGAATTTCGGATAGTATTCAACCCACATCTTTCCGTTTTAACTTGGCAGACACCAGGTATGGATCTCATTGTGCCCATTATGCATGCTATACCAACAAAAGTTTTATCACCTGTATCACCTGTATGTCCGTTATCCTTCGGATGGACCGGGCGGGCGTTAGTGCTTCCATTCGAACTTTTCGCGCTCAAGGGTTGCCCAATGGGTTTTGTACGCTTGAGGGACACGAAGAATATTGCATCGTTCATTGAAGGACTTCGTGAAGAAATCTAACAATCGGCTAGGGAGAGGGCGTTCCGCCGTTCCCTTAACGTTCCGTGGAGTGGAGGCGCTAATAACTCTCGTCAAACCATTGTCGTTAAGATGGATTACGTATCCAGCTGAGCTCATTGCAGCGTCCATAACTTCCTCACAATCTCTCCTAGTGCCTATCTAGGCGACGTGCACGTGACATGAATAACGCACGCGCTGATCGAAGATACAAAATGCTTTGTTCTGCAGGAATGGGTGGACAATCCCAAGAAACCACCCGCGTCTGATGGGGGAGAGGGGCGTCACAAGGTCGCGTTTGGTCCACGATTAGCCCCACATCCGTCACATAGGGACACGCCGCGTTGCCTCGCGATTAGTATGCTGGAATCCTTCATATAAGAGAAATCAGAGGAATGCTACACTTTCGTGGAATTGAAGTAAAATACCAGAACTACTTCGTCTATACTTCGTCTACTTTTCGACAAGTGTCACAATTGACCGCATCTTAGAAACATGTGCCTATGAGTCTTTAGCTTCCAAAAAAACCGGCACCGTAGACCTTAAGAGATTAAGTTCGTATTAGGCATGTGACCGACTCGAATATATTCGAAGGAATTTGCGAACATTCGAATATTCAAGTGATTCATTTATTTGATTTTTCAAAGAATGGGCATATTCGAGCTATTCATCCATTCGTATTTATCATAATTCGAATTATTCAAATAATTTGCTTGTTCGAGCACCTCGAGGAAACTGGAATTCGAATAATTCGTTCATTTTCATACTTCGAGAAATCAAATAATTCGTTCATTTCCATACTTCGAGAAAACCTTATTCGAATTATTCAAATGTTCGATAAGCGCATTTGCCCCATATTCGAACCATTCGGAATTCGAAAATTTCAAAGTTTCTGTTTTTCAAATAATTCAAAAAATTGAATATATCGTGAATCGTCAAATATTCCTGTGTATAGTACGTATGCTACTATAGCTTGCATCCGTACGGATTTCCGCACCGCTGCCACCACTCGCTATCTCTACCCTGCGCATCACAGTCAAACGTAGTGCATGGTGCAGGCACTATCACCTGCACCTTTCCACATACATACGCATTCCCCGTATACACACAATTAGTATTCAATGATCAATGGTTAAGGTTCCACGTGTAACTGAAGTTTCGCTATGAATATGAGCTATTACCAACGAAGCAGTGAAATTTATCAAAGATGTGATTGCTGAGTACATTTATTCATTCAAAGCTCAGATTCTCTTCAAACGACAATCTACATGGCCAACTCTGCGCTACACTTTGGTGTAACGGAAACCATGATGTCATATTTGGATGACCTACAGGGGCTACGAGAAGGAGTTCCTTCTGTTTCAGCTAGTTTTTCCATTTTTGATGATTGATGCGTAGGAGGTCGACTGCACTTATGCCAATGGACTTCTACCACGTATGATGCCGTATGATGTATGAAAATTGATTGCAGTTTACTTCTCATGTGCGCTCGATGATGGCCGAAATTCTTGATCGATATGACTATACGAAATACTACTTTTGCAATAAATGTTGCACACTGTTACATGGAATTAAGTCCATTTGTAACAGGAATGGGTGTCGTCTCAAGGTGTTAGGATGGTTGTTATTATTGCAGCGTGAGCCCAGTGAAAATTCGAAACTTCAGAGTAACACCTAAGCGATGCAGAATGTCGAAGAGATCATCAATCCATTTGGTGAGAATAAGGCCACAACTCGAAACGATAGTGAAAAGCAAAATTAATCTTCTCATTGATGTTCCAAGTAAATTTAATATGATTGTCTTGCATTGCAAAAGTTGGCAAGCCTTGTTTTTTTTATGGGAACGAGTGTAGTACAATAAAGCTAACCAGCAGGATGACGAAGATCTTCGTGAAACCTCGAACTTCAAGCTGTACAGAGATGATATGGAGAGTGTGGAAGAAATAGGTGGGGAAGTCAGCTAACAGCGAGTGTTCACCTTCTTTGACCAGGTTTTCAAGTTCAGATTTCCGGTGGAGGTCTCTCTGAATACCCAGTGATACGTACCTTCGTCATCAAAAGCGGATTTCAATACTTTGCTAGGTGAACACAGAGAGATATTGGGTCATCTCTCTCATTTGCGCTTCAGGTGGCTTTTTATCTTGCAACGTTCATAGCTAATGCGTGAGTGTAGGGCTTCCTTTTGCAGTTCACGCTTATGCAACAGTAGCAATGTCTACTCATCGTCATACTACTGGACGCGACGATCAGAAACCATTCAACATTGCGTCTGCATCAACATTGATGCAGAACTAAAATTTGCCAATGTTGTTGTCTTCGCGTATGACGCTTCTATTGGCACTTGTCAGCTTCTTCTCGAGGAGCATGATACTGTGGACCCTTTCGTGGAATTGGAGCTATTACTCCACAATGATGAGCATCCCACTAGACAAGCTGCTGTAAACGCGCTACATTTAGTACAAATATTTAATAATTATTTCATGTTTTCTAAAGGGCAGAGATTAACTCTTTAACTCTGAGAAATGCCTTCAATATATTCTCTCCTGCTACCTATGTTAATTTTCTAGGTAAAGTTTATTTATCTAGACTATGAAGTTCTCTGCGATTATTGATGTACAAAGATAAAGTTCTGATCTAGTTGTGTTCGATTAGTGACTCCATGTAACGGTTATTCACCGACTACCGCCTTGTTATTTTTTGTCGACTCTTCAGTGTTCATATCGACTCTTACTTTGGCTTTGTTTTTTTTTTGCAGTTATTCTGCCGTAATGAGTCAGCGATCTGTATGGGATGTCGACCTTCAGGCCAAATTACTTATCCGTAAACACAGGTAAGACTTTTCTTGTTCCATGGATAGTGGTCATACCCAAATTACCCAATTCAGACGTTGTTGATGATAGTTATGGAAGTGGTTTAGTCACTGCTGAAGACCATGTACCATGTATGTTATCTCACACTGCTACATGTGTTGTTCGTTAAGGTGCATAACACTAACCAGGTGTTCCAGCTGTTGTAAGTCGTCCCGCACCACCGGCAATAAGAAAGTGTTTTATTCATACAATAATAGTCACCAAAACAATAGATTTTATACCATTAAAGATATTCTATATTACGTTGAATACCTTCTTAACAATAGTTTCTGTTTATTTGGTCATCTTGTATTCAAACAGAATATAGGAGTTCCCCAAGGTGGCAAAGTTAGCCCTCTACTAGCCGACCTCACTCTATCTTACTATGAATTTATCTATACTAAGAGTTATTTAAACCTTGATATTCACTTCTTCCCGTATAGATATATGGATGATCTTCTAGTTATACATAACACTACAGATGAAACTATATTAACATTACTAGAAAAAGTCTACAAAGGAGTGTTGTCTTTGGAAACCACACATGTGTCTAGTTACAACTGTAATTATTTAGATTTGAACATTACTATAGCTAATAATGAAATAACTACAAAAATGTATAACAAAACAGATTCTTTTGGTTTTCCCATAAAAAGATTTCCACGCTCATCAGTCATAATTAAAAAGGCAACGATATATACAGAAGTACTAAGAATAGCTCACACATGTTCTTATAGGGGAGATTTCATTAGTAGACTAAAACAAACAAAAAGTATATTGTCTACACTGGGCTATGAACAGCTTATAATCGAAAGTTCTTTCTTACAATGCCTGGACAAAAATAGGTTTATCCTACACAAGTTTGAAATTAATAACTGTTCACCAAAAAAGTTTATACAAGAACTTTTTGGAGTGTGACCGGGATTATTTAAGTGGACTTGCCTGACATCGCCGTCCTCCATTGAGATGCAACCGACTGATGCAAATGGTGGAGATACAATAAACAATACAAGTTTCAGTCAGAAAGTTGTTTATCATCGTATAATACGCAGACATCATTTACACATCAAAACATTATTGTTCATTTCTCACATGGTGGATATATGGGATGGTCATGCATGTTCTAAAGTGACATGCAATTATATATAGTTTATACTAGCGCCCCTTCGGGACGCTAGAAAGTGGGGTGGGGCAGCCACTTGAGGCATGTGCAAAAGCTCCACACGTGCAAAATGCTTAGAAAATTAGCAAATAAGCAAAATTAATCATTAACTGAGCTCAAATTCAAAAACCTTCTTATAAGTTACGTATAAGAGAAGCAGAACAAATCTTCCAATGGGCCCAAACATGAAGTCCTTCTTATGAGTTGAGTATGCGAATGAGAAGTTCGTTTCCCATCGTATGGCGTATTCGTGCGTATTCCTCACTATCGGGCCAACGCAGACGCGTTCTCCATCGGCGGAACTGTATCCTGCCGTACCCCACATTATTGGACAAAGCGAAATCGTATCTGAGTGTTTTCCACACTACTGGGCCGCAGCGGACTTTCCTCCATCGGTGGACCCGTATTCTGGCGCCATCTTCACACATTAGGCCTGAACCGTATCCTGGTATTCTCCACTTTACTGAGTCACAGCGGACCAATCCTATGTTGGCGGACCCGTATCCTGGTGTTATCCATACTACTGGGCCACGGCGGGCCCTTCCTCCATCAGAGCGCCCGCATTCTGGCGCCTTCCTCACAGTTAGGGCAAGCCGGATCCGTTTTCCAGGGGCGGGTTCGCATCCTGTCATTCTCAACACTAAAGTGAACCCGTATCCTGGCGTCCACCACACCACTGGGCCACGGTCGGCCCTTTCTCCATCGGTGGACCCGTATCTTGGCGTCTCCCGCTCCATTGGGCCCTAGCGGGCCTTTTCTCCATCGGTGGACCCGTTTCTTGGCGTTCCCCACAGCACTGGGCCACGGCGGGCCCTTTCTCCATCTGTGGACCCGTATCCGTATTTAGTTGATTGGGTATACAATGTCATGCCTTCCTATTTAGAGGCGATGCTGCAATAGCACCCACCAGATGAGGCGATCGCGTAGGTCCGGCCTTCCCGAAGCTTCCGAGACGCTGCAGCCCTCATAACACCCGTCCATTTTTTCCGACAAGTGCAGTCAGCGTCGCATCAGTGGAAGGCTGGTTTTCCTGCTGCGTATATTGTGCAGACTGAAAGCTCGTAAACATTCCCTAAAAGATATAGAACACTTGTAAGTTTTTTTATGTAATTATCAGTGTATATTATAATATATCAGCATATATATTATTATTATACATATAAACTTTCAAAATGTACAAAAAACATACGTTAACTACACCTTTTCACTTCCAATAAATCATCTTTATATGATCTTTATAATAGTGCATGTGTATTTCTAGCGTAAATGTCCACCCGTGTACAGGTGTCTGCGTTTTCATGTAGCGTTTGTACTCATGTTATGTATGTATGTCTATGTCTAACATAACTCATATATTTAACTATAAGTTTCTTTTACCTTACTGATGAGTGCAGGAGGAAACTTATAGCACTATTTAGTTTTCGTATAAGGATAGTGCACGAAACGAAAACTGAAATCTGGAACTATAATTAAAATCCAATAAAATAAAACTATAATTACAATTAATAGAACTAAAGATGATTTCAGTTGAATTTCCTTCTTGTGATGTCTGTTCACAAGACTTCTTATGATATGCTCCTTCAGAGGCCATTAATGGCCTTCTTTCTTCCGGAGAGATGTCATTGGGAAAGCTGGGAAAAACATTGCGTCAGCTTGATGCGCAGTGTGTTGAGTACCAGGTGGAAAAGAAATTTATCTCGCTAAGTTCCTTCAGTAGAGAAACAGCTCTTTTATCGCTTAAACTTGCTCTTCGACTCTTCAGGAGCTGCGGGTGAAAAGTATGAAAGACATCAAGATCAACATCGATCAGCTCAAACAAATGCAGGATAACGTTGAGGGCGTTCAGCCGTCGTAGGATTTTATTGTACGTACACTCACTGGTGTTGTACGAGACCAATCACAGGTTATCACCGGAATGGCGGTCACTGTGGGTAGCGAATTTCAAGGAACCAATTGGCTGATTATTCGGAAAGTAAACCCAATGAGTTTAATGCAGATGGACGCAATACTTGCGAATCAGAGAGAATTGAAGAAAAAATACGAAAAAACGGCGTATCACATAGCGAAAACTGCAGAAAAAGGTTTGCCAGAGGGTCATGCATTTTCGAAGAAGAATCTTACGCGACCATGGACGCTTTGAGCGCGATATCCATTTATGGTGAAGTTCCCTCTTCATTACCAGTTCAAGTGCCAAATATCATTGATTCAGGAGATGAACATGCGTGACCCCCTAGAAAAATGGGAGTTACCAGCTCGAGCCGGGAAGGAAAAGCTTTCTTACACGTTATGGACTTTCTTCGACATTACTTCTCCCGTGTAAGTAGTGGCTGCACTCAGATGAAGAGTTGAAGGACAACAACTGTGATTTCTCATACTAGTGAATATCGAAGGAATTAGATGATCCTCCCAAATTTTTCACAGCGCCCGAAATTCCTGCATGATATATGTAGAAAATGTAGAAGTCTAACTATCTAGATTTTGCTGAAATTCTCTAAAAAACCAACAAGTATTCGGCACTTTTAGAAAATATGGTATTGAACTCATAACAATGTAGAGCACTCTTGGACTGTGGTGCAAAAATCGATAGCTAAGTTGACAATGGAATTGTGGGAAAATCATGTCCAACACAAGCAACCTTCTGGAAATAAAAAAAATGCCACGCAAATACTGGTCAAAAAGTAATCATTCGCAACTGAATCACTGTAGTTGGCGTCGTGAGCGAAAGTAGTCAAGACATCTTCATCTAGGGAAGTCGAAGATATGTACCAACCCATTGCTAAATAGCAAAACCTTTCGTTTAACCAACCGTTTTCCACCACAAAAAATGGGTAAAGTAAAATTTGATTTCATGTAGTATTACAACATCTGCAAATAATCTGCTCCAAGAGATTGCTAGACGAGTTTTCGAAAAGTCTTAATTGCTCTGTAGCACCAAACTAAACCGAGGACCAAAGAACAAAGGAATGATGAAAGTTTCTCCTGTTAATTGTTTACATTCTATGTGATCCGAATTACAAGACGAGGGTAGGTAGCTGTTCTCCTGCAGTAGAATACGCTGCTCAGAAGTTGTTTAGATCCTTCATCTCTTCACATCGGGAATTTTCATAGAAATTCTTCAGTTAGAAACCTCGCGTGATAGTGATTTCAAGTAGAGCTCTCTTTTCATAAAGAACTTCATAAATTTCGGATAGAGACTGAAGAATTCTTGAAGATTCTCGGGTTGCGGCGCTTACTACATACCATATATTGAACACCCCACCTAAGAAGCACCGAAACCTAAACATTTCTACTCTACTGTTTTCTTCTTCAGCAAATATCTTCTCTCCTAATTTTACTCGAGTTTGTCTCTGCTTTCACATATCATTAGCAAAACAGTGAGAGCCTCTGTTCAGGCTTGTACTCCAATACAAGAAATACAAAAGTACGCCTGCCGTCAGGCAGGAGAGAGAGGCAAGTATGATCATTTAGTAGAACTTCCTGAGGAAATAGTAAATTTTTTGATACGTGAACAGCTTTCCTTTGTTTCTCATCCTCGTAATTTTTTTCTCTTTTTCATTGTGCCCGAGTAGAGTACATCAGCAAATTGTCAGATTTAGACTTCATTCTTGACGCGCTCGGATTGGGCCACGAGGGTTTACACTTAACAGCGAACGACCACAAAGGGAATCCGACAAAGTAATAGCTCTTGTGACACCATATCACTATATTTTGGAGTGATGGATACTATATTTAGGTTTTGGCTCGAGCTGGCAAGTAATGATGCGGATCCAGAAACTGTCTTTGATGAGCTGTGCGACGTTCGCATTGAGTGGGCAGTGCTAATACCAACTGCAATAGGAAAGGCGCTGTAAGTCCATGCCTTTGATCTCCTTGCTTCCCTATTTAGAATTTCAAATATGCATGGTTTTTATTTCTATTGACTTCATCTTCACCGACAAAATAGTAAAGATTTTCAGGGCCGACGTGCGCGCCTTTACCTATAGGCCTACAGATCAGACTCTGCTTCCATCCAATGTGAGGCTTCCTTTTCTTGTTGATAACATAGATCAGGTCGTCAAGTATGAAATATTATATGTATAGATATAAATAAATATCGAATTTTATGTATGGTTCGACTGTCACTATCTTTGGAGGTTTACTAGATCACTTCCCATCTTATTTCTTTATGAAGCGGCATCCTTCCTCTTCTAAAATCAGCTCCTTGGTCATTGAACGGCTTCCAAATTTTTGTTTAAACGTACTCTTAGTGAGACTACTCAATGACCGAAAATTGTCAGTGTCGAAGGTGGTTTCCATCTTCGGGGCTTTAAAGCCGGGAGAGCTGGAAACATTACTTATTTCAGTGTTAAGGGGACATTATGCTAATATGTATATGCGCTAAACAGCGTTTGTTTGGGAAGTTCTGCTCAGATGATATGAGGCTATGAGGTGAGACTTATGATCAACGTTTATAAGGATGAAAAGGAGTTGAAGACGAAGCGTATAGGTGTCCCGCACTTGGTCTTCACAAGCTGCAAAGTTTGGCGTTCATACAACTTTAGTATTGAGTTATTTGAAGCAAATCGACAACGCAAAGTGGGTAGAGCTTGAAAAACAGGTTCTAGGGGTTCACTGTCATCCTTGAAGATTGATTCCGATTACTGACAATATTTCACAAAACGACGCTGCTTGAACCAGAGGAACAGGAATGGAAATCCACTTCTCACACATCGTATTCGTCAATCCTGTTCTACTTGACTACATTTCATTACAGAGATTGGCCTTTCCTCGATAGCAAGAGCGTTATTTTCAAAAATCTGAACATAATGTTAAATACACTCCTCGCCACTTGATCGCTCATTAGCTTCTTACACTTCTAGGTTGCTGTGCCAGTAGTATTGGAGAATATTTGGATTGCTCGTTTCGCATTTTGTTCATGAAAAAGAACCCGAAATCTTCTCAGTCAAAATCAGACATTCCATATTTGACGACCTAATATTTTGTTTCAATGTTGGTGAACAAAATGTTTCCAGAAACGCAGAGTCATCCGTACATCAGAGGATGAGTGACACCACAAAACTCACTGTGTGCTGCAGAGGGAACGTCAATTGGAATTGGAGCACCGCACCTCCGACGCGGCGCGGCTGACTATCTGGGCGCTGTAGTTGGCGATTGTTGCCGGGATTTTTCTTTTACTTGAGGTACAACGATATTTTCCCTATGTGGGGGCATCTTTCCTAAGATTTTTGAGTTGACAAGAAGTTTAGCAGCTTAGCAGGTATTTCAAGAAGACGCAACTTTTGTCGGGCGTCAACAACTTCGACACCGGACGCATGATGAACTGTCCCCACACATTTCACCTAAAAAATTTCGTAGAGAGCAGAAAAGTGGTCATAAAACACTGTGAGTACTACAGCCTATGCAAGACATCGGCTTCCCAATAAGCAGTGGTAAAAGAACGTCTCTTTAAAGAAAAAAAATTCAAAGACGACATTCTTTAAAAAAAAGTTCAAAGACGACAACTTCCTCGAAGCAAAGTAGCAGAACTGAAGTAGTGTTACGTTAACTTGAACTGTTAGTCATGAATGCTCACACGTAATGAAAATAGTCGCGAAAACTGAAGTCAAAAAGAAAAATCTAGGCATCATTTACCAGCCACAGTGCCCAACTAAGCATACGCGACGCGTGAGGGGTACGGCGCATCAGTCCGCGGGAGGTGTAATCGTGATTCTCTTTCCATGTAAATGTTGTGTTACTGCCACCTGCTCACGTGTGGTGTTCTTGTTGTTGTTTGTTACGATGCAATTACTGTTTGCCTGTATATTGTACTGACACATTTCCATTCAGTCAATAAAATGTCTCTCGTACTGCAGCTCATGGATTGAGACGAAGATATGCCCTAAACAGCTACCCAGGTCGTAGTTCAATGGGGGACCTGTTCAAACAAGTAACTGCTTTAATTTCGGAACAGAATCGGGACTCCCGCGGAGCGTGCGGGACAAAAACTCTGATTTTTAGTTGTCTCCCGCTCACCCTCGAGGGGAGACATCATTTTGTCAGACGGGACTCCCGCACGAATTTCTGAGATGGCTTTCTCAAGCTAACAATAAGCTCGTATGAGTATGCCGCGCGAACCTCGCGAATATGTACGGCGCCCCAAACGCGTGCGCCTGAGCTGCGACTGCGATGCGACTGCGGTGCGACTGAGATGCGACTGCGATGCCACTAGCCCTATCCTTCATCATATAGACGCACGCGCGTCAGTCGCACGCATCTGATATAAGTTGCCCTATATTGTAAAGGACGCATTACAGAAGCTATACCGATGATTGCCAGTTTTTAGAGGAACGCGAGAGTAGGAAGCCTGATAAACGTTTCTAGAAAGAATATGACAATGAAAGCCTATCAAACGTTGTTATAGAAGAAGAACGGAGTGCAAAGGAACAAGTAGAGAGTGAAGAAGTAGGCAGAACTCTGTGATGCTCTGTGATGCCTTACTTCGGAGGGTTCTCGGACTACCTCCGCACATATCCGAGACTCTCATCAGTGTTCGCGGGATGTATAGCAGGTGTCGACAAAAAGGGGCGTGGCTCGGACGAGCTCACCAAGACTCTGCCATATCTGCGCTCAGCCCTGCGTGTCTGGCATGTCTGCGCTCTAATGAGTGACGCCTGCGCGAAACTGACGCTGACCTCTCGATACGGATTGCTGGCATCTTGCCAAATCGACATTCCATCCTATTCTGCTTATTCCTGGGCCGTTTTCCGTCGGATTTTCGACCATTGCGACTGATTATCCACTACTGCTGCCTATAGTATGTACTATTTATTCTATATATTATTATGCAGTTACTATACTAGTATTCCAATGCCAATGCAGCTAGTACCCACAGCTGTCATCTCGCCAAATTCGCCAAATTCCCTCCCACTATTCTTATTTCTGGACCCTTGTCTGCTGGATTTTCGGCCTTTTCGACGGATTATTCACTACCACAGCCTGCAAAATCCCTCAGACATTCCTACACTGATACTATACTAATACTCCAATGTCAGTACGGCTGATGTTCTATCTACGATACTGCCAACAGTGTGAGTTAAGTTGAACTATGACTATTCAGTCTGCTCAGATTCCGTACTGGATATTGGTGAGTTTTTATTGTTTCTGCTTGATTTGTTGTAGAATCATCTTAGGTTGTTGGTCTGGCATTCTTGTTCAAAGATTGTCACGGAATATTGGTACCGTGAACTCTTTGTGAGTTGCTAGAACACAACCGCTTATTTTCTTCATTCTATTCTAGCTCTTCGCTAGATGTTCATATTTACTGGTTCCATAATGCTGCATACATACACATGTCGGGACGGTTATTACCATGTTACCTGGGGCAGTGATGGGCTTGGGGGTGATAAGTCCTTCTGTAATGCCATAGGCAATGTGGAGACCTAGAACTGTCCCCATTGCTAAGTCTCAAGGGGAGGTCAAATGAGTTGCACACTACCTTACTCACCCTGCCTCTAATATGGTTGATATTCTTGTTGGCAACCAAGGTAAGATTTCCAAGTTTTCCATCTTTTTTCATTATGTAAGCATTGATAACGTTCGTACTTTGAAGGGGTGAGGTTTGTGGGAGAACCAGCACTCAGTGTGCACGGGGTGCACCTGACCCTGTCCTACAGAATGCCTGGTACAGATACTTCGTACACTTTTACGTTCAAAAGACATTCAAGTACCACGATCTGTACCAGTTCGTGCATCGACTTGAACCGACGTTGCAAGTGTACTACAGCAGGAGCACCATACAGGTAACCGCCCTAGCACATATACGCCGTTATCGTATTCAGTCATTTTAGATGGCGGCTCAGTTGGGACTGCACGCGCTGGTCGCGGACGGGGTTCACTCATTCCAACCCGGTCAGCTTAAACGCAAAGGCCAGCTGTACACGATCCATGGGGTGTGCAGCAACGGTGCCGAGGTACCCCTGCTCTATGCGATCTCTTCCAAGAAGACAGAGCAGTGCAAAAGAAAAGTGCTTCGCTGAAGAGCTACTTGAAGAAGTATGTTCAGGTGTACACCATCATCTTCGGGCATATGAGGGACGAACTCGGCGCAGCGGTACCTCCCCGCCTTCGTGTAATGTTGGACTATGAAAAAGCTGCCATAAACGCAGTAAAGCGGGTACGATGTTAGTTAACTGTTTGTTGAATGGGTAATAGTTCCATTCTCATTTCAAGTGTTCCCTCATGCCACTGTGCAAGGCTGCGCCTTCCACTTGGCGCAGGCGTGGAACAGGAGGCGCGACAGGCTCGGACTGCGGCGCTTTATCAAGGGTGCAGTTGACATGGCGAAATCCCTTGAAGCGGAGACGTGGTGGTTTACCATCAAAGGTTTGGTATACCTTCCTCGCCGGCTTCATCGGGAGGTTCAAGCCCTGGCTGGTCCCCTTGTGCCGAGGGAACACGCGGCATACGCCGCCTGTGCAGAATTCTTGAGGTACCTACGCGATACCTGGTACACCGGGATGTTTTCTGGCCTGTGGGATAAGTTCGGCATTGAAGAGCTTCGCACGACAAACCTGGCCGAATCCTACCACAGGTACTCTAGAGACACCATCCGCAAACACGAAGACCATTTTGGGTTTTCAGTCAGCTGAATACGCTCATCGAAGGTGACCACCCGACGTTGACGAAGCTGATCCTCGTCCTTAGAGATCTCGACGGAGAAGCTCAGTCGGCTCTGATAACATTAGAGCAGGTAACCAATTTCCCAATGAACAATCCGAGAAGATGACAACATTGTACTTTACAGGATCCTTCCCACACCAATCATATTCGCAGGAAGGATCATGAGCGTAGGGAACGGGTCGCACACAAGATGAGCAAGTACACATTGAAAATTTCTAATTCCAATTTCTAATTCCGTGCACTTCTTCAAACATCCCTTTCAGCTTCAACACTGACTACCAGGCAGGAGTGTCGAGGATGGCGGTCGATGAGTACTGCAGTTACATGGCCAGATTTGTTGCCGAAAGTGCTGTGTGATTCGCTTGAGTCCAAGTTTTTGCATGACATAGGTTTTGATATAGTTTATTATAGATTTATATGAGGATAGATATTGTATGAGAATTCTATTCCCAATTTTATTTTAGTCGCACACCATTTTGCACACTCATTTATTTTGTATCCACGCATTATGTTCACATTCCAATTTTTCACGCATTTTTCATTTTCACTCTTAACTTTGTGATGATCTCTTTCAATTTTTACCCTCTCTTAACCGTCAAATGTGTGTGTTCTGTGTCAAACACTGTTTAACTGGTGTTTCAGTTGTTTTTCGAACTTTGAAATTGGATGGATAAAGAATCCAGTGTACTCTGTTGTGTTAGTGGGGTAACAGTTAAAACCATGCAATGAGGTGAAAATTCATGCAAGTGCAAGAATTCATTTATTTTTCAAAATTATAAAAAAAGCCACAACCATTAAAAAAAACAGAAGTACCATAAACATAAAAAAAACAACAGTGTGTAACATTAGAGAAACAAGTCGTTGAGTCGAGACGCCCATTTCTTCAACGTCCACTGACCGTTTCAGTCGAATACGGGCTCAATAAAACAGAGTACCATGTGAAAACCATAAACATTCCTAAAAAAAGCATAAAATAGCACATGGAAACATTTCTAGAAAAGAAAAGTGACAAAATGAATCAAAAATCAAAAAATCCACGAAATGAAACATTAACTCACCATCCAAGTCGAATACGGGCTCAATAAAACAGCACAGTACAAACTATAAACATCTTTAAAAAAGCAAAAAATAACACATAGAAATAGTTGTACAAAAGAAAAGTGACATAATGAATCAAAAATCGTAAGAATCCACGAAATGAAACATTAACTCACCATTCAAGTCGAATACGGGCTCAATAAAACAGCACAGTACCATGTGAAAACCATAAGCATTCTAAAAAAAAGCATAAGATAACAAATAGAAATAGTTGTAAAAAGAAAAATTACACGTCCACGAGATATAAAGCGGAAAATAATCTCATAACACAAAACGGACGCTGATTTAGAAATTTGGAGACGTGTGGCGTGTGGCGCGCCCGCAAACACGCCACAAGACCCCCTGCGTCCTTTAAGGCTGTCACCTGCGTCTCTGCAGGTGTATGAGGGCAGTCAACGAGGAAACTCGTCCGTACCGCCCCTTTTTTGTCGACAGGTGCGTGCGATCCGTGTTCGGGGTATGTCGCACACCCGACAACGTCCTCCGCAAGTCCCGATGGTTTTTCGGGCCTAGATCGCATCCCTCGACTACGTCCTCCGCATGTCCCGAAGTAGGCGGTCACCGCATGACGAATAAACCTTCTTATGAAATGAGAGCCATCGTCCTCCTCATGTCCTGACATTTTTGTCTGAGTATATACTCAGAACCTCTCCAACAACTATTCAACCAGCTTTTGAGAAACTAGTTTCAGATCGCATCTGAAACTAGTTTCTCGAAAGCTGGTGAAATACTATTTCACGGCATTTCCTCGCTAAATACTTGCAAATGAAAAGCTTGCAAAATAGTTGTTTTGACCTCTTCCTTGCCAAATAGTTGTAAAATGAAAAGCTGGTTGATTATTTGTTCTGACCACTTCCTAGCTAAATAGTTGAAAAATGAAAAGCTAGCAAAATAGCTGTACTCCGTGGTCAACCCGTTAGAACAGGAACGTTTTGTCGATTACACTCATTCAATATGCAACAACTTTATTGGTGGCATTCATAAACGTCTGCAAACTGTCGGGCTCAACCCAGTCAGAAATCCAAGAACAATTCGCGGCAGGACAGTGCTTCCGTGGTTTTCATAGTTTACTGTGATTGGGCGATCTTCGGCTACCGCTCAAATCAGTTCATCACCTTCCGCAGTCGTACATCACTCAGTCAAGGTCCGAAATTGGTCAATGCTGGAAACTTGAGAGGAAATCGTTTCTACATTAGATTAGAGTTTAGATGCACCAACAGGGACTCTGATACTGTGCAGCGCGAGCACAGCCCAACTGCGTAATGCGTCGAATGAAAACCCTAGCACCCTAGCAGCATCTCCTTCCAGTTGCTGCCATCCTGCTCTTGCTGCTCAAGCTTTCTTCTTTACAGCAGCAACTGAGAGAGGATGGCAGCAGCTGTGAGGAGATGCCGCTAGGATTTCTACTTGACGTACTATGCCGTTCAGGCTGTGTTCGTGCTGCGCAGTTATCAGAGGAGTTCTAATTCAGTGTAGAGTCTATCGATTTGAATAGTTTTTTAAATAAGAAAACTTGCCTTCAATGCTTCAGAATGAAGCATTGAAGGCTAAAAGCTGAAGCTTAAAAAGGAACCAAGCTTGTTGACATGGTCTTCTTCAGGCTATTTATGGTCATGCATAATTTGCAAATCTCCCTTAAGAGGTCTTGAACAGAATAATACTGCGAGTAATTTGTATCCCGTGCATGGATAAGAGTAAGTAAATTTTCAAAACTTAAGGGGCAATGTTCTCGAGAGTTCTAGGATATAGCTGCTCCAAAACTTTGTTTTCGCTAATATATATGGCTTCACTAGCAACTGAATGAGTGGAGTGAATTACTTGAACAACTGTTCTGAGGAATTTCAAAAAATTGAGACAAAGACTTGAAACTTATAACTCACGCATTGTATTAAAGCAAAGTAACCACCGCTCTTCATTATATAGGACCGCTAAAATACCTTACCACATCCAAAGGATTCTTTCATTTTCGCGTGATAGTTGTGGAGTATCAGTGCAAAGCTAGTAAAATAGTTGTTTTTGGGGAAAGCTGGTAAAATAGCTGCTTTGACTTCCTAGTAGAATAGTTGCAAAATGAAAAGCTAGCCTGCAACTATTTTTTCTAGGTTGGTGATGACATCATATTAATTTGCAAGCTGTTTTTAGCAAAAGCTTACAAACAACTTTATTTGAGCTTGTTTGCGAGTTGTTTTGCAGAAATCCTTGTTTACAACTTGTTCCAGGGGTTCTGAGTATAGTAACCCTTGGGTCGGTCTCCTTCATTTGCTAATTCCATCTTCTTGTGCGGCCGTGTATTTCCGAACGTTACTGAAGGAAGATGATTTTCTACCAGCTCATCATGTTTATGCACCCTCTAGCTGTTGGTCTTTGTGCTATCCTGTCACTTTCATTATGTGGCAAAAAGAAAGGCAAGGTAAATAAAGACATGTTAACAGGTCTTCCCGCGCTTCTCCATTAAAATCCATGCTCTTGATTCAGAACCGACTTCAGGGCAAAGGAGACCCAGCTAAAAATCCCGACCTCGCAACTGCTAAACAGGCCGAAAAGAAAGTAAGTCATGACCTTGATTACTTGCCAGACTTATACAGTAGACGCTGTCTGCTGTGGAAACAAGCAGAGATCAACCCTTGGTAGTTGTTCGTGAATTTGGTGAAGACTTACGTGTTTTTGGTGTTTGGTGAACCCCATACCCGGTAACTAAGACCGCTTGTTACTGTCCATGATGTTTATGACAGCGGATGTTCCTCAATCATTACTGTAGAAAAAACTCAAGATTTCTTTCATTACTTACGTGATATAATGATGTATAATAATACATGTACTGGTAACATGAATGACGCACAGAATAGTTATTAGAGTAAAAATCTCGCTCATTACCGTTGTTTTTATGATCACAATTACATCGAGGCGAAGTTATTATTTGATATCCCCAGACTTCAGTGGCGACCGCCGGCGATAGTAGTGATAACAACGGTAATGAGCCACATGGTTAGTGCGAGTGAGGAGGTCACATAAGAGGGATGATAACCAATGTGACGTGGTGATCGAGAAGCATTATTTCCATTGTCACTATCACTCCCACCGCAGGTTAAAGGCAGTGTGTCACCTCGTTTCGTGGACTGAAAATACCAACAGATTCTGGACTTCCTCATCACGCCAATTCCAAAGATGTACGTCAAAGCTCATAAAGATGACGAAAACCCCTTTTCGGAGAGTCTTAAAGTGCAATTCACGGACCACCTGGGCGGAGCGGTCCGTGAATGTGCTGGCTGCCCGCTGCGTCTGCAGCGTTGGCCAACACGTCTAGAAGTGTCCGATCGATGAGATCAACGGCTTCACGCATCCACTCGGCTCGACAAACTCTTACAAATCCCGTCCCGAAAAACGTTTGAAAGCAGGGTTTAAAGACCTTTTTGTAACATTTTAGGTACACCGCTGGAGTCAGCGCGTCGAATAGATTCAAAATCTGGTAAAAGCTCAGACACGAAAACGAGGTTACACACTGCCTTTAATTTTGGGCACACCTTGAGAAGTGCAGGCGATCAGGAGCGATGAGTTCCGTTAAGGTACATTTATAGTGCATCGGAGTCCGATTCCGTCGAATAACAAGAGATACGTATCGATCCTCGTCATCTGAAGATCGATACGTAGCATTCGTTATCCGACCTGATCCAATTCTGATGAACTATAAATGTAGCTTTAGAAAGCAGAAGCGATGCAATGAGATTTATCGATACGTATAGTTTCTATCGACGTTGCCTCGCATATCGCCGCTTTGTTTCGATTTGAGCTGGCTAAGTCTGGGAGTTTTTTTTTTCATACAAACAGATCCAGTAACAAGATGTGAGGGTGAACGCTGTCACAGCATATCACTTACAACGAAGCGTCTCAATCTGACTGTCACATATGTATGAGTGTATGCATGTGGTGTGATGTGTGTATGTATGTACAGTCTATCGGAAACGATGAGTCTCCTCAGCCGGCGCAAAACGTCGTGGCAGCGCGATTGCAACGCGGCCGTCTTGCCAGCGTAAGTCGAATTGATCAGCTACTGAGATCAACGCCGCCCCGCTCAATCGGCAAAAAGGTGGGTTCTCTTTTTTTATCCATTGTTATTGTATGTTTCTTGGATATATCAGCATATATAGGCCATTGCTTGTCCGAGGCTGTTTCGCACGTTTCTTTTCTCATTTGAATGTGCTTTCTCTTTGTTTGGTCAAATAAAAAAGAAACGTTCAAGACGTCTTCAGAAAAGCAACAGCCTGATATATGATGACATATCCAAGAAAGGAACCACAACAATGGATTAAAATAAAGAAAAATTCACCTTCTTGCCAACTGAGCATGGCGGCGTTGATCTCAACAGCTGATCAATTCGACGTACTCCGACGTACGAGCAGCTCTGGTCTCGGCCAATATCGGTAATTCTCGCATGTCATTTCTTAGAGAGCTGCAGAGGTGACTTTACTTAATCATGAGTGCTAATCAGAGCGCCCTACTACTGCCGATATGGTCGCCCAAATATTTATTTATTATGCACAATGAAGTGCGCTAGAACAGTTACTAGTCAAAAACCAACTAATGTGCTTAACAATTGATGAATAAGTAGTAGCTGTTCAAACACAACACAAAAATCAAAGGGGAAAAAAATCTGGGGAGAGTGAGTAAGAAAAGAAGAGTGAACATTCGCGTCGATTTTCCAGGGTTCCCAGCAGAAAAAAAAGACAGAGTACATTCATGCAGTGTGCCTTGTGCTCGATAACCTGATAGGAATAGCATTTATAGAGAGGTGGATGGTGTTAGGGATAACACCACTCTACACGAGCACTTGGGCATGCATGAAGAATCTGACGCTGGATTTTCGGATGTTAGGTATTCCCTACCCCTAACAATCCAGCTTCAGACCCACCTAGACTATTCCTGGCCAGATTATAAGTAAGGTGAACACCAGCAAAAGGCTTTTAAAGTGTTTGTGTTTCAGCTTAGTTTCAGCTTACATGTAATTGAGACGACGGTTTGGGAAACCCTTTGGATTTGAAATATAGAAGAAAATATAGGACTCCCACCAGATTTTTGAACAATATTCAAAATCAGTTACAAAAAGGGGCATAAAACGAAATGTAAAAGATAAAAGATACAAGTGGCGACGATTGCATTCTCTGCGTTGGCTTAGATAGTTCGTACTACATCTGAATTCGAAGAGGAACCATTATATTTCTGGAATTTTGAGAACTGAAAGCAGATCGATTTTCTTCAGCCTTTTACGGAACGTGGTACTATCATGTGACTCTAACACGCTTGGTGGCAACATTTGTAGCCACCTAGCGCCTCGAAAAAATATGCAGGATGAAGAACGCGTCATAATAAGCTGTTGTGACATTCTCTGGAACCAGTTGTGCAACTTGTGCAGTTGATCAAACTTTCTAAGGGCAGATGAGACGGGGCCCCGTAGTCCAGAAAAACATCACGATAGGTGTCCACCGATCGAGAAAGAGTCCGCCGTGGCCCAATAGTGGAAAAACGGCAGGATACGGATCCATCGATGGAGAAAGAGTTCGCTGTGGCCCAACACTGGAAAAACGGCAGGGTATGGGTCCATCGATGGAGATTGGGTCTGCAGAGGCCCATTAACAGGGAAATGCCAGGCAACGAGTCCACGGATGGTGATTGGGTCTGCTCTGGCCCAATACTGGAGAAAGCGCCAGGATACGGGTCCATGGATGGAGACTGGGTCCGTAAGGGGCCGATTAGTGGGGAAAGCACCGGGATATGAGTCCCACCGATGGATCGGGTCTGCGCTGGCCCAGTAGTGGGAAGAACGCCAGGATACAGATCCACAAATGGAGGATGGGTCTGCCTTGGCTCAACAGTGGGATAAGCACTAGGATACGGTTGCGCTGATGGAGAACGGGTCCGCCGTGGCCCAATAGTGGGGCAAACGCCAAGATGCATGTCTACCGATGGAGTAGAGGCACGCTACGCGCTCATTTGTGTCTCAGTCGACTATCTCTTCTTCCTCTCTGTTGGCTGTTCATAACGGATCCATAGGTGTGTAAGAAATTTGACAAAAAAGAGTACGTATTATCAGTGCATCGGAAATTAGCTTTACATGTAGGTGCGCGACTAAGAATTTGCAAGCAAGGCTAGGATGGCGAGAAGACTTGAAGCCCGACGTTGGCGAGGCCGCCAGGCCCATAGAGTATACGCAACTCATGAGGAGAATTCCGTATTTGAGCTCAGCTAATGATTAGTTTTGCTTTTTTGCTTTTCTTTAAGCATTTCACACGTGTGAAGCTTTTGCACATGCCTCAAGTGGCTGCCCCACCCCACTTTCTATCGTCCCGAAGGGCGCTAGTGTATATCAAAAATCACAAGACAACGAAAACCCCGTTTCTAATAGGGTCGAAGTACCCACTCCTTGGAACAGGGGCGGGGTTCGCCCCAAGCTGTGCTGGCTGTTCGCAACGTCGGGTGAACACGTTTTGGACTGTTCAGTCGATAAGATCAGCGGTGGTGCACATCTTTGCCCGTCAACCTGCTCCAGCAAACTATTACAAGCCCCGACCCGAAAAACGAGTTGAGAGGCCGTTTTGGGACACTGCAAGTAAATTGCCGGGATCAGCGCATCCAGGTTCGGAATATGTTCATAGCTCCCACAGAGTATAAAGTGGGCCTCTACCTTTGAGGGATGACGAAATTATCGCCTGAAGTGAACATCCTTCTCTACGGAAGAGATCGAGATGAATAACTCGGAAGTGTTAAGTGTTTTCGAGTGACTGGAGGCTGAGGCCTTTTTACACCCTCTTCGAAATCTGGGTTCTCTCTTGGAACTTTTGGATCACGATGAATCACGATGAATTCGACCCCGATTATTTCTTCACCCGCCTATACAAGTAGCACCGGTCACCCTCGATCCAGTGCTGCCCACCACTGTCAAAGAAACTATGGCAGCTCTTAACGAATGAAGTGAGGCAAAGCTACTGGACCTCATGATATGGCAACAGCGCTGTGGAAGTCGCAGTACTGGAAAATTGCTGAGTGGCTAACAAGATTCTCCAACCAGGTTATTGCGGAGAAGAGAGCACCTGTGGATTGACAGAGAAGCGCGACTACACCTACCGATCTGGAAGATTAAAGCTGGCCCCGCCGACAGTGCGAACTATCGTTTCATTTGTCTGCCTTCTCTTTCACGGAAGTCTTTGAACGAATCATCGATCGCCACATCTCTCGCCTCCTTAGATCTAGAGAAGGCCCTCGATCGCGTCCCAGATGAGGGAGGTGATCTGGTTTGCATTGCAATGCCATGGCGTTCCCGAAAAGCTGATCAGATGGGTTCGGATCCCCTGTGATAGTAACGTGCAGGCAGCGAACTTCCCCTTCTCTGTCGGCACGCGTCAAGGCTCAGCCCTCTCTCCGCTGCTCGTTATCGTCATGCATGCCTTCACAGCAGATCTTCAGAAGCCCGCGCCCAGGACGTTGCTGCACGCAAAGATGTAGTGCTGGCATCAAAGGACAAAGTAGAGCTTGAAAAACTGACGCAAGCCTGGAACGACCGGTTGACTAATTCTGGTCTCCCTCTCAACGTTTAAAAGACAGACTACATGACAACCGACGCTGAAGTCCTAGGTACAGAAGAATTGACGGCATGGACATCCCGAAGATGGTCTAAATGCCTCAGCCGGACGGCAGCCTCACTCACGAAATCATTGCGCGTATCAACGCCTCGTGGATGGAGTGAAGATCGCTTACTGATGTACTGTGCGACAGGAACATTCTAGAACGCGCAAAATCGAAGAGCTGTTGCCCGTTCAGTCGCACTATACGGTGCTGTGTGCTGACCTGCAACGAAAGAAGTGGAACAATAGTCTAGAACACGGGGATGAAAGTGATGCGGTGAATGGCTTGCATCACACGTCGCTATCACATCTGCAACCAGGACATGCGGTAGCGATTTGGCGTGGTTGATATAGCCGACAAGCTCCACGAAGCTCAACTTCGATGGTTCAGCCACGTTTTCTGCGCCGGCGGATACGAAGTGTGCAGGATCAGCTCCGATCTAGTTTATCAGACAAGCGGTCAAAAGGGCTCGAAAAACAACGAAGGCTGGACATAATAGACGACGACTTCAAGTTAGCAGGAATTCATAGCGATGAAGCGCACTATAGGGCTAAGTGTCGTCAAAAGATCACCAACGGGGACGCGGCTAGCCGCTACAGAAGAGGAAAACGCTAGAGAAGAAGGAAGCTGTCACCTAAACCGCTTACTATTTTGTTCACATGTATTCGTTCTTGCTGTGGTGAAGAACATGGCCTTGCTGTTGCCTATCCTTACTTCACTGCTATGTACTTAGAAGCGCTAATAAACTTTTTATTATAAAATTTGTGGCTCCGTGTGTTGAGTTTGCTCGAGGAAATCCCACACAATAGTTTATTGCAGAGAGAGGGGCAACTGAGCACCGCTGAGCTCGCGAACCCAACAATAGCCCTGCAAAAACCCGTGGTCGGGGTGTTATACTCCTTCGTTCTTGTGTAGAACTGGCTGGCTTGTCCCGAAGCTGGTAACGCTAGCTACAGAAGATGTTCTTATTGCAACAGATTTTCGAAGACCAGGCTGGTATGCGTGCATCCTCAATGAGAAGAAAGGATATCACATATACGTATGATGTAAAATGTGCAAAGATCCAAACAAAACCGCACAGATAATAAGCAACGAAGAAAGCAATTCCCATTTCCAACTCACGGAGCTACTGCTCTGAATTTTCAGCCCGCGGTGGAGCGGTCGGGTCGCCACTGCGGACATTGCGGATCCACCGCGGGAACATGCATTTTCAAGGAACTGATTATTTTTCTCTAAGAATGGTCCTGTATCGAAGACGCTGTCGTGAGGAGGAGGAGGCAAATCCACGATGGCATTGGCATTTCATCCTGCAAGCGTTTTTACACCATTGGACTACCTTCTCGAACTCATGTTTCCAAGCCAGCTCCCTAATCCACTCGGCATGCGTATATCGTGCGTGGAGGTTTTGTTGCATTGATGACCCGATCAGCTCTACTGCGGATCCACCGCGCGCATGTGCGGGTCCAACGTGTGACATGTGCGGGGTCCACCGCGCATAGCCATTTTATTGCGAGTGCACCGCGCGCATGTGCGGTACCACCGTGATTTCACCTTGAACATGAAACTATAAATGCGTTAAAATTAAAATGAATTGAATGATAGAAAATGAAACACAGGAGAAAAACAACGCGAACAGCATTGGTTTACGATGTTCTGATCGGAGTACGCAAAAACATCACTAATCTTTGTACAAAAAAAAACTGCAGCGAATGAAAAATGAAGAAAGAAGGAGAGAGATGAAAAGAGAGTAGACGAAACATGAAAGAAAGCAACGTGAACATACATAAAAGCTTCCGAAGTATCCTCACCTCTAGCTTGGGGCACTTCTTCATGCTGATGATGATGCACAATGCGCAAGTTCGCCAGTTAGCCGAATGCCTAAAAAACGCGTACATTTGAATCAAAACCAGCAATCACGACAACATAAAAAGAAAAAGCGAAAGCGGAAAGAACGCGAAAGAACCAAAAACAAACACAAGTAAGACGAATAAGGACACAAAAACGAATAAAAAACGAAAAAAGTAGGCGAATTTCAAAGATGGCAGGCCTCTTGCGAATGCACACGGCATTTTCGAAATGCCCGCGAAGATTTGGAATCTGCAGTATCGTCATATCGTCATTCCTTTTAAGCACACAACATCACGATACTGTCACTGATTTCCAACACTACTGATTATGTAGTTCCATTTTTTGGCCGATTTTTCGCGTCCGCAGCACTATATTATAGTTGGGACCGAATAAAAACCGAAAAATTTTGTTACTTCAATTTACAATTTAGAAAACAATTTGCAGGTCTAGATGTTCGAGGATGAGAAAGCCGTGAACTCTTCTTCTCTTTCGTGCAGCACTGTATTGGACTCCGATTTTGGAACATTGAAAATTTCCAATTTACTCGAAATTTTATTCGAAATGTTCGATATTCGATAGCAAAAATATTCGATGATAGAGAAGAAGAGCTTTAGGGCTTTCATATTCTCGAATGTCTGAATGTTGAAACTGTTTGATGTGCGTGATAGTCCTCGCCCACCGAGACTAGACTGCTGGAATGTCGGAGTACGCTGCCAAGATGGAGGCGCCGCCACGAGGTCTCCCGCCGGCTGAGGGGATAGACTGTGTGTGTACCAGAGATCTCTGAGGATGAATCGATCGAGACCAACATGTAGGACCTCTAGTGGAGGAATCATCAATTGATTCTTCGATAATGACGATTTTACTGATTTTTCGGGATTTTTATTCAGTGAAGTACTCTCATGAATCGATGCAGACCAAACTTTGCGCGTAGGATCTCCAGTGGTGGGGGGGGGAAGAATTAGGTTACCTCTTGCAAGAAATCATCGATTGGTCCATCGCTTTTTGCTCAGCAACAGGCGAGAGCACGTCTTCTAGGGTTTCTCTCAACACGCTGAACACAATATGCCAACCATTTCGTATAAGATTGTCGATTTACTGTCGATTTCTCGATTTGATCGATTTTCCACAACTTCTGCTCAGAGGTGGGTGAGGAGATGTATTCAGAGGTTTTCGGTTGCGCTGAACACATTTACTGTCGAATGATGATATTCCGGATTTAATTAGGTACAGTCTGTGACGACCCAGTCCGATTCACAATGAAAACAAACAATATCCTTCGGAAAGCTAATCGCAAAACATGCCAGAGCCTGTTGCAGAACCTATCAGTTTTAGAGTAGTTTCGCGCAATCCCAAATAAGTTCACTGAACCAATCCACATCGTTTCTTTTTCGATTCATTCCAAAGTTTGCAAGCTAAGCGAGCAAGTGCAAAAGTGTGAAAGTATGGTGTTAGCCGGACGGCCAGACTGATACATACATAATAATAAGCGGCTGAATTCAACACAATGGCATAACTTCATTGTGTTGGGCACTAAGCCAATTCAATAGCAACTCAACTAATTTATCAGATTAGAAATATGTCGCTATTTGCTTTTCTAATAGCCCTAACTTGAATAGACAGTGCGCCAGCAGCGGCAGGTGGTTCTACTTGTGTGAATCCTTCCAAAGCTTACAATCAGCTTTGTGGTATGATCCTAGACTTATGCAGGATATCGCATTTGATTCTCTCCTGAACAATGGCCGCATACAGCAATCTATTGGATTCAGATTGGTGTTGTGGGAGAATTTGTTTTGGGCACAGGATTTCACACCACTCCGAAAGAAGAGCACCTCTTTAGCACTTGCTCTATAAGCAGATTCAGAGTTTTGCTGAAGCGTCATCTTGATGCCGTTTAATCTCTAAAGGCAGCAGGCGCTGAAATTCTCGACTCTGAGCTGAGCTGCGGGTGGTGAAGTACAGACTCAGCACATCATAAATGTGAAACGAACACAGCCAATGATGGCTTACCAGCAGAGAAAATGGAACATCCGCGCGCGAACACGCCTGGCCGTGTTCGCGCGCGGACGAGTTTTCCCCGGCGCGAAAGCCATTGCGGCGCGTGGTTTTGGCCGAGTCCCGCCATGAAACCCCGTGAATTGAACGCATTTCGTTTGCCCTTTGCGCCAAACCACGCACCGCAATGGCTTTTGCGCCGGGGAAAACTCGTCCGCGCGAACACGGCCAGGCGTGTTCGCGCGCGGATGTTCCATTTTCTCTGCTGGTAAGCCATCATTGGCTGTGTTCGTTCCACATTCATGATGTGCTGACTCTCTACTTCACCACCGGCACCTCAGCTCGGAGTCGAGGATTTTGGCTCTTGCTGCCTTTAAGCTGAGAGCAGCAAGAACTCTTCTTTACTTAAATTTTGCGGAAGTGAAAATCAGCGTAATTATGCTGCAATGAACCACAAAAATTCAAAAAAAATCACAAGATGATCTTGCAAAAGCATACTGGAGTCTCCAGAGAAAGAGAGCAAATTTGATTCCCATGTAACCTTCGACCTCTATTGCTTTCTACACATTTTCCATCACTTTGATGGGATTACTTTGCTGTGAGGAGTGGCTACAGTTCAAAGATGACGACCGTGTACCCTGCCGCAATGGGCACACTTCCCACTCGCATTGAGCTATTACAGAAAAATGGCCATATACTCTTGGTGTGATAGATTATTTCAGTAGAGGTCTGCCTTCATGTTGAATACAGTTGTTATAGCATAATTTGATTTGCAAGAACTTTTGCAACATCATATTCAAAACTCAGAAGTTTGTAATAGCAACTACTCTCTGTAGAAGGTCTAAAATTTGAAAGTTCATAGAAAAAAATTCATATAAATCGGACGGTTATCCGGTGCTGAATGGACCGATAACGGTACATATAGCGGGCAGAACCGTCAAGATCATGTTGGAGTTTACAGTTTACATTTTTGACGCCCTGATTCGAAAGATTCTTAGTGCTGACTCATAACCATGCTTCAGGATGAATCAAAACCTGATGGAAAGGAGCCTGAACTGGTTGGTTCGCTGTTATACGCAAATAAGCACCCGTTCGATTCCTCATACTTATTTCTTTCTTAACCTTTTGTTTGTAATATTCAGCACAAAACTCAAGGTGATTCTGTAAACAAACCCCCTGAGGAGAATAAACCTGGAGAAGAAAAGAAGGATCAAAAGGAAGAGCAGGCTAAAAATAAGAAAGAAGGTGGAGAAGAGAAGAAAGGAGGAGAAGATAAGAAGGGAGACGAGAAGAAAGGAGACGAGAAGAAAGGAGACGAGAAGAAGGCAGACGACAAGAAGGAAGAGAAGAAAGGAGACGAGAAGAAAGGAGACGAGAAGAAGGGAGACGAGAAGAAGGTAGATGAGAAGAAAGGAGACGACAAGAAAGAAGAGAAAAAAGGTGAGGAGAAGAAAGGAAGTGCAGAGAAAAAAGACGAAAAGGAAGGCGCATTAAAGAAAACGCAACAATCTGGTGTGCATTCAAAAGAGGATCAAGCAAAGCAGACACAGAAATCGAAGTCGGATGAAGAACCCCAAAAGTCCAAGGAGAAGGAAAAAGAGGAGAAGGCCAAATAGTTGCAATATCTGACCAATCAGTGTTAAGAAAGGGATTGCTTTAGCAGTTCAATTAAGATAAAATATGACTGCAATAATTTCCTGTATAAAGTAAATAGAGACGTGCGATGTATTACACTGAATTGGAAACAAAACTATGAGTAACATCTACTGACTTTCACGTTCTCTCTTAATAACTGCGAGAACTGAGAGGCGCGACGCTTCGCATTCTTCGTATTTCTAGAGTTTTCTGTTTTCTTCTCTTGAATGTTTCATAATTATCAGAAGCTTATAGCGGTCCTTCTATAATACTTGCAAGTACTCTCTTTATCAAACTGTCCGAATTAACGACATGACTAAATGAGTGTGGGCAGTGGAACAGCAATCGGGAATGGATGTCGGCAGGGAACAAGATTGGGCTTTCGATCTTTTTTTGTTATTTTTTGTGGAGTATTTTTCAACATCCACAGATCTCCCTCATACAAAGCATCCCAACCATTAGTCTACAGGCTACGTGGCGCATCCGCAGGTAGCGGATAGGGGCTGATCGCGGAACAAAAAGCGCGCTTCAGTCTGCCCTGAGATTCAGATGATCGACTCCTTATCTCTGCAGTGTTAAAACGATCCATATCTTCTGTCAGCGCGTGTGTTTGTCCAAGCATGTGTGCGTGGGTATGCTTTCATCTCTGCAGATTGTATCGTGCACATCTATCCAACCAAAAGCCCTGTATTGATCAATTGGTTGCGTCTTATTCACAACGCTATGGATACACAGTTCAGTTAAAATACAAACTCTGATTGAGCAGTTACCACTAAAGGCAGTGTCTCGGCTCATTGACCGCGTTCGAGATTTCCATGGTCGAACATATGCGACCCGCTGACCAGAAAGATGTACTTCAAGTTTCGTGAAAACGCCGAAAACCCCGTAAGTTAAGGGTATCTTTGAATTTCGAAATTCTCGGCCAGTGGACGAGAGGCTTCATTCCGCTGTAAGGAGGGTGCGGCAAGTTTTTCCGACACGGCAGTACTTGATCAGTTGATAATAGCCTCTGCTTATAAGTTCATCTTTTGTGCAGTCTTTACTTCTCAGCTCCACTTTTGCTAGCTCTCTAGCAAGGAAATTCGTCCGCTCCAATATTAAAATTGGTCTTCAAAATAACGGTTTTTAACTGTTTTTCCACATTTTAAGTACATTATTGGAATCAGCACGTCGAGTAGGATCAGATTCCGTTGATACCTCGATACCCGTCATGAGGTAAAACACTGCCTTTAAGTTGGAAAAAAAAAGTATGGTTTTCATATGATGATGATTCTATGACACACATATCTTGGAATTAAAAGCGCGTTTGAACGAAGCACTGCAGCACTTGGTGGGGATTCTCCTGCTTATTTTGAAAACTGCAGTTCCTGCCCTTATAGAGTAAAGTAAACCTAGTTTCTCTTATTACACATTTAGGTTAATGGGCCACCCCTAGTAATTGAGGGTGTTATGCTGAAAAAAAATCAAGAGCATTAATATTAGTTGCGGGGTTAAGTAATTTATGTACCATGTAAATATCGAGCATTGCTCGTCTGGATTCCAGGGTTGCTAGGCCAAGATGACCATTTCTGATACTGGAATTGGGAATGTTAGAACAAGAAGTTTCCCTCACTCTAATGAACAATTTTCTAGTATAATTATTCTGAACTCTTCCAAGCATGAGGACATCTTGTTTTCGGTAGGGGTTAATGACGGTGGATTAATGACCGTGGAACCCCGTTCCAATGTGGGTCTCACATACATTTTATACGCTATTATTAACAGTTTCAAATTTTTAGTTGGCAGGGCTCCAAAAACTACGTGTCATTGCTTTCTGACATATCTTCTCGTAATCGGCCGAAAAATCGAGATTTATTCTAGTGGAAACCTGAATCCCTTACTGATTCTACTGTTCTGATGAGAGACGACGAAATGTTGTGAAAGCTTCTGATGTTTGAGTTTCCTATTCGAAGATGCAACAATTTCTTAGCAGACAAGGGAATCTGCCAGTTTCTCGACCACTCAACTAACTCGTCTATTGCCATATGAATGGCAGCTACATCTTCAGCGCAAGAGATTTCGTGATAGATTTTCAAGTCATCTGCGAATTGTTCACATTTAATTCCGTTCTTCTCCAATATTCCAGGAATGTCGGCTGTATACCAATTAAATGACAGCGGCGATAGGACACCACCTTGTGGCACACCGCTAGGCACGTCTTCTACCGAAGAGAACGACGACCTTACTTTCACTCGAAAAGTGCTATCACTGAGGTATTGCAAGATCCAATTTCTGATATTTTGATGAAATCCAAGCTTTTCAATTCTCAAAATAAGTTCCGGAGTGCTGCTCCTATCAACCGCCTAAGCAAAATCGAATAGATTCCCTCGATTATCCAATATGTTAGTCCTGTCATTCATGCATTCCAAGAAATTCGTCTGCCGATTTACCCTCCACAAAGCCATGTTGATTATGGAGAATAATTCCGTTAACATGTAAATGATGTTGGATGTGATTTTTAATATTCTTTTCGAAAATCCAGCGGAACACCGAGTCTACGCTAACTGGTCTGTGATTTATCGGATCAGAAGAAGATTCTCTCTTCAAGACGGGCGTGACATACGAATGTTTCCAACGGCGAGGTACTTCTGAGTGCATCAGTGATTAGTTAAATAAACAAGCCAACGGATCGACGATAAACATAGCTGTGTTCTTCAAGAAGTGGAAAGGTATACGATCAGGAATTAAGAAATGAGTACCATTTCATCAACTGCTCATAGACAGCAAACGGTTGGAAAGATAGGTTTACAAGGTGGCTGAAAAGTATTGGCGCGCGCAAAAACGCTATATTCTCAGAAATTTACGCTGTCCAGCTTGATATTTTATATCAACAGAACAAACATACAACAAGTAACAACATTCAAAGGAATTGCTCGAAATGGCCTCCTTTTGCTTTTACACAAGCCTTCAAACGAGGGATCACCGAATCGATGGTGCGCCGCAGGTAGTTCTGGTCCAAATCGTCCCATATCTTTACAAGTTCTTGTTGTAATTTAAGGTGGTAATTTTCTTGACCTTCAACTTCTCTTCTAAGACCCCCCTCCCCAAACGGAGAAGTCCAGTGGATCGAGATCAGGACTGTTCGAAGGTTATTCATCCTTTGTTAGATATCCAGGCACATGAGCGTCGAGGAAGGCCACGGTTGACTTCGCTCCATGTGCAGGAGCCCAATCCTGCTGGAATATTCCATACACGTTCCTTTGCTTCCATGGGGCCACAACCTCAGGCAGGACCTGCTCCTGATACGTTTTGGCATCTATCTTCACGTTTTTGTCGATGAAAATCAAGGGAGTCTTCTCAGTGGCGCTCACTCCTGCCCAAACCACTAATCCTTTAGGAAAAAGTGATCGTGTGGCGAATTTTCTTTTCCTTCCGTTTCTCTGAGTCAACCAACTTCTTGCATCGAGCCAGTCTATTCTGCATGGCATCCTCTGTCAAATGCTGCCCCCGGTACAGCCGATAACTGCGAAGTCCCAGAGATTTTTTGACGATGTTCTGCACACTTTGCCGGGATATATTCAAACTTTTTGCCATGGAATTCAGGCTCATCGCGTCATTTCGCGTTATCCTCTTTTTAATTATGGCACGATTTCTATGAGTGTTAAAGGAGGCCGACCTGGTTTTTTCCTGACATCAACATTTCCTTCTGATTTCCACTGCTTCACGATTCTCTGGACCGTTCGAAGCGGCACTTTGAGACAATACGCAATCCAAGACGTCTTCAATCCACTTGCTGCCAATTGAGCGATTGCCGACCGATGAGCACAATGCTTCATTACTAACTAGGAAGTACTTCTGCAGCACATTACAAGAAAGTACATGAAACGTGCTACGATATGCATACAAAATTATCTTCCTATGCTTGAATTTCCCTGTAAAAAAGCAGCGCCAAAAAAAAACGCGCCAATACTTTCCAGCCACCCTGTACATTGAAGTCTATTGATGGCAAAAGTCCGTCATCGGTTGTGAACACCTTACAGAAGCCATTCGGAAATACCTCTGATTTTTGAGCATCAGTCACTGACATTACTACAACAAAACTTAAACTGCCATAATGTGTTTTTTCAGATAGCTTAAGTCTCAGAAACCTCAGAAAATCCCGTTTCCCACCAGATATGAGGACTTTCTTTTCTACTGAACCACTGTAGGAGCTCAAACTTTTTGTGAACCATTTTGTGAATCTATGGTAAGCTTCCCAATCACCACACGCCTTTGCGAGACTGGCACAAACGCTCCTTTTTATTCAGTATGTCTCTGAGGTGTGGTAGCAAGTTAGATCAGGACGGATTTGCCGAAATCCACGGAACAAACAAATTAAGCGTACGATTTGGCATAACTATAAAAATCTTAGTTTTCCAGTCCAAAGAAGAGTTTTGAAAGACTCTATCCACATGATCCCCGATAGATACGCGTTAACCTGACTATAGTCACATTTTGAAAACAAACGTGTATAGACCGGAGTGTGCCTCGCCTCAAAGCATGCCAAACGTTATGCAGTTATGGTCATTAGGAGCCATTAATTACATTATCGAGGGTGTCAGAAGAATTTGAGAATAGAAGATCCATTTTGCTGTTGCATCGCGTACTAAAAGAAACTTTCTGTGAGAAGCCGTGGCAGTGTGTGTGTGTATGTGTGTGTGTTTGTGTGTGTGTGTGTGTGTGTGTGTGTGTGTGTGTGTGTGTGTGTGTGTGTGTGTGTGTGTGTGTGTGTGTGTGTGTGTGTGTGTGTGCACGAGAACCATCCATCAAAAACGGAAAACACCTACACCATCGTGTTAGCGCGTCGAGTTATGTACGGAAGTGTGGTAAATTTGGGTATTTTCCTTGATTTACAGGTGTTCCGGGAAACTTTTGTCATGCTCAGACGTGTTATCTTCTTCTTATGACTGAAAGTTGTTTACAACTCAGTTGAAATGGACTGCGATTACAAGACTATAAAAGGGGAGAGGTGGATACGTTGCCGTTAGAAGAAGGAGGATGAGCCGAGCTGACGAAGGATGACAGGGATGAGTGTTGCGATGTGACATGGTTGAGGCACGGATGTGGGTCGCGCTAGCACGGATGTAGGAGAAGATAATAAGAAACGGGACGGGTCACTAGCTATGTTAGAGATGCGCCGGCGCCCTCGTGGGAGAGCTATCTCTGAACAAATCGACAGCTGTGAGAGTGATGCGCGTGCTTCCATAAGTGGGGAATCGTCTGGAGATGGGTCCAACGGTCTGATAAGGGCGTACGGGCCTCCGAAATGGGGAAATACCTGAAAAAGTGTCCAGCAGTGTGATAATGGTGCACCGGCGCCCATAAGTGGGGGGGAACGCTTCGAGACGGGTTCGATGGTGAAAAAGGGTGCGCCGACGTCCAAAAGTGAGAGAAATTGTCTCGAACGGGTCCAGCCCTGCGAGTGGTACGCCGGTGGAACTTATACACGAATGCGAGGCGAGCGAGGCAAGCTCAAAAGAAGCGTGAGAGTCCGGCGTTAGCCGGACGATCAGGCTGGCAATTCTAAAATTGCTGAGTTCATGACCACATCAGTTACTGGTATTTCGTATGTAGAATCCAAAGACTCAGAGAGAACCGTTCAATAAGAAAGCCTCTCTTGAAGGAGGAGAGCCACTCCACCACCTGACCGAGAAATTACAAAATGAACTCACACCGTAAAAGTATATAGTCCTTAGACCAGCTACCAAGCATAGATGCGATAGAATGGTTACAGCCATGTCTCTGCAAACAAGTACATATCATGCATAGGCCCTAATAATACATCAATATATAGTAATGGTCATCCTGATTCAGTGTTGTTCCTTTGCGGCCATATCACTTTATCACCATGCATCAGTAGCGCGAGCTGATGCAAAGGGAGCGTAGCGGTGTAAGCCTGCGATGGTTTCACTCATCAGTGTATGAAACTGTTACCGGCCTCCAAATGTTTCATTCAAAACATGAATGAAGCTGTTATCGGGCAGCAGAGCTTACGCAACCGCTCTTGCATTAGCTCGAGTTAGGGATGCGTGAAGACATAGTGATACGGCAGGAAAGAAAACAGCATTGAATCAGGATGACCGCGAGTATACAAACCATTTCTTGGAGAAGATCTTAGGTTGGTGAATAGACATTTCAGCATGTCAGTGGACTGCTTTTTACTTGCTGACCGAGGAGCATTTACTAGTGGTAGATATGAACTATGAACCCCGATGTTTATGTTGAACTTTGATTCCTGATGTTTATGTTTGTCTGTGCGATGCACTTTGACCCAGCATAATACTCTGAAGTTCATTGGCGACCCATTTGGCGAGGTTTGTTTGGCAACTTAGGAAACGGGTTTGCAAACGAGCCAGACAAACGAACTCCGTCAAATGTTTTGCCAAACACGATATCCCGCAAATGGGTCGCCATGCAAACCTTACCAAATAGGTCGTCATGCAAAAATTGCGCTTTAACATTGTACGTGAGATTTCGCCACGTACTCCTGTTTCCTCTCATTGCCAGGAGAGGCCTCCAAAATTACCACAATGTTCAAGCTTCACATTTAATGGTCAGATCCAGGAAGTGGTTTGGGTGAAGTACTTCCTCAAGCAGTTGAATCGATAACATCCATCGATTCCGCGCCTGGAGGCACGAAGTACGTGGTCGTCGCCGTGGTGTTCATAAATTTTCCAAAACCGCCGTAAATCATGATTCGTAAATCGTAATTGAGGGTCCGAGTACCATTAAAGGAGTCAGATGATTTCAACTCGTTTCACAACAAAGTCATTCTCAAAATGATCTGAGGTATGCATCTACTGCAGAATTGATCACAGAACTTCGCCATCTTATCACAACAGCGTGGGCCAAAAATACGGCAACAACGCTAGTTCCTCTTCAACAGGAAGTTGTTTTGGCTTGAAGTTGAACTCGGTTGGGATGTCCTTTGGCAACGTCCCACCGTAACAGTGCTCCAGCCCACAAGCCAGGTTTCATTCTGGACTCAACCAAAAATACATTTTAGGTCCTAATGGTTTCATTGAGTGACCACTCATTTGCTTGGGTCTCAATCAGTGAGGTTAGTAGACTTTGGTGATACTCAAGACAAGGACTTATTCATTCTCCGGAATTTGGATCAGTTGGGCAAGCCCTTTATAAAACGTTGCATGACCTGAACCACAACCACATGCGCGCCGAGGTAAGCAATGAAAGAGACACAAGTTACTAATGGATGTAAAACAAAACGATGTTACTTTAAGATAAAGTGAAAGAAATGAGAGCTTAGAGAAGAACATAGGAGAGCTAAAATGTTGTTCAGTTTTTCACACACCGGTTTCGGGGCTTGAACTAGACCGGAAGTGTGGTCTCCTTGGCGCCCCCGGGTCTATGACCCTTTCATCAGTAGTTCCCAAGGACACTTCGAAAGTTCCTAATATTCTTAGGAAACAAGAAAGTGAGTGAATGACCACTAATAACTGAGACAGAGGATGACATGAGGTAGTCCAGTGAGCCAAGATAAGTTACTGCTGGCTTATATACTACTCTATGCTTGAGGTCACCATCGATTACTTTTGAATGCGCTCCCGCCTATATGCATTCAAGTATCAGCCTATTCTGCATATATCTTGCGTCTTATCAAGTGTAGAGGTGGAAAATGAACGGTGCTATCAAAGCCGTATCTTCGCATTATGAATGGTCTACTTCTAAGAGCATGACACAGCGTTCTAACAACCATGTCTGGAGTCCACTTATTGCTTACACATATGATGCACAACTCAGTGAGCCTACTGGTAAAGTCTTGATATTTGCTACAGGTCCTACTTATCCTTATTATTTCTCCGATGAAAGTATTAATGATTATATGCTTAGGAATGTTAGACGTATTACTAGGATATCTAATAACCTTAAAGTTATAGCTATCAGTCTTATTGAATAGGCTGTAGTTAATTTCATCTCTATCTGTAGAAATATTAAGATCTAGAAAGTTGGTTTCATATTGGGAGAGGTTGGTTTTCTCTATACAAAGTAAAGGATGGTAAATTTCTTTGAGACTATTTTCAAAGCCAAGTGCATCGTTTGAAATGTGTAGGATGTCATCAATGTACCTGTAAGTGCCATTATAGAAACCAACTCTCCTATTACCTTCAGTATTAAGTTTACTTCTAATGAATTCATACTCCATATAGTAGGCTAAAGTGAGGTCCGCTAGTTGTGGAATGCATGACGCACCCTGCGGTATACCCCTAACTTGCTTATATATAAGACCTCCGTAGTAGACATAGCTGGAATCAAGTAAAGAATCTATCATATAAATTATGTCTTCCTTTCTAAAGTAATTGCCTCTACTACCTTCGTGACTTGTATAGTTAATCTTATTATTAATAACTCTGATGTAATTGTACTCTTTCATGCAAAGTATCACTAGCTTCCTAAGGTTCTCCCTGATGACTGCATGTGATAGGCTGGTGAAAAGGCTGGTGAAATCCGCTGAGTATAGCTGTTTCCCGTTATTTATGTACATATCCTTAATGACTTTAATGCTACTTTCTACCGCCCAAAAATGTTTTACCCCCGTCCTTTCCCTTATAACTTTGCAATAATTCATGAAGTGTTGCCGAAAGTGCGAAAGCATGATCTGCAGAGTAGTAGCTAGTGGTTTGAGGGTACTTCTCTTAGCACCAGTGATGAAACGAAATTTGATAGGGGTCTTGTGCATTTTTGGTATCCCATATATTCTCGGTATGCTTTCTAACCCTTCTTCTTGTTTAATGTTCAACCCTCTGATTATTCTATAATGTATCTCCTTGACATCATTCTCTTGTAATGAAGTCGCAACATAAGTACTACCGTCCATATCGGCTTGCTCCGTTTCTTTCTTAAGCATTTTGATATATAACTTCTTACACATGAAACTATAATTGGAAGATGCTTTGTCCACAGATGTGATTACGAAATATCGCTGAAGTTCTTTTAATGATTCTACATTATATTCGTCTTCCTTGACTTTTTGTGGATCATATAAGTTAAACAATTTGGGTTTGATACGCTTACATATATAGTTTTCAATAACTTGTGTTAAGTTCTGCCCCAGAGATCTGCTAGCTCTAAATCTAGCGAGAGTCTTACCTACAAACTCTGTAGTTACCCTATGTACTTCATCCCTTATCTCTTTCTTACTTATCCTAGTATGCACTCTATACTTGGTGCCTTTACTAAAAAGATTTCTAAGATTGACGTCTTCAACTATGTCTAGATTTTCTGTGCATATATGATTATGGTGTATATCAATAAAATCGGCGTGCCTTTCACAGATACACTCGCTATTTTCTATATCACAAATGTCTTGTTGATTAAGGCTTCTAAGAAATTTATTATAGTTGAAAAGTTTGAGGCACATGGGAGGATTAGTTTTGTTTGCTACTCTAACTTTAAGATCATTTACAGATAGACAATTTGGTATATAACTCTCTAAGATTCGCTTTACTGCCATACTATTAAAAATTTTGTTCAGCTTTATTCGATCCATAATATCGCCTTTATATTGAACACGTACAACAATATCATCTTTGAATTCCTTTACATAACTCTGTTTCATCCAAAAAGGCATAGCAACTAATGCGTAGATTTTATATTTCAACTCGTATGAGAACTTATGGAAATGTGGACTGAACGCAGTGTCTATGAGTCTATCTATGTCGAACTTGTTTAGCGTTCTGAAAAATCTATACGACGAATTACCATTTCTATTGTTAATTTCGCCTATGATATTTTCCGTGATGTCTATGCATTTCCTTTTCTTTTTGGATCTTCTTTTCTTCCCTCTATTTCTTTCTCTTTTAACAGGGCATCGAAAGTAGGGATGATTCTTTTTCTCTAACGGACTTACATTGTCTGAGATGTTGCCAAAACCTTTAATTTGATCATTGAAACCAAAAGGATATGCTGTGATCATATACTGTATCCATGCTAACTCCCTGTCTCTCAGTTGCGCTTTAATATTATCATCTCCAGAAATATGATCAAGTATATCTATACTAATATGTAGTGGATTATGTCCCGTATCTTTGAAATGAGTAACCAGAAAGGTATCCAAATTTAGCTTCTCAAAACTTCTTTTGTGTTGGCAGACTCTGGATCTAAGTGTTTGTGTAGTTTCACCTACATATTGCAGGTGACATGTTAGACAAGTGATCATATAAACTAAGTTCCTGGAATCACAGTTAGCATTATAAGGCTTGTTCGTCCTGATTCTGCAATTTGTTGTTGAGCTCTTTGCATAGTTATTGAAATTAATTGAATCACAAATGCTACACTCCTTCCTACTACATCTAGCTCCTGTTCTATCATTGAAATACGATGGCTGGATAATATTGCATCGATTATCCCTTCTATCATTATTAGACGAGGACAACATAAAACATAGACTGTTATGAGTGTTTGGATTGTTTTTGTTTGGGGACCTTAGTCCATTGAGTCTGAGGCGGTCCTTCCTAGACTCTTATGCAGTTTCCTTGTCGGAGGTTATTTCCTCCTCGGCTAGGGCAAGCCTCTTCATCAACTTCACTTAGCATCTCGGGCCCTGTGTAGGACCTGAGGGGATATCCCGAGATGAAGGGTTGCCTTATGTTGAATAATACCTAGCAAACATACAGCGCCCATTGACAATGAGCTCGATCGACTCGAATCAATTAGAGTCATCTCGAAGATCACCTACTCAGAATGGGCAGCACCAATCGTTATCGTCAAGAAGTCGAACGGATCTTTATATGAGCACACTTCTCCACAGGCCGTAACGGCGCACTGGATCTCCACGAATACCCGCTTCCTCTTCCAAAGGACATAAATGCAACGCTGAACGCTGAACGGAGGTCGCTACTTCACCCACATCGACTTAGCTGACGCGTATCTCCAAATCAGGGTGGACGACCAATCAAGACAGCTACTAACAATCAATACCCACAGAGGACTCTATCAGTACAATTAAATCATGGACACCACACTACCCGGTCTTCAAGGAGTAGTCGCGTATCTACACGACGTCATCATGATTAAGCGCACAGCTGAGGAACATCAACACAATCTCAACGCCGTCTTCCAACGAATCGCCGACAGTGCGCTGCACGTACGCCTAGACAAATGCAATTTCGCAACAACGCGGATCACCTACCTTGGATACATCATCGACATCGACAAGGATGGTCGTCGACCAGACCCAACCAAAAGCGATGCAATCCAGCGAATGCCAGCCCCAAAAGACGTTGCACGACTCCGCTCATTCTTCGGACTTCTGAGCTACTACGGAAAATTCGTGAAGGAAATGCACTTTCTTCGCGCTCCACTTGACGCCCTCCTCACCAAGAATACCAAGTTCAAATGAACAAAGACGTGCAACGACAGTTTCAATAAAGCCAAACAAATTCTTGCTTCCGATTCAGTTCTGGCTCACTACGATCCCAGCCAAGAAATCACAGTCGCCGCAGATGCATCCAACTATGGGATGGGTGCAGTCATCTTACATCGATATCTCAACAGATCGGAGAAAGCAATCGCCCACGCTTCTCGCTCATTTCTACCAGCCGAAAAGAACTGCTGCCAAATTGAGAAGGAAGGCCTTGCACTCATCTATGCCATACAGAATTTCCACAAGATGCTGCATAGACGCAAGTTCACGCTTTTGACGAATCACAAGCTACTTCTAGCGATCTTTGGCTCGAAGAAAAGGATCCCGGTCTACACTGCAAATCGACTCCAAAGGTGGGCAACAATACTCTTGGGATATGATTTCAGCATTCAGTATCGATCAACCACAAGCATCAGACAGGCAGACGCACTCTCCAGACTCATCGCATCCCAGTCAACAACCGATGAGGATCGAGTTATCGCAGCTATATCAGTGGATGCGGTCATCCAGCAAGCATTCACCAATACAATACGAGCCTTACCAGTCACGACTGATGAAATCAAAGAGGCAATAACCAGCGATCGTCTCCTCCAACTAATCAAGACATACATTAAAGGGACATGGCCAACGTCCATCAATAATCCCTACGTACAATGCTTCTACAACCGCCATGACACCCTTTCCGTGCTGAATGGATGCCTCTTATTGCGTCGTAATACATGTTCACCCGCCGCCACTTCCCATGTGAAGACAACGCTCTCTTCATGGCCGATTTCGAAAGAGCCATGGACAAGGGTTCACATAGACTACGCAGGACCTTTATAAGGCACTAACGTTTTGGTCGTCATGGACGCCTATTCAAAGTGGTCAGAGATTGTACAACGTAAAGCACCGCGATCCATCTCCTACGCCAAATATTTGCCAGATTTCGGATGCCAGAAACTCTTGTCTCCGACAACGGCACCCAATTCACCTCAGCAGAATTCAAGAATTTCTGCTTGGAACGGAATTCATAACATCTTTTGCCCACCTTACCACCCACAGTCAAACGGAAGGCGAAACGCTTCGTCGACACTTTCAAACAAGGCTTGTCTCCGATAAGGTGTTGATGGCCATCATGACGCAGTTCGGTACTTTTGTGGAGCTTTCCGCTTCTACCAGTGCAGTCTTCAAACTGGAGGTGGAAGTTTTCTGTGGGACTGCATTCTTCCTCGCAGCTCGCCCCTTAACAGTTTCTGAGAAAGGCATGATTTCCTAGTCAACTTGTAAGCGAAAAATTAAACTCACTAGGACGACCTATACAAAATTGCTTGCAGGTCGCACACGTGTCAAGTAGCCCAGTAAATACAAGTAGCGTTCAGGAAGCTGCAAATCAATACACAACGGTTAAATAACTTAGTTGGTCGATTGAGAATTCGGAAATCATTCAATATTTGTCTTCTTGCCACGAAAGACACTGCGTTGCTTTGATATCTTTGGAAACCAGTAGCTTCACGTCGGCAATTCGACGGATAGTCAGAGTAGTATATAATGGTGATCACGCACTGTCTGACCAACTGATGAGTGTATTGAAGTGACTGGTAGGTACAAGGAAGGTGGTTCGAAGTCGCCTCCAACAAATAGCCTTCATCGTCCACTCCCGGGGAGTTTGGCTAACTTTCCGGTGAAACCCTATCCTAGCCTTCACAGAGAATAGAGTCCAACAAGCTATTCCTGTGGCTTTCATGTGTAAAGCTAAGCAAAGTCATGCATTCTAGCGGGTTATCGTTGGCGGCTTCAGCGCCAAGATAGTCCCCAAGAGAGCGCCTGAGGAACTTCACATCAGTACCCACGGGCTGCAATGGAACGAACAGGGAGAATGGGAAGGTGGAATGCACCCAGTGAAGAGCACTATACCAAAATTGACCACATCATCGTCAATCGAAGTGTTGCCTGACCTACGACGGTGCTGTAGCGAAGTTCTACATGAGATCAAACCATCGTCCCCTTCGCGCAAGATTCCTAGCGTAAAGGAGAGAAAGCCGTGAAATTTAAGAAAGTTGTTCCGAGCCCGTCATCAATTGGGATCTCTTTACATCTTTAGCCGGCTTTTGAGAAGATGCTGCTGTCGATGACATTGACGAAGAGTTCGATGGGCGTGTTCAACACCTCCGCAACAGCGCATAGGAAGCTCGGGGTCAAGAACCACGGTCCTACGAAACCCCCGAAATGATATGCCAGCGTGAAGCTGCGAGAGCCGCAGACAACCCCAAACTGACGTTCAAGCTCGCAGAACGATACAGAGGAGCGATAAAAGAAAGCTTTGGGAGAGGCGAGCAGCCGTGTTGGTCAAAGCTGCAGAGCCAGAAAAACGCACCCGCAACGCTCGCTGTGAATACGCCAATTATGAGAAGAAGTGGACCGTGCTCCGACGATAGACGGAACAATTTCTTCATCTAGACGGTAGTGGAGAAGGCTATCCACAACCTCCAGTTGCGGACGCAGAAAGTGGGCGTGAGAGGGGGGGGGCGTGGGGAAAAAAGTGGGATCTCCGCCGTTTTGGGGATCCAGTCGGAAAATAAAATTAATAAAAACATTAATTATAATAATAAATAAAATTGAAAATAAACAATTAAAAATAAACTAATTCAAGGTTTTTATTTGTATTGTAAAGTATTTTCGAAAATTTGCCGACCCATTCTCGGGGGGTGGGGGGCGCCCCCGCCCTGCGTCCGCCACTGACAACCTCTACTCTGATCTCTTCGATACCCACATCCACCTGTCTCCATGTCGTCTTAGAGAGGATGGATATATTGTCCCATCGGTTTTCATTTCCGATGTCCGACATGCGATCAAGTCAATGAAGAATGGAACAGCTCCGAGTCCCAACAGGGTTCGATCTGTAGAACTTATCACCTGTTCTTATCAGCACATTGCCAGGCTTTTCACGCGCTACCTGTGCAAGGTACTTAACCAATGGAAGACCAGCAGGACCGTGCTGCTGTACAAGAAGGAAGATCCGTAGGACATCGGCAACTGTCGCCCTATAGCCCCGCAGGATACCGGTAATTATACCCCTATCTGCCTACTGTCCGTCTACAAGCTCTTTACGCGAGTCATCCACAACAGGATACGGGTTTCGAGGAGGATTTAGTCTGATTGACAATACATGCGACGCTTGCCAGAGCGCTGTCGCGTCGTTGGGTCGTCCCTCTACAGAAGCAGACTTGAGCAGAAAAGGTGGAATCTGATCCATCAGCGCCGGAAATCAGAGAGTGCTTTATAGTAATTTCTAGGAATTTGAGCTACTGGTTCGTAGGTTTTCAGGGGAACAGTTCGATGTTCTTCGAGGCTTGTCTTCTTGGATCGCCATCTATTGAAGCCATCAGAACAGCCTGTGGCCAGCACTAGCTCTATTCCGGAAGTATAGGGGTTTCAAAAAGTTCCCGGCCTCAACCTGCTCCATCCCTTTTTCCTCAAAACTTTGAGCGCAGTCATGTAGCCTAAGATTTTTAATTCCACCATGCCAAGTTTCATGTTCTCAAGCTGACTCATTCAAAAACAATGGCCCTTTTTTCTAGCCTAACCAAAGTGGGTTTCACATGCTTTCTGACAGCGTACTCGGCCACAGATTAAGAGTTTCGCTTGCTGCCACAAGACAAGATGGATTCGATTTACTGAATCACATATCCTATACTTTGAACCTTGCACTCAGCAACTATATTCTATCTGGAAATCTGAAACAGCATCTTCTAACGATGAGACTGGTGGTCAAAAACGTCAAAAAGTCGGCTGTTGAAACTACTCTGAGTCATATGAGAAAAGCAGCTCTTTGAACGGTTTAAACAAATTCAAATCGAGCCATGAAAAGTGTACTAGTTTTCGATGGACCTATGTCTTAATACAACAAAATTTTGTCGCTGTTGACCTTTTGGAAGTGCTCTAGGCCGGAAACTTTTTGATACCCCTATAGGTCCAGCGTACGTACTTTTCGGTCAATTCTAAGTGCACCGTCAGCAACGAGCGGCTGAAAAATTGAGATAGGCAGTTTTGGATGCCCGACGCTCATCGCTGCGGATGTCCTCAGAATCCTCATAAGGAGCGGGAGTAGCAGACTGTGTGGAGGCAGTGCAGCCTAGGAAGCTCACAAAACAAATTCAATTTTCAAATTCAATTTCCATAGGTTTGATTATGCAGTTAACAAATCTTTTAGAACATGAAGGTGTGTCACGGCTGCGAATTAGGCAAAAGCAGAAAAATAAAGTTTTAAAAATCTAGGGTTGCTGAGCTCGAAAGCAGGGCACCAAGGTTACCATAGGTGCTGATTATAATGGTAGCAAAGAAAAAATTCCATGATCTCCGGAAAAGCCGAGGGTGGAAATGTACGGGGTGCCCATAATTATGGCACGCATTGTAGTTTTATTACACAAACTTTTGTTTTTGTATTTTGGATTGGAAGTAATATCAGGTGATTTACCATGATATCAAGGATTTGACACGGTAAATAAGGCTTAAGAGGTTGTGATATGGACCTTGCAAACAAAGGATTTTCTAGAATGCCAAATTCAATGTAGCTAACAGTATATTCCAAAAATCAGAACAATATGGTTAAACTTTTAGACTTGGTGTGTACAGTTCTTCTCAAAAAGATGGACGGATTCTTCGACTGCAGAACAGCGGTGGGACCCGAACGATGGATGCTCAGCGAGCATTCTCGAAAAGAGAGGCTCGAGGAAGTCCCGCCACAATGCCAGGATCGTGAAGGCATGAAATCACGCGCATTCCTTCTATAAATTTGATAAAGACTATATACACATTCATGAAACGCACTGTATTTACAGCCACTAGTGCCAAGTAAACTCTGTACCCAAAACTTGGCACAGTCACGCCCTTTTGAAATTTTTGAAGAGAAAAGTTTGTTAAGTTTGAAAAGCTTTGTTGAGCTTGACCAGGTTGTTAGTGGATATGCATAATTATTTATTTTTTGGCCTGAAAGTAGCCCTCAGTTTCTATCTGTGTTCTAGACCGCCAATCGTCTCCTCCCACTAGGCTAGTTTCAATTTTCTCTCCAAATTACTGCCTCGAATACTCTTAGGACCAAAGATAGGCCTATCCTATATTCACCGTTTCTGCAGAAAAGTCCGCACAGTTGTCACTGTCGTTGTTGAAGAATGAGCGACACCCAACCGTCCACATCCAATGTTAGCTAAAGTCTACATCTCACATAACGATGTAAAGGACAAGGTGGTTTTAGTTAATAGATTGTTTGCGGGATGTGCCTAGCATCCGACACCATATAAGCATTGTAGAGACATTGTATGCGCATGTGTCCTTACAGCAGTGGCGGACGCAGGGGGGGGCGCCCCTCCCCCCGAGAATGGATCGGCAATTTTTTGAAATTACTTTACAATGCATATAGAAATTTTGCATAAGCTTATTTTTATTTGTTTATTTTTATTATTATTTTTAGTATAACTTTTATTTATTATTATAATTAATATTTTTGTTAATTTTATTTTCCATCTGGGTCCCCAAAGCGGCGGAGACCCCACTTTTTTCCCACGCCCCCCTCCCGCCCACTTTCTGCGATGTATCACGTAGTGCTTCATCCTCCCAGACACCTCTGGTACCAATTTACCGACTCCGGAGGGATGGCCTACCGACCACAGAGGGATGGACTGCTTGGTTGGCCAGAGACGCGATCGAAGCATCGATGTGCACAGCGAGCGCGCCTCTTACGACTGCGCCACACTGCCCTTTGTTCGATCCGTGGAGCATCCCACAAACAGGATCGAATAACACCGACCAATCTTTGCCCTTTACGCCGTTATGTGAGCTGTAGACTGTAGATAACACTGGATGTGGACAGTGCTATGTCGCTCACTCGTCCCCAACGACGGTCACAACTATTGCCGACTTTTCTACAAGAACGGTTGATATAAGGTGTGTTTATCTTTCATCCTGAGAAAGGTATTAAGCTGAATAGAGGGTTGCAACTAGCTGAGTGGGTGAGACATTCAAAGGTCTAAAGAAGATGAAAACTGCGAGCCACCTTTACGCCAACGAAGATGACTGTTACGTCGAAACGTCAGGCAAAATAATAAGTAATTATACTACCAACATCCTGGTCAGGGACCAAAGAGTGAAGCTCCTGTCGCAATATGCCCTGGATCAGAGAAGAGAGAACATGGAGGATGGAGAGAGAAGTTTGTCGTATCTCCAATGGAGAGATGCGTGTTTTTCTGCAGGATGCGCCATAAGTTCTTGCACACCATAACTAGTACCATCACAGCAGCGGAATTCAACCCGTTGGCATGATTTCTAGAGCTGTGCTGAGAAATAACGTAACAGCCCGGGAATATGTCGTCATTTCGATCTGCAACAGCTCAAAATGGAGTGGTAGGTGCGCCCACCATGGCACGGTAGTATTTCTTGTCGCAATCCTACTAAAGCTTTACCTCAGCTCCATGGCACGAAATCAAACCCATTCATGATGTAGCTCTTGATTTACTCTTTAACAAAGGTAGCATGCGATGGTCCTACAGATTGGTACTGCGTGACAGCTAGCTTTCAAAAAAGGATCAACTCTGCGCACCACTCCAGGACACGCACTTGTTCGATGTGCGGACTCTGACTCTTACTAAAGCGTCATATCTGCGCTATCCAATATGATTTCAATGCACCAAGGTCTCTTCTCACTCAGAATGCGGCAAAACAAGATTGAGAGTGAAAATAATACTGTGACCAACAAAAATCCAGGAAAACTCGCTCTGACTGGGCACATTTTCAATTATACGTATTAAAATTTTGGGAAGAAAAGGGAAACGGGGTTTCGTTCTGGCTCCAGAATTCTTCGATGCTTTTTGCATCTCTTCCGTTGAATGAATGATGAAAATAAGATCACTCTGTGATGAAGAATGGCTCCAGTTGTGAGACGACATCGATGCTCCGTGCCGCGATGGATGCGCATCCCACTCGACTTTGAACTGTTACAAAAGCAAATAGTGATGTATTCCCGATCTTTAGGGTTATCTGAGTTGCTAATGAGTTGTACAAGTGGAGCCACAAAGGTCAATCCTTTTCGTTGGATTCCGCTGCGGTGACGTGCAAGAAGTTATGGCGCACATTGTACAGGGTGCGTATTAAATATCGAGACAACTTTCCCGTGCATTTTTTGCGGGCAGGTATTGATTTTTTCAAACCACCTAGGCATCATTATTTTTGGCATACCTTTCTCTATAAACACCAAAGTTTTCAAAATTTTATATGAACTTTGCAGTAGCTGGTGCCCCCAAACCCTAAAAGAGCCGCAATTCTTGAGCTCAGCAATGCGGGGCATTCTGTTTCTGACATCGTTCGTCACCTCAAAGTTCCACGGCAAACTCTGCCATAAAGCGAGGTACGCTTCTCGACCGTGTACGCCCAGGACGGCCGATCATTGTAGCCACGCCTGCTCTGAAGAACATCTTGAGAAAACGGATTGCCCGCAACCCAGCAAGAAGCATGAGAAGGATGGCCAAGGAGTTGAACGTGTCGGAGGGAACCGTGAGAAAAGTTGTCAAGGGGGTGCTCAACATGCGTCCGTATAAGCTCCTGAAGAGACATGGACTGAGCGATGTGCAGAAGGAAGCAAGAGTGAAAAAATGTAAAAGGTTGCTGGATCGCGCCGCGAATGGGGAGCACCTGAGGATGTTCTTCACGGATGAGAAGCTCTTTACGGTCGAGCAGAGCTACAACACTCAAAACGTTCGAGTGCTCGCCCGTACGTCCACTGAAGCTAATGAGGCCGGAAGAACTGTTTCCCGAAGCGTGAAGCTCGCCTCCGTTATGGTCTGGGCCGGAGTGTTCGCTACCGGTAGAAGATCAACACTGGTTTCTACCTGGAGGAAGTTCTGAAGAAGGAGCTGTTACCTTGTTCACGCCAACACTTCAAGGAGGGCAACTGGACATTCCAGCAAGATGGAGCGCCGGCCCACAAGTCCAAGAAGGTACAGAGGTGGTGTCGCGAGAATCTGCCCGACTACATCGATGCGAATGAATGGCCGGCAAACTCTCCCGATCTTAACGTCATGGACTACTCCGTCTGGGCCATTTTGGAGGAGAAAGCTTGTGCCAAACAACACAGCAGTGTGGACGCTCTGAAGGTCTCTCTCAAGAAGCCGTGGGAAGAGATTCCCCAGGAGACGCTGCGGGCAGCCGTAGAATCCTACCCTAAGCGTTTGAAGGCAGTGATCAAGGCAAAAGGAGGGAACAATGAGTAATTTCCATATATTTCGATTCAAGTGAAGAGGAATGAAGCACTATTAAAAGAACTCCAGGTTTTATTAATTTTGGTAGGAATTACGAGGTAAAAACCTTGTACCGGTATTAAATACGCGCCCTGTAGTTTCTTCTAGTTCCGGATAAATCTCACCTTGCTTCATGACTGGTCCAATTATCTGTTTTGGTTAGAGTAAATGTACATTTATGTATATAAGGGCCGTCGACAGTCAGGAAAAGTAAACACCTCCTACAAAACCTATCTATCACTTCCCAGCTCCGGTCGTCCTTGAACAACAACAACAACACCACTCAAATGTGAACATAGAGAGGTGCGACTTGTACTCTCGTCACTTTTGTAATTTCAGAGAATGGTCTGCTTCTCAATTGTGGCGTTTGTGCGGCCACTTTCACAGAACAGTTTGAATCTTTCGCGGCCTGATGAAGGCGAAGCCTCCGAAATGTTGTCCTATAAATGTTCACTGACAACCTCGTGTTTGACTAAAAAAAAGCATAATTCCTTTCTGTCACTTCGGTGTATGGTCAGAGAAAACCCGACAGCATAGAAGACGAATAGATGATAACCTCCATTTCTGATAACTGGATAAGGCAAATATTGTTGCATGAGAAAGAACTGCTGCATTCGGACTGCCGCGAGGAGCACACCCCGTATTTCGGCTGCGTTGAAAGGGCTAGCTGCTGCCCGATTAACTGCTCAGAGATTCCGGAATGGTGAACACAAACCGAACACGTTTCGACAGCAGTTACACCGCAGGATAAAAGCTTATTTTGTCGCCCCACGTGCTGCGTTGGCCCCGGAAATGATGCGATTCGAGGGCGATGGACTTGTTTGCATGTCTCGAACCCAAGATGGCAGGTCAATCTGAGCGCGAAGCTGCGTTCCTACAGTAAACTTGGGTGAGTGGATGCTCACCCAAGCTCATCCAAAAATATTCCGAACGCGTATCCGTTTTCTGCGCAGCGCTTGGTCGACACAGAGGTCCCGCGGCGGAGTTTCAGACCCGCGCCGCACCCGCACGGGTTCGCACCGCATGCATCTCGTCTGAGTGATTATTGCACTGAGCCATGGTTTTACCCGGACCTCAGTCGGCCACTTACCCAAGTCAACAATAGGAACGCAGTCCTGCGCCCAGATTAAGCCGCCATTCTAAGTCCAAGGCACCCTCGAATCACAGCTTTTGCGGGGCAAATGCAGCTCGTGAGGCGACAAAATAAGTTTTGACCTCGTAACTGCTGTTGGAATGTGTTCGGCCTGTGTTCGCTGTCCCGAATCTCTGAGATGTTCCCGACGATGTAGAAATTTCCGAAAGTACCTTGGAAGAAGTGTACTACCCCATAGAGATGCATAGAGAAAACTAGCGATAATGTTGGAGAAGCCAACTTTCTGGATCACAGATTAACAATACAGGGTGATTCATTTAGTCATACTCTGTACAACAAAACAGTTTACTACGATTTCAGAGCTACGAGACCCCTAATATTGTTTTCAACATTTTCAAACACATTATTACAAATACTTTTATGGCCGAATTAATAAGAATCAGTAGAACTTGCTACAAATACGAAGACTTCAGAAGAAGGATCGTAGATTTATGCGCGGTTAGTGTGGAAAACGGAACCTCATCAGCGATGGTCAGAACATTGTGTCGTGACTTTACTGTGAGAAAATACGGTTTCAAAAGTGTCGTAAATATCCCAATCGAACAAGAAGTAACATGCAGATTACCTGCTACGTGTGAACGCCCATAGCCGGGAAGCATCCAGATACAAATGTCGTATAGGGAATGAATTTAGTATCATCACTTTTTGTAGTCCCTATCTGATATGTCCCTAAGTCCACGTTTTCTATCAATCTTTTTCGGAAGTCTCTTCGGGAACTATTGAGACCAAACTTCCTTTCTAGTTTAAGACCAGAAACCGAATTAGTGTAGAAATTGGATGTTTACCGTCTTCTGGATCTCTAATTCCTAGTTCGTTACGTTTATGTATTGCTCTAGAATTGTCGTCGTGGAATTCAGCAATGTCAAATTGAGAAACCTGATGGGTATTTTTCATTCCTCAACACTAAGACAAACTCACCAGTGGACAGGAGCAATATGTGTGGTATAAGAAGGCGGCATCAGCCAACATTTTGGTACATTCAAGGAGCGCCTATCCACACGTCATCAAAGCGAATGTGGTACGAACATTAATGAAGACGAAGGAGTAGTTGTAAATAGCTACAGATTTGGGGCAGGAGAAAGAAAGATAGCTGGCATACTGGAAGGGAAAGGATATAATGAGAAGGCCATCACAATAGCTACCTGGCTCCCACATTCAACATCGGATGGGATACCACTTATCCTACCATATGTCGAGGATTGACCAGCACGCGTAATCAACGAAGTGGTGAAGCACGTTGGTTTGCCCGTTAAACTTGCCTTCCGTTCGCCACTGTAACGCCCTTCCTTTCTTGGCTTAGGCCATGCCCCCAGAGAAGAAGGCGCTCTCAGTTGACTCGTCTGTACTCGCTTGTGCTAGCATGTACTTGTAAAATACATTTAGAATAGAACGTGCAAAGTATCAAATTGCAATTATGGGCTATGATGCCGAAATAAAATATCGCCCTGGGAAATTAAATCCATTATCCGATGTTTTATCACGGCATCATGTCAATCTTCAAGTTAATTCAATCACGAAAACGAATTTACCGACTATTGACGAAATTCGAAAAGCCCAGAAAAATTCCGTTTTTCGCCAAAGAATCGAAAATTTGCGAAATAACGAGCTCAGTTTTCCAAATTTCGCACTAATTGACGATCTACTATACCTTTCAAACGGTAAACGACATCGCTTAGTCATAGCCGATAAGTCTATAGCGTTAAAACTTATATCACATCATCACGAAAATTTATTAGACGGAGGCCACTTGGGTATTTCGAAAACTTTGGCAAAATTACGCTCGAAGTACTTTTGCCCTAATATGGCAGAAGATGTTAGGAATTTTGTGAACTCTTGCGACATTTGCCAAAGAATAAAATCGCCTCCTCAAAATATTCATAGCGAAAAACTTCATCCGTATCCTATTCCAGTACGACCATTTCAACGCGTCTATTCCGATGTTATAGGGCCTCGAATAACGTGTGAAAACGGCTATAGTTACGTTCTGATACACACATGCGCGTTTACAAAATACGTTGTATGCACTCCTATAACGAACCAGCGTACATCAACCATCGCAAATGCATTGGTCAATGACGTCATATGTCGTTTTGGTGTGCCAGAAGTCCTCATTTCTGATCGAGGCAGTAATTATACCAGTTCACTATTCAGTGAAATCGCACAACTACTTGGCATCGATCATGTGTTAACGACAGCTTATCACACGAATCAAATGCTCAGGTCGAGCGTTATGTGAAAACGATTACACAAATGTTAACCGCTTTTGTGAGTCAATCGCGAGAAAAGTGGTCCAATTTCATTCAATTGGTAGTATTCGCATTAAATACCTCGAAGAATGAAACTACAAATGAGACACCATTTTATCTTATGCGTGGAAGAGACCCACAATTAATCGCGGACATCGCTTTAAAGGTCCCTTCCCCATCTTTTTATGACGTAGAATCGTACAAAAATCATCTCATTCACAACCTTTCTCTTGCGTGGAAAGAAAATCAGAAGCGAATAGCCCATAGCGTTAATCACTACAAAACAGAATACGATAAGCACGCTAATCCGAACACTGACGTTAATATCGGATCTATAGTTTTGTTACGCGAAGAAGCGAATCAGCCGAAATTGAATCACGATTGGAAAGGACCCAACAGAGTAATCGAAACTGCGAAACCTAACGTCGTTATAAGCCCTATTGGAGCCCCTAGCAAACAAGAGAAGGTCCATTTGAATCGACTGAAACTGTACACTCATCCGGTTGAAGTCCCTTCACTCATTATTACACACAAAGAAGACTCCAGGCCGATGACTGGAAAGAATGAACCCGTACCACTACGCCGATCAGAACGCCTCAAGTCGCGCAATCTAGGAAGAAGCTCCGCTTACATTTGAAGCTTTCCAATTCCAAAATTTCTTCGTCATGAATTTTTGGCTTTCTTCCTAGTTTAATTTCTACCATTGTTCTATTGTTCTCTTTTGATATCCTAATCATTCATTTTCCCGATTGTATCTTAACTTCCCCAAATAGTTCTCATTTATCGTTTGTTCATTTGTTCGTTGTTACTATTTGTCGTTAGTTTATCCCACAACTCTCTTTTTACTAGTTATTATTGTAGAATGGAGCAAGATGAGCTCGACTATGGTGATGAAATTCCGAAAACACCACGTTCTGATGCCGCTTCGGAATTCGAATTCGGTCATGACGAAAATATTAAGGTGAATTAAATTTCGAAAAAATGAGCGAATTGTGGTTACCCACTCCGAGTACGATGAAATCTCACAACTTCAGGACGAAACTACGGAAACCAGTGAAAGAATTTCGTCACTTGAAGCCCAATTACGCGAACTCAAAGAGCTACTAGAGCGCAATATCGGCGAGAGACGAACTGATACAGTAAAAAAAAGAGAATCAGCCGAAAAATATCGAGGACGACAAGAATAAGCCGAGTGAGCAGCAGAGGATTGTCGTTACAATCCGCACGACCCTCCAAATCTCCCTAACATCGCGGAAAATAGCGAAGAAAAAGAAAACTCGAATAACAGCAGCAAGAATAGGACTCAACCGCCAGAGCTCGTCGTTGAGCGTATAATGTACTGTCGATTTTGTGGGGAGAAGTGATATAGCGATAGTTGCCGCAATGTGATAATTGTTTTGCGTAGGGCTGAGATCGCCAGACGTGACCACTTATGTCCGATTTGCCTGAAGCCACATAGCGGCAAGTGCAGAAAACAACTTCACCTTGATCACCTTGATCACCTTGACTCCCGTTGATCTTCGGGTATACCGAGCGGGCGCCAGCAATCCTTCCATTTGTCCCTCTCGCGAGCCAGAGTTGTCCAGTGGATTCTGTCCGTTCGAGGGACACGGAGAGCATCGTATCTATCCTTGAAGGACTTCGTGAAGAAGTCTGACCATCGGGTCGGTGGTCTTCCTGTCGTGCGCTTAACGTCCCGTGGAGTCCAGTCGCTGACGGCTCTTGTCCAACGGTTGTCGTTAAAACGCATCACGTGCCCGGCCCACCTAACCTTACTCAACTTGGCGTAAGCGGCAGCGTCCCTGATCTTCGATTGTTGACGGAGGGTGGAGCTCCGTATTCCAGCCCTCACTTGCGTGAGGCGGGTTATTCCTAGCATCACCCTCTCGATGGAGCGTTCGATGACGCTAACCGCATTCTCATCCTGCTTGCGCAACGCCCAGGTTTCTGAGGCGTAGGTCAAAGCAGGGAGAACGGTTGTGTTGAAGAGGTGGGCACGGAGCCTGGTGTTCTTCGTCTTCTTCACTAGGTCCTCGATGCTCTTGTAGGCTCCCCAAGCCGCTCGTTTCCTCCTGCCCAGCTCTGGAGCGAGGTCGTTCATCATATTGACTTCCCGACCTAGGTATACGTAGCTGGAGCATTCGGATATGGTCGTTCCGTTGAGCGAGAATGGGGCATCCGGGACCCATCCGTTCTTCATGAACATCGTCTTCGTCAGATTCAGCTGGAGACCAACCTTTCCACACGCGTCCTCGAAGTCGGCCAGCATCTGTTCCGCTTCGCTGATGGTTGGTGTTATAAGAACGATGTCGTCAGCGAAGCGAAGATGACTAAGTCGCCGGCCATCAACTTGCACTCCCATGCTATCCCATTCCAGTTTCCGCATGACGTCTTCGAGAGTGGCGCTGAATAGTTTTGGCGACACGGTGTCGCCTTGTCGAACCCCTCTCTTGACGTCGATAGTGATGTCGTCGTAGAATGGAGAAATCCTGGTCGTGAAGTTGCTGTAGAGCTCACGAAATACCTTGATGTATTGAGTAGGTATGCCCTGGTTGCCCAGGGCTTCCAACACCGCTTCCGTCTCAACAGAGTCGAAGGCTTTCTTCAAATCGATGAACGTGAGACAGAGGGGCATCTTATACTCTCGCGATACTTCGATGAGTCTAGTGACGGTGTGTATGTGGTCGATCGTACTGAATCCTTTTCGAAACCCTGCTTGCTCGCACGGCTGTCCCTCGTCTAGCGTCCTTTCGATCCTATTGAGGATCACTCGCGTGAAAAGCTTGTAGACGACGGACAGTAGGCAGATGGGGCGATAATTGCCAATATCCTGCGGGTCTCCCTTCTTGTACAGCAACACGGTCCTGCTGGTCTTCCACTGGTTAGGTACCTTGCACTCCGACAGGTACCGCGTGAAAAGCCTAGCCAAGGTGGTAATGAGAATTGGCGGTAGGTTCTTCAGATGTTCCGGTCGAATCCTGTCGGGGCCCGGTGCTGTACGATTCTTCACCGACTTGATGGCATGTCGGATTTCGGAAGGGAGAACCGATGGGACAACATACCCGTCCTCCCTAAGGTGACATTGAGGGAGGTGGACGTGGCTATCGAAGAGATCCGAGTAGAAGTCGTAGATGACCTTCTCCATTGCCCGTCTTGATGAAGAAATTGTTCCGTCCGGGCGCCGGAGGGCGGACATCTTGGTCTTGCGATTGGCGAAGTCTCGGCGGGCGCAGCGAATGCTTTTCCCTGCCTCTGCGGCTTCAGCCAACACTGCTGCTCGTCTCTCCTTGAGGTCTTCTTTTATCGCTTCTCTGCACCGTTTTGCGAGCTCGGACGTTAGCTGGTAGTTGCCTGCGGCTCTCGCGGCTCCACGCTGGCGTATGAGCTCGAGGGTCTCGTAAGACAATCGTCTCTTGGTGACTCTCAAACCCTCAGCACTCTTCGCGCTGTCGCGGAGATGCTGTACAAGCCGATCGTACTCTTCGTCGATGTTGTCGACAACCGCATCTTCCCAAAAGCCGGCTAGCGTAGTGAAAAGATCCCAATTGATGACGGGTTTGGGACTCCTTCTCTTAAACTTCACGGCTTTCTCTCCTTTGCGTGAAAAGAAGAATCTTGCACGAAGGAGGCGATGGTCGGATCCGGTGTAGAACTTTGGTACAACACCGACGTCGGTCAGGCAGAACCTTCGATTGACGATGATGTGGTCAATTTCATTATGGTACTCTCCACCAGGTGACTCCCACGTCCAGCGTAGGGAGGTTGGCTTCTGAAATTGGGAGTTACCATGGATGGTCTTCGTCGTCATGATGAACTCAGACAGCCTCTCTCCCTGTTCGTTCCACTGCAGGCCGTGGGTACCGATGTGAAGTTCCTCAGGCGTTCTCCTAGGACCAATCTTGGCGTTGAAATCGCCAACGATGATCTTGTAGAATGTGTGGTCTTCCCTGTAGAACTTCTCCAAGTCCATATAGAAGGCCTCAATATCCTCTTCGTCGTAGCTGGATGTTGGAGCGTAGGCGACGAAGATTGTCAAGGCCGGTATTGATCCACATCTTCTCAACCGCAAACGTCCGATTCGGGTTGTTAGCTGTTCGAATGAGTCGATGTTCATGACCAAGTTCGTGTTGACGAGGACACCGACTCCACCAACTCCTCTACTGTCGCAGGTTCCAAGGAACAGCTCTTCTCCAGTGTCGAAGGTGGCATTCAGTGGTCGGTGTCTCCTCGTCTCGGTCAGTCCGATGACGTCGTACCTGATCTTCCTGCCTTGCATCATCAAATCCTCGATGGAAGCTTCCGATGCAAGCGTGCGTGCGTTGAAGGTACAGACCGTCATCATAGTCCTTCTGGTTTTAGGCAGCCTAGATAACCCCTCGGACCTCGTCCTCACTGGCGCTGCCGTACCAGTGACTCTTCCGAGATCAGGGGAACACTCTCTATTATTGCTGTGTCGAGCTTGAAGAATTTTAAGCCCACAGGAGATAGCTTGCTGGGCTCGATTCCCCCGTGGGAGGCTGGAGTGTGATTTCACCGGGAAGTTAGCCGGGCTTCCCGGGAGTGGACGATGGAGCTTATTTGTTGGAGGCGACTCCGAACCGCCTCCCTTGTACCTCCCAGTCACTTGAATGCAGGGCTTTTGGTCGGATAGATGTGCAGGATACAATCTGCAGACACGCAGTCACTCCCATGCACGCATGCATGAACATGCCCACGCGCTGACAGAAGGTATAGATCGTTCCGACACTGCAGAAACAGGGAGTCCTTCCCCTGAATCCACCCGCGTCTCAGGGCAGGCACAAGGTCGCGTTTGGTCCGCGATTAGCCCCCTATCCGCCACCTGGGGACGCGCCACGTAGCCTCGCGACTAACCGGCTGGGATCCCTCGTATGAGGGAGATCCGTGGAAAACAAAAAACAACTTAGCTGCGTTTATTGCGGCGGTAATGACCATCATCGCGCGCTGTGTCACAGTATCGAGGCCTATGATAATCGCGGCGAGATAGGTCATCATTGTTAAGTATTACATATAACGTATAGCGAAAGTATTTTGAAGAAATGCGAAAAATATCACTCACTCCGAAATAGTGTTCCCATTATATTTTGTAATTGCTCCCATATATCACTGTAGTTGCTTGATCCAGTTACTAGTATTGTAGATTGTAGAAATGTTATTTGTTCAATCGTTATGAAATATTTTGTAACGCGATCACTATGTTATATTATCGTAAGTTCTGTTATTTGATTGTTGTTGAGTATCAATTATGGTTGTTATATCGTCATGTTATTTTTGTAACAGTGTTATGTTATTGTAACTGTTTGCGAGGGCGCAAACTTCCCTGGAGGGGGCATGTAACGCCCTTACTTTCTTGGCCTAGGCCACGCCCCCAGAGAAGAAGGCGCTCTCAGTTGACTCGCCTGTACTCGCTTGTGCTAGCATGTACTTGTAAAATACGTTTAGAATAAAACGTGAGCACGAATCTATGTAAGTTGCACCAACATGAAAGAACTCCTAAAAACCTAACACGTTACACCACCAGCATTGAGGCACCTCTTGACATCCACACAAATCTACCAAATGCCCCGCGCCAGAGAGCTAATATGCACGAAGTAGAAAATCCGTCAGCTTCGGGGCACCGTCTATGAATAGATGTGATGGTTTTGGAGAGCGATACGTAGGGCAAACAATGAGACCACTGTGAAGAAGACTTGGTGAACATCGCAGAGCATTGACAAACTACTCATCTCACCAGTTCGAGAGCTTTTCAAGGCATCGCTACCTTGAAGCATACAACGCGCATGCTCCGCCGATCAGAGTTACGATCCTCCACAGATATCTAACCCGAACCTCAGAGAGAAAAATAATGGGGGTCGTAGAAATACGGAGAAATAACCCGGAATTGTTCTAACAAATCATATTGATATCTGGTGCGCACTCGTGATTGTGATGTCGTGGAGTCGGTCAATTTTTACCTTTTTGAATCACTAGTATTATATCAGCTTTTTTGCTTTACCCTCTCGTCCACTCCTTGCATTGGTTTCATAACTCCCAGGTGCCGACCACGAGGAGAAGCTTTTGTTGCTTCATTTTCTGTTTTTCCTTTGCTTCGTGTTGATAGTGACGCAAGATTGAATTGATGTCTCTCGTTATGCTCGCTTTTTCCATAGAAGATAGGAGAACTCTCGCTTGCCTTTCAAAATGATTTCTTTCCACCATCGTCGAAAGATCGAAGAAAGGTCAAGGAGCCACAAGAGGTCCTCAAGCGAATCGAACTCTCCCTTTAATCTCCAGCAATTTAAGCAAATCAGACTCACGAGCAGACAGAGCATCAGAGCGACATTCACTTGTACCGAGCCAGCAGAATTGTGCGAAGTGTAGTTCACAGCAGCTCCTAAAAGCTTGTTAAGCACGCTCAGCAAGCATATTGGACGATAGTTTCGAAGGTCCTCTCTGCCACCTTTCCTATGAAGAAGAATAGAATAGTGAGCGAGGTTCTCCACTGAATTGGAATGCCTTCCTTCAGGAAATGAAAATGTAATGAAATGGAGAATGCGCCGCGAGAACACCGTGCAGACGATCGCTTTCGGCTCGCATCAGATCACCTGACATAGATCCAGAGGAGGTACCGGGCCTCATGCTTCCTATCGCACCATGCACTTCCGATGGGAGAATCTAAGGATGTTTGTCACCGGTAGGAATATTTGGGCTTGGCACTACTGCTGAGTGGCGAAAACGGTTTGTGTAGAATTTTTACTTGATTGACTCCTTCTCGTCCGCGTATCCAAATGAATAAATAAAAACACATATGAAAACGTGCCCAAACGTCTGTGACTCGAGAGGAGTCCCTTTATGTTCTGCATGTTGATTCGCACGACTCGCGAATGACTGAACGCAGCACCTATGGCGATTTTGCTCGCCAGATTTTGTTGAAATCCTAGCTGTAGCACCACAGTGAGGATGAATGCAGTGATCAAATTTGCCAGATCCTCTTATATATATATATATATATATATATATATATGTGTATATATATATCATGGAAGTGCAACAAAATTTTTAGAGCGCAGGCGCAGGGAGGGGGGGGGGGGGCTAGTGCGTGATCGCATGCGCTTTCCGTGACGCTCAATTATAGACTGCACCTCGCGAGGATGCGAAGCTGACGGGGCATTCGGCCGATGTTTCGTCGTAGGTTCATAGACGTAGTGGAAGTCGGGTGTATTCAGGATTTCGCGCTATGACCAGCGGTTAGCGGTCTCGAGACAGTGTTTACAACGATTTGACGATGCATTGCAGCAATGTACGGAGCAGACTAGCCCCTCTGCTGGAGCTTTGTTGTTGGCACCATTCAATTCTGGAACATTAAACGTTGACCATTTCGAAGAGATGTATGCATGAATTGGAGGTCATGGCGAAAGGATGCTCTCGGTTTCCTCACTTGCTCATTGCATCATATGATGGAGATTATACAGCCTGCGGTCTTGCCTGTTTTTTTAAGACGTGCAGTACAATCAAATATACAAGATGAACGAACGGAGAATGCATCCTTATAAGCTGTCGTGACATTTTCTGAAACCAGCTGTGAAATTGATCAAACTTTATAAATATTTCCTAACTTTCTTCCATTACTTTGGAGCTTTACAAAGAGCGCGGAATGCACTGATGAAAGATGTGCCGGAGTACCGTATGTAATTCTGAAAAACATCAAGATAGCTGTACACCTATCGAAAAAGAGTCCTCTGTAGCCCAATAGTGGGAAACGGGTCCAAGGATGGGGACTAGGTCCGCAGGGGGCCCATTAGTGGGGAAAGCGGTGGGGCACAGGTCCTAGCGATGGATCAGGTCTGCCCTGATCCAATAGTAGGAAGAAAGCCACGTTACAGACTCACGAATGTAGAATGGGTCTGCCCTGGCCCACTAGTGGGGAAAGCGTCAGAATACAGATCCACGGATGAAGAATGGGTCTGCGTGGTTCCCATTAGTGGGGAAAACGCCAGCATACGGGTTCACAGATGGATGAAAGGTCCGCCGTGGCCCAATAGTGGGGGAAACGCCAAGATGCACGTCTGCCGGTGGAGCAGGGTCACGCTACGCGCTCATTCGAATCTCAGTCGAGCACCTCTTCTGCCCCCCTGTACACAGAAGCTCATCAGTTGGACTATCTCAGCAACATGGAGCTTGAATCATTTCAGGTGATTATTCGCACGGCATTGGTTACACTGTATTGTCCACAAGTCTAAAGCCATGTGAGAGAAAAAAACGGGCCCATAGGCATGCCGAATATTCAAATAACCAGCAGCCTTAAAGGCAGAGGTCCACCTCATTCTCGTGGTTGAGCTGATGGCAGATTCTCCATCTCCTCGACATGCTGAGTCCGGCGGTATACATGAATTGTCTCAAAACGGTATTTAAACCCTTCTCCCGGGACGGGGTCCGTAACAGTTTGCCAACCGGGGTTGACGTGTGAAGCCGTTGTTCTTATTGGTTGAACACGCCACGACTCGTTGGCCAACACTGCAGCCGTGGCGGACAGCCAGCACAGCGATCAAAATTTGGAGTGATCCGCCTCCGGGCTCCAAAAATGTAGCCAGTTCGACCCTTTCAAAAATGGGACCTTCGTCGCTTTTGAGCCTGTTAATCTACATTAGTGGGATCAACATGTCGAGAAGGTCTAGGATATGCTGATACTTCCAGCAGGCGGACTGAGGTGGACCCCTGCCTTTAACCAAATTCCTGATTAATCAAACTCTTCTTGCAAAACTTACTGAACTGCGAACTATATTATCAACTTTTGCGCACTCTGTCTAATATTTAGCCTTTTTCCAACTACTGCTTCGTTTAAACCATTTTCGAGCCATTTTTGAGACATAACCGTTAGTTATGAAATTTAACAATTACGTGATATTTTGACGTTCTCTTATTGGCTCTCTTGTCCCTTCATAGTCTGAAAAATAGCTGGATGCTCTTTCATGATCATGGTTCCTGAACCGCAGTACCCAACATTATTCTTACCGTGTCAATATCTCTACGTTCCCTGCCATGGCTCCTTTTTTTGAGCTAGATCACAAAGGTACCAGAGAAAAAGTCTTTTTCATGGGCGTGGGCATTCATTCAGTTCGCAGTCCTAATGGTTTCAACAGTTTCCATGTTCCCTGGTTTTTAAACCTGGGCATTTTGATACTATGTTTTGTATGCTGCTGCTACCTCCAGGTTTAATGGTGGAACTCGTTTATTAGGGCCTGACGTTTCGACATAAACGTCTTCTTCGGTAGCCTTAGAGTGGTGTAAAGCTCAATTATGCGTTCTTGGAGACCAAATGTTGCGTCCCTCAATGGCTAATGCAACATCATTCCGGATTAACTAGACAGAACCGCCCATAGACAGTAGGGAACTAACCACTGTTTTTGAGTCCACCGTTCTCGCGGATATCCTCACCGATTAGAAACGTACACCACGGACAAGTGAGTGCGACCCTGCACCCTAGATGGAACGCGGGTTTGAGTATCGTAGTAATCTACAGCTCGCAAAGTGATACAAGTCATTGGTAACGGACACGCATTCATTCTGGTTATTCATGCTCGGATTCCTGGCGGAAATCCAGAACCCCTCTAATGCTTCTCGCGCAGTGATGTCTGTCTCATGGATGAGAATCGTGCACATTACGTCAAAGTTATTGCCGTTGTGTCCTTCGTTTCCATGCTTTCCAAGTACTGATACAAGACTCCCTTGACGCGTGCGGAAAGATTGGTCTCCAACTTGGTCTGACGAAGACGATGTTCATGAAGAACGGATGGGTCCCGGATGCCCCATTCTTGCTCAACAGAACGACCATATCCGAATGCTCCAGCTACGTATACCTTGGTCGGAAAGTCATCATGGTGAATGAGCTCGCTCCAGAGCTGGGCAGGAGGAAACGAGCGGCTTGGGGAGGTTACAAGAGCATCGAGGACGTAGTGAAGAAGACGAAGAACACCAGGCTCCGTGCCCACCTCTTCAACACAACCGTTCTCCCTGCTTTGACCTACGCCTCAAAAACCTGGGCGTCAGGATGAGAATGCTGTCAACGCTCATAGGGTGATGAGAGGAGGGTAATGCTAGGAAGAGGACGGTGATGCTCGAGAGGGTGATGCTAGGAATAACCCGCCTCACGCAAGTGAAAGCTGTACTACGGAGTTCCACCCTTCGTCAACAATCGAAGATCAGGGACGCTGCCGCTTAGGCCAGGTTGGGTAAGATTAGGTGGGCCGGACTTGTGATGCGTTTTAACGACAACCGTTGGACAAGAGCCGTCAGCGACTGGACTCCACGGGACGTTAAGCTCATGACAGGTAGACCACCGAGCCGATGGTCAGACTTCTTCACGAAGTCCTTCAAGGGTAGATACGATGCTCTCCGTGTCCCTGGAACGGACAGAATCCACTGGACAACTCTGGCTCGCGGGATGGACAAATGGAAGAATTGCTGGCGCCCGCTCAGTATACCCGAAGATCAACGGGAGTCAAAGTGATCAAGGTGATTATTAGCACCTGTAAACTCCTGCGCAATCCCCTCCGGGAATATGGAATTTTCGAAGCAGAACATTTGCGACCTTTTAGTATTTGACTTCAAATCTGGTGAATCTGCAGCCGCATCCAGTTGCCTTATCAACGCTGTACTTGGGGCGGTACAGCATTCGAGAGCATTGCACAAGATTGGTTCAGACGCCTTTGTGTTGGCGACTTCAACCTCAATGTTTCCTGTGAGAACGCGTATCCGGAGTCGGCAATGATCGACTGCGACAGCTAGTAGATTGAGATCCATGGCAAGCTAAGTGTGCTAGGAGGCAAGTCTAAGATGTTCGCTTTACCACCATCTCCGATCACCTTCGTCAGTTGGTCAAGGTAAAAAATCATCACGGTGAGTGGTCATGATCTGTCCCGGTGCGCTCTCCAGCGACATGGAGAGGTGGCTACTAAGTTGCCCTCGCAGCAGGAGCATTGAAAGCTGGCTGTCCATCCTTACAGGAAACAAGAAGTGGAGCCTGTACGTCAACACTAAGCACCGCCGACTCTGCGTAATCGAAGTCAGGTGATCAGCCTCTGAAGGTTGTGATAACTGCTTCATGTGACAGCAAAAACGTCATCCACTATGCGCTACTGCCCTGCGGCAATGCCCCCAAGACACACCTGTACTGTCACGAATTTCTGGAGGGCCTTGAATTCTTGAATTTTGAAACTTTCGAATTTTTGGGGACCATCAAGCTCCCGGATACTAGAACTTTTAAGTACTCGAATGTTCGAATATTTATCATCACAAAAACTGTAAACTCCTGCGCAATCAACAATCGCTCCAGAGCTGGGCAGGAGAAAACGAGCGGCTTGGGGAGGTTACAAGAGCATCGAGGACGTAGTGAAGAAGACGAAGAACACCAGGCTCCGTGCCCACCTCTTCAACACAACCGTTTCCCCTGCTTTGACCTACGCTTTGGCACAGGTCTTCGTCAGACTAAGTTGGCAGCATCGTCTTCGTCAGACTAAGTTGGCAGCATCTGTTCCGCTTCGGCCAGCATCTGCTCCGCTTCGCTGATGGTTGGTGTTATAAGAACGATGTCGTCAGCGAAGCGAAGATGGCTAAGTCGCCGGCCATCAACTTGCACTCCCATGCTATCCAAAAAAAATCCCTCTCTTGACGTTGATGATGAAGTCGTCGTAGAATGAAGAAATCATGGTCGTGAAGTTGCTGTAGAGCTCACGAAATACCTTGATGTATTGAGTAGGTATGCCCCGGTTGCCCAGGGCTTCCAACACCGCTTCTGTCTTAACAGAGTTGAAGGCTTTCTTCAAATCGATGAACGTGAGACAGAGGGGCATCTTATACTTTCGCGATACTTCCATGAGTCTAGTGACGGTGTGTATGTGGTCGATCGAACTGAATCCTTCTCGAAACTCTGCTTGCTCGCACGGCTGTCCCTCGTCTAGTGTCCTTTCGATCCTGTTGAGGATCACTCACTTGTAGATGACGGACAACAGACAGATGGGGCTATAATTGTCAATGTCCTGCGGGTCTCCCTTCTTGTACAACAACACGGTCCTGCTGGTCTTCCATTTGTTAGGTACCCTCCATTCCGACAGGTACCGCGTAAAAGCCTAGCCAAGGTGGTGATGAGAACGGGCGGTAGGTTCTTCAGATGTTCCGGTCGAATCCTGTCGGGGCCCGGTGTTGTACGATTCTTCACCGACTTGATGACATGTCGGATTTCGGAAGAGAGAACCGATGGGACAACATATCCGTCCTCCCTAAGACGACATTAAGGGAGGTTGACGTGGTTATCGAAGAGATCCGAGTAGAAGTCGTAGATGACCTTCTCCATTACCCGTCTTGATGAAGAAATTGTTCCGTCTGGGCGCCGGAGGGCGGTCATCTTGGTCTTACGATTGGCCAAGTCTCGGCGGGCGCTGCGAATGCTTTTCCCTGCCTCTGCGGCTTCCGCCAATACTGCTGCTCGTCTCTCCTTGAGGTCTTCTTTCATCGCTTCTCCGCACCGTTTTGCGAGCTCGGACGTTAGCTGGTAGTTGCCTGCGGCTCTCGCGGCTCCACGCTGGCGTATAAACTCGAGGGTCTCGTAAGACAGTCTCCCTTGGTGACTCTTGGACTCTCGGCGCTCTTTGCGCTGCGGCGGAGATGCTGTACAAGCCGATCGTACTCTTCGTCAATGTTGTCGACAACCGCATCTTCTCAAGAGTCGGCTAACGAAGTGAAAAGATCCCAATTGATGACGGGTTTGGGACTCCTCCTCTTAAACTTCGCTTTTCTTTAACTTAACGCTTTTCTTTAACTTTTTTCTCCTCTGTGTGAGGAGAAGAACCTTGCACGAAGGAGGCGATGGTCTGATCCGGTGTAGAACTTCGGTACAACACCGACGTCGGTCAGGCAGAACCTTCGATTGGCGGTGATGTGGTCAATTTCACTATGGTATTCTCCACCGGGTGACTCCCACGTCCAGCGTAGGGAGGTTGGCTTCTGAAATTGTGAGTTACCATGGATGATCTTCGTCGTCATGATAAACTCAGACAGCCTCTCTCCCTGTTCGTTCCACTGCAGGCCGTGGGTACCGATGTGAAGTTCCTCAGGCGTTCTCCTAGGACCAATCTTGGCGTTGAAGTCGCCAACGATGATCTTATAGAATGTGTGGTCTTCCCTGTAGAACTTCTCCAATTCCATATAGAAGGCCTCAATCTCCTCTTCGTCGTAGCTGGATGTTGGAGAGTAGGCGACGAAGATTGTCAAGGCCGGTATTATCCACACCTTCTCAACCGCAAACGTCCGATTCGGATTGTTAGCTGTTCAAATGAATCGATGTTCTTGACCAAGTTCGTGTTGACGAGGACACCGACTCCACCAACTCCTCTACTGTCGCAGGTTCCAAGGAACAGTTCTTCTCCAGTGTCGAAGGTGGCGTTCAATGGTCGGTGTCTCCTCGTCTCGGTCAGTCCGATGACGTCGTACCTGGTCTTCCTTGCCTGCATCATCAAATCTTCGATGGAAGCCTCCGATGCAAGCGTGCGTGCGTTGAAGGTACAGACCGTCATCATAGTCCTTCTGGTTTTAGGCAGCCTAGATAACCCCTCGGACCTCGTCCTCACTGGCGCAGCCGTACCAGTGACTCCTCCGAGATCAGGGGAACACTCTCGATTATTGCTGTGTCGGGCTTGAAAAAATTTTTAAGCTCACAGGAGATAGCTTGCTGGGCTCTATTCCCCCGTGGGAGGCTGGAGTGTGATTTCAGGGCCGGGCTTCCCGGGAGTGGACGATGGAGCTTATTTGTTGGAGGCAACTCCGAACCGTCTCCCTTGTACCTCCCAGTCACTTGAATGCAGGACTTTTGGTCGGATAGATGTGCAGGATACAATCTGCAGACACGCGAGCACACCCACGCACTGACAGAAGGTATAGATCGTTCCGACCCTGCAGAGACAGGAAGTCCATCCCCTGAATCCACCCGCGTCTCAGGGCAAGCACAAGGTCGCGTTTGATATGCGATTAGCCCCCTATCCGCCACCTGGGGACGCGCCACGTAGCCTCGCGACTAACCGGCTGGGATCCCTCGTATGAGGGAGGTCCGTGGGGTGCTAATAATAATACTAATAAACATGCACATACTGAAGATGATGGAATCACTCCTGCCTATCATTCTGAACCTATAGCCAGTGAAAGTGATTTTCACACATTGATGCGCTTGAGATTTATGAACACCTAGTCAAATGGCCCCTATTTTCTTATGCCTGACAGAATCCCTTTTTTATTCATTAGAAATGTTGTTCATACTATTGCGTATCCCCTTTCATACATTTTCAACCAGTCAATAATGCTCTCGGAAATCCCTAGACTTTAGAAGCATTTCTAACCCCACTCTTGACAAGACCCCATCCTCTGATCCAAGCAACTATAGGCCTATAAGTATTATATCAATTTTCTGTCGACAAAAAATTCTTAAATCTCAATGCTTAGACACATTGAGGCGAATTTTTTAATACCGAAGTCGCAGCATGGATTTGCCAGTGGCAGGTCATTTACCACAAATATTCTGGAATCCCTCGACGACTGGACCTTGATCTCAGACAGGGCGAAGTCCATAGATGTGATTTACTCTGATTTAGCTAAAGCCTTTGATAGGGTAAGCCACGAAAAGCTCATTTTTTTAAAATCAGTCAAATGGGTTCTCATCTAAATATGAAATATAATAAATATAAATATAATAAATATAAATATAATAAATATAATATAAATATAAATAAGTGGCTGGAAGGATTTCTTAAGGATAGGACCTTCCAAGTGCGTATCAACTCAACATACTCTGACATATTTTTCATTCGTGGAGGAGTACCTCAAGGAGGTTCTTATCACCTATTCTTTCCAATCTTTTCTGTGCCAAATTAGGGGGTATTCTTGAGGATAAGGGCGTAATTTGTAAGCAGTAAAGCAGTATGCTGATGACGTAAAAATTTACAAGGAAGTTGGCTCCGTTCAAGATTTGGCCGTATTACAAGCAACAATTGATTCTTTGTATCTGTGGTCAAAAACTTGGCAGGTTCCGCTATCTCCGAATAAAACTTTTCATATGAGGCTCGGCTCTTCCACGTTGGCTATCGATTAAAAAATATCTAGGTATTCAATAGAAACGGTTAGGGATGTGAGGGATCTGAGATTCCTTTGTACTAACAAACTTGACTTCATCTCGCATTACAGAGAGCTAGGAAGGCGTTCCATCGCAAATACGAAATATTCAAAGCCCTCTCCACCAAGGATAGCGCAGCCCTGCTCAGAGCTTACAAAATTCTACGTTAGACCACTGGTTGAAAGCGGAACTCTCATTTCTCCCCTCATGAAGAGGTAGACATTGCAATGCTAAAAAAATCCAGAAAAACCACACAAGAAAAGTTTTGGTTCGTAAAGGTGGCTTTCTCTATTATAGAATTCCTAAGGCAAAAACTAGGAATAAATACTTCAATATTTCTAGCCTAGAGTCCAGGAGGGAGCATTATGGTGTTTGCATGGTACATAAAATATCAAGTGGAAAGTCTGGAGTTAATTTTTCACAATTTTTTACACTAACCTGTCAATCACTCGAGGGGGACGGGAATGAAAATTTGCTTTCAGCGACCTAAAACCACGGTCAGAGCTAAATTCTTTACCTTTAGAACCTGCTCGGCTTTTGCTCGTTTGATTAAGACCACTAGTGTCATCAGATTCTTGGTCTCTTTCAAACGAAGAATGGCAAAAATCTTACTCAGGTCATAGGTTCCCTCAATTTTATGCTCAGGGTCATCCATGTTTTATTTGTTATGTTTGTTTTTTCATGGCCTTTCAAAAACTGGGACAACTTTCCACAACTTACTAAAAAGACCACAAGATCAGCGTTCAAATACACCCATGTTTCATATTTTTTCTACGCTTGTGACAGACTGGCAACCGTGTTCAAGGGACGCTACTTCATTCAGAAATGAAGGCTGTTGGCGTTAACCCAATTGACACCTGCTTCCATCTTTTATATCTTTAGACAAATGACTTACCACTGATCGCTATGACGGAATTGATTTACAATTTCTATAAAATCATACTTCCTACTAATTGACTTATTGTTAGCAAGTGCAGTGTGTCTGTGCATGAGAACCAGCCACTGTCGCCAAAAACATGTCTGTGCATGAGAACCAGCCACTGTCGCCAAAAACAATCTAGACCTTCGTATTCAGCGCGTCGGTGACTGTTTTTAGGAAAAGTTGGCAAATTTTGGTTTTCATCTGGATTTACAAATGTTTTGATCCTACTTTAGTAATGCACGCATGCACTGATGAGCAAAAGTTGTTTTCATCTCACAAGGAAAGGATACTTGGTCGAAGTAGCCGTTCGGGATACGATGTATAATACTATATGAACTAGATGCACTTTTAAACCCTGATCCTGAATCTGTAGTCGGAATTTCCTGCGGGGTTCTGTGTAGTGAATTACACATATTCCTTTCCGCGCAGATTTGACGTAGAGACGAGACATATGTTGGCTCCACGTTGTGCTTGGTATTTGCTTCAGTCTCTTTAACTATTGAGTTCTTTAGAAAACAACAACAACTTCGATCGTGTGCTGCGGATGCAGCTCTTTTACACTTATTCAAGAATGTATTTATTATATATGAGGATTATGAGCAAGTAAATTACTGACTTTGAACACGGTCCTCATGAACAAGCCGAAACCTGGCTAAGCCAGCTGCATCACCAGTACTCAGTCAATGCCCTTGTTGTCCCCTGAAACCCTCAATGGTTTGAAAACATTAAAGCAGCTAGCAAGCGCAACTTTGAATCCATACACGAGTACTCTTGGTATAATATTAGGTGACTGCGAAAGTTTCCCGCCACTCGCTTTCGTCTTTTGCCGATTCTTTCTGGGTTGTTCCGGAACTTTCTCTCCAAAACTTATATAAAGACCAGCTAGTCGCCTCCCTATATGGTATTTGTCCTGCTATTTCATTGACTACAAGCATGTTCTGCTATTGCAGCTTTGCGAGCTCAAAAAACAGGAAACACAGCAACGAAAACGATGCTACAAAAAACATATGTCGTACGATAGATCTCTCCTCTATCTCTTAGTGTGCGGTGAATACTTGATTCCGCAAGTTAAAAGACTGCAACTTGCACTTGAGACAGACCACGATCCGGCCGACATAAAGAAGTGAATCATGAGCGCCTCCTGGAGCTGACTGAAGAGAAATCATGGCTTGATACCAGCGAGCTGGTAGAGGAACTTAGCGCCATAACACTACAATAGCTTTTCATCTACACCTCTTTGAAGTGAAAAGGAGATATGGCGCATGTACTCATCATGGTCTGAACCACCACCAGCTTCACGTGCGTTGGGTGAGCGTTTCAACTCTATAGCTCTTAACAGGCCTTTGCACTCGGTACCCCAACTTGGTTACCACCGACTAGAAGTGGGCTCCTTATGTAAATCATACAAGAAACGTAAGTCACTCGGATGCAGGTGACCATGGACCCCACCGCTAAAACGAGAACTATATACCTCATCAGAAGGCAATGCTCAATATTTGGTGGATTTGCGAAAGAACCAGTTATTGAAAGCTGCTGCCAACAAACCCTTTTGTTACCGCAGGACTTCTTGTTAATAATATGGCGCATATATAGCGTCAGTTGTATTGATGAAGAAAAATTAGTTCGAAAAAGGAGGCTGAAAGTGACGGGAAACTTCCGCGACAATCTAAGACAATCTGTGTTGAAACAAATAGCTGTAACTCGCCTACAGAACCCCGCCAAAAAATTGGACTACGGATTCAAGATCATCGTTGAAATTGCATATGTAACACACATCGTTTCGGGAATGAACACTTAAATCAAGCATCCTTTACATGTCAGATAAAATGATTGGGATTGTTCCACATAATCATACGAAATTCTAGAAATGGTGGGTGGCATGAAATGGTGGACTCGTTAGAAAAGCGGAAAAACCAGATGATAGGGAAATGGCAAGGGTGAAAATAGCATCCAAACACGGTAGTGTGAAACACGTTGAGAAACGGGTCCGAAGCTGTGTCGCGTTGCGCTGACCCTCGAAAAAGACCAGCTCATAGTGGTGTGGTAGATGCACCTAGGTCGCGAAATGGTGGAGACGCTCATAAACGAAGCTAGCAATAAATGCGAAGTGAATCGACGCTGGGCAGTGCCGAAGACGTGATCGGACAGATCCATCTACGGTTAAACCGCGTGCAGGGGCCGAGTAGTGAGGAAGGTGCTGACAAATGGGCTCACTGAGGGTGAAAGACATGCCAATACCCCATGAGGAGAATTCCAAGAAATAGGTTCGCCATAATTTAGAGAGGGGTGCGTTGGCGCCCGTTGCTGTGAGGAACCTCGGCTGATGTGTCCATACTCAGACAAAAATGTCAGGACATGCGGAGGACGATAGCCCTCACTTCTCAAAGAAGTTTATTGATCATGCGGTGACTCCTGCTTCGGGATATGCGGAGGAGGTAGTCGAAGGGTGCGATCTAAGCCCGAAGAACCATCAGGACTTGCGGAGGATATAGTCGGGGGGTGCGACATACCCCCGAACTTTGATAAAAGACTCGGATGGGTGCGGAGGAACATGGCAGGTAATCCGAGAACCCCCCGAGGTCAGACATCACAGAGCAGTGAGTTCTGCGTATTTTCCCACTACTTGTTGCCCTGCACTCCATCTTTCTCCTTTAATAACGTATAATACGCTTTTTATAATCATAATCACTCTGGAAATCTCTCGTATAATAATGTTTATTGAGTTTCGTATTGCCATATTCACTGCAAAAACGGCATTCACTGTTTAATTCTATAAAATGTCTCTTTTACAATTTGAGCGGACTGCCTACTCATAAAAGCATCTATTTTAGTTCCTGCGAATATAGCGCTTTTAACACTGTATGTGCCCTAACAGCAACTGAGTCTTACTTCAGAAATCCTTTTTGAGATTTTTATGGTGATCCTTTTTGAGATTTTTATGGTGAGAAAATCAGTGTGAGCTGGCGTGAACGATGGTATACATGACAGACCGCAAAAAGGGTGACCCTCTTTTTTAAGAGGCTACGGCTGAATCAGCACTTCCTTATGTTGCTTGGAGAAATTACGCGTCAACACCAGAACTGACTCAAACCTCAGATGTCGCTTATACGGGCTCCCGGCTTCGCTGTTTCTAGACCAGGCCACGGGTTATGCCTGATCAGATTACGGATGTGAACTGAAGCCTGACCAGGGAAGAGTGTTGCTCGAGGAAATCGAGAGCTGAAGCTTTCTAATACTTTTCTATAATGTCGAAAATTGCTATACTAACGTACAAATCGAAATCTGCCGCAAGTACGCACCACAGAGGGAATACCCGTAGTGATACTGTTGTTTAGTCTTCAAGACCAGACCTATGGCAAAAGGTGGCTAAGCCCACGAATATAGCGTGGAGTTGCTAGTCTCTGCGATTTTTCAACGTAGATTTCCATGGGTTTCATGAGAAATTACATCGTATGGGATCATATTATTTGAAAGTGGGTGGACGTCTCATGCACATAATGCATATTCCCTCACTGACCCACCCCTGGATGAGAGCTGAAAATTAATTTGAATAAAAAAATCAACAAAGTCTATGAATCTATGAGCGGATATTCTGCCGCAAAATTTTCGTCATATTTGTGATCAGGTGCATTAGAAAACCTCAGTGCGCATGTACTCACTATCCTCCGATCAAAGACGTAAAAAAATGTAAAACAAAGAACGTAAAATGAATGGTTTGACCTATAATTTTATACGAAACTGCAGGTGTATTTGTGTTCAGTGTATCAACCGAAATAAACATGTCGTATCGAACAACAATAGGCATGTCATCAGCGATTTCAGAACAAAATTGGGCAAAAATCAATGAAATCGGTGTGAAGGGTAAAGCAGCACATAGTTCTTGGCAGAAAGGGTGCCAAAATCTCCACAGGCCTATAGGAGTTATGCTTTCAACGTTTGGTAGTGATTGGTATAGATAGAGCTTGTAATATTTCCTTCTCATGGGAATGCGCTGTGATAAAAATATTAGTGGATGCCTCGAGTAGTCCCTCGGCTGTGGGCACCGATGGAGCAAAGGTAAAGCAGCGGACTGTGAAGCAATTGAAGAGCAATGGTAAATGATCGGTAGGTCAGTTCGAAATCCTCGAGCGGTAGCGGGGTGATAAGTTTTGTTCAAAAACCTCCATTCGGGACATGCGGAGGAGGGTACCGGGACTTGCGGAGGACTAAATCGGGACTTGCGGTCTGTAACAGACCGGGTCTCCTGACCAAGCCCTCCGGGTGCCCTGCAGTAGTCCTACGCATGTGTGCGATACTTTGTCTGAGTAGAGCAGTGACTTCTGCCCATTTTCCCACTACTTGTCGTTTTGCGTTCCACCTTTCTCCTTTAATAACGTATAATACCCTTTTTATAATCATAATCACTCTGGAAATTTCTCCTATAATAATGTTTATTGAGTTTCTTATTGGCATATTCACTGTAAAAACGACATTCGTTGTTTAATTCTCTAAAGTGTCTCTTTTACAATTTGAGCGGACTCCCTACTCTAAAAACCATCTATTTTGCATCTATTTTGGTTCCTGACACAGAATATAGCGCTTTTATCACTGTGTGTGCCCTAGCAGCAACAGAGACTTACTTCAGGAATCGTTTTTGAGATTTTTATGGTGAGAAAATCAGTGTGAGCTGGCGTGAACGATGGTATACATGACAGACCTCAGAAAGGGTGACCCTGTTTTTTAAGAGGCTACGACTGAATCAGCACTTTCTTATGTTGCTGGGAGAAATGACGGGTCAACACCAGAACTGACTCAAACCTCAGATGTTGCCTATACGGACTCCAGGCCTCGCTGTTTCCAGACCAGGCTTTGGGTTATGCTTGATCAGATTACTGGTGTGAACTGTGGCCTGGCGGAGAAACCAGTGTCGCAAAAGGAAATCGAGAGCTGAAGCTTCCTAATACTTTCTATAACGTCGACTTTTCCAATCAAAAAGACTCTCTATATTAACTACAAATCGAAACCTGCCGCAAGTACGCACCATTGAGGGAATACCCATAGTGAAACTGTTGTTTAGTCTTGGGTGGACCTTACATGCCCATAATGCACATTTCCTCACTGACCCACCCCTGAATGAAAGTTGAAAATTAGTTTGAAATAATAATAAATAAATAGTAATAATTAAACAAAATAAGCATGTCGTATAGAACAACAATAAATATGTCATCAGCGATTTCAGGACAAAATTAAGCAAAAATCAAAGAGATCGTAGTGGAGGGTAAAGCAGTTTATAGTTCTTGGCGGAAAGGGTGCCAAAGTCTCTACAGGCCCTTAGGATTTATGTACTCAACGTTTGGTCGTGGTGTAGAGATAGGGCTCTGTAGCATTCCCTTCTCTTGGGAATGCACTGTGATAAAAATATTAGTGGATGCCTCGAGTAGTCTCTCGACTGCGGTTACGGATGGAGCAGAGGTAAAGCAGCGGACTGTGAAGCAATCGAAGAGCAATGGTAAATGATCGGTGGGTCAGTTCGAAATCCTCGAGCGGTAGTGGGGGTGATACGTTTTCTTCAAAAACCCCCTTTTCGGGACATGCGGAAGAAGGTACCGGGACTTGCGGAGAACTAAATCGGGAATTGCGGTCTGTAACAGACCGGGTCTCCTGACCAAGCCCTCCGGGTGCCCTGCAGTAGTCCTACGCATGTGTGCGATACTTTGGCTGAGTAGATGAGTGATGAACCTTAGACAATCGGTTAGCAAAAATATGAGGAGTAATGAGTATAAGTAAGAAGGCAGGTATGTAGATAAGAATCGTGCCAGCGCGTGGCGAGGAAGATGGAATCCTTCATCAAGGGAAGACCGAGCGGCCTTAGCCGGACGATTAGGCTGGTTAATATTTCCATAAAATCACTGAGCAAAGCGGTGCTTTGAATGAGTTAGATTAAAGCATGCGAGGAAAGGGAACGGATCATAAGTGAGCCGCTCAGCTAAACCATCGATGGATTTTCCATACAGTTAAGTTCTTATTGGTTTGGCTTCTGCAGTGTAGCTACAGCTAATTTCGCAAACATAGCGTTACAGTACAAAGCGGTGTTGAATTTGTGGTCGGAATGTCGTCACCCTCCCCTCCTTCAGGAATATATGAATACGCAGATCTATTCACTGGTGAACCCGGGACAGCACAGAGGAACGTCTTCTTTAAAAGACATCTTAGCAGAGACAAAGAAAGGATTAGAGATGTCAGCGTTTCCTACTTGATATTTTGTTACACATTCATTGCAAGATGTCAGATCACCTCTTGTTCTTCCTTTCCCGTTTGCGAATAGTGAATACAGGATTGTGATACTGACAAGGGAAGTGCACGAAATTAAGCTGCCAGTCCGAGATGAGACGTAAATGGTCAGAGAGCGTATACAAAGTAATACCACGACCCGTACTTGAATTCTGCTAAGTGGTCTACGGAAACTCACAATTCCACCTCCAACCATTCCAAGAAGGGAAGCATGCATTTAGAGTGTGACGAACTTTCCCCACCTTCCGTAGCGAGTTGCGGACTGCCTTGTGCACCTCGCGACGCTGATTTCAAATTTGTTGTCGCCTTTTTGTTTTTTCTTTCGCCAATTTTGTCTCTCTCAGGAGTTACGCCTAATTTTGCACTGGCAAATGACAAAGCAGTGCATGCGTCAGGTGCACAGTTAGAACATAGTAGTGGACATAATGTAGCAAAGAAATTTCGCAGAATCCTTCCAATTTTTGCAGTGAATGGTAGTTTCAGACGGTTATCACAATTTTCAACATCATTTTGGATTACGCTGCCATTTTCAATTTCGAAGCGTCCTTCTGTCTCCGTGGTTCATCCATATCGTAATTATGAGCTTCTGTAAACCATTCAGCAGATTTCAGGCATACTTTGGAACATCACGTTGGACAGGCCTCCTTACCATATTGGTCTCCTCTTGGACTGACAGGCTTGTGTTCGTGCACTTCCCTTGTGAGATAAGTTGCTTCTGTGTATATAGAATCAACTAACTAGAACATTACAACTGTGAGTAAAACACAAATAGTAATCGACTGCCTGCGGAGGTGTTGCAGCAAGCACGGCCGCAGCCGAGTGACGTTGCATTCCGGCTAAACAACGCTTCAGCTTACGCAGTCTAGATCATTAGCGCTGGAGCGCGTGGTATTCATGTGGCTGAAGCCGCAAATGTCGAGAGGTGCGCACAGCAACCCGCATTTGTTGCCCTCGTGTGTTTTTAAAAGTCCAAGAAAATTTCAAGCGTTAACATCACTGTGAGTGCTGTCTTTAAGCAAGCGATTTATCAGATTTGGTGTGAACAAATAAGAATGAGGTTTGAAACTAACACCAACAAAGCGATGCACAGATTTCTAGCATCTTTTCTCACAATTTCCTGCAATGACTGTGAACTTCGGAACATCCCACCGAGAAATGAATAGGAATTTATTACACCGCGTTCACGCTTGCACTCCGGAGCAGTATTATCCATAGTGGGGACCTCACAACAAGCCCATGTCAGCAGCACATTCACACGAGCGCAGTCCTATGCGGTCGATTGTAAACTTGGCGTCAAACCTCTGGTTTTATCACTCGTTCCCTAATCAATAGACATATCATTAGCAGCTTTTCACTGCGCGGTGTCAGCTGTGTTATCAGAGCGTTGGGAGTGAGCGCGGCCTCACTGCTGCCATTGCTGCGCAGTGCCCCACTATCTTCCTTCCCCACTGTCTTTTTCACCGTCGCTCATGAAACTGCGATCGTTTTGCTTTGTCATTGTTCTCTGCTCCAGCTACGTCCAGGCAAAAATCGCGGATGCTTCGTAGATCTAGAAATCAGGAAGCCCAGTCAGTGGCTGGACTCAAGAAAATTTCCGTTATAGGTTTCCCCACCATCCAGAGTGGGCTAGTTGGTCGGGCGAAATGTTACAGATTTCACTATCGTTACCATTAATTATAAGAAATGATTCAAGCAGACCCATTTTCACCCTGTGAACTCGTTTTTCTCAAGAATGCGTCGTCGTTGCAATCTTCCCAGGAACGTCCGTAAATCCATAGGAAGCAAATCTGTGGAAATGATTAACTCCTACTAAGCTTCCCAATATTTCTCGTAGTTGTGAAAATTTCTGCTATGAATCAGCGCTTTTTTGAATATCATTTTAAAGCAGCTTCTGTGGGAAGTACTGATAAATTCGAACATACAAAACTTGTTGGAGTCTCCTTGGTAGTTGGCATTAGCGATCATCGAAAAAAAAGGTTAATGGAGTGAAGAAGTATATAGATATGTCTATTATCTACGAAACATCACAAGGAATGAAGCACACAATTGTCCTTTTCGTTTCCCAGTCACACACGGAAAATTGGGCGAGAAAATTACTTCCTATCGGAAACTTTCTTCATCGTCATTGAGGTTGCAAGCACTGACGTGATACACGAACAATTTCGGAAATGCCGTAGGCTTTCTGCTCATCGAGAATGGACAAGCCGATCGAGTGAAATGTGATATATAGTTCTAATTTTACCACTACTTTTCAAGTTTGACTCAGAGGAGTACACTCATTTCCGCGTGGCAAACTCGTCCACGTTCCCACGAACATCCATGAACTTAGGCACAGATGAGTGAAGCGGCCTCAGTGTGACTTTTAAGATGCTTGCATTGAATCCACACCTCGTTAGACGTGGTGAGCATAATCGGGATCTACAAGCGTCAAAGTGC